>JAPYYL010000031.1:10551645-10605556 GCA_028534055.1 Eulemur mongoz | reverse complement strand
GATGTGGAAACAACCCAAATGCCCATCAATACATGATTGGATTAGTAAGCTGTGGTATATGTATACCATGGAATATTACTCAGCTATAAGAAATAATGAAGATACGACATCTCTATGGTTCTCCTGGAGAGAGTTGGAACCCATTATATTAAGTGAAGTATCCCAAGAATGGAAAAACAAGCATCACATGTACTCACCATAAAATTGGTTTCCGTGATCATCACCTAAATACACCTCTGGGAATGACACCAATCGGATATCAGACTGAGGTGGGGGGTGGGGGAGGGGATGTGAGTATGGCTACACAATGAGTGCATTGCACCCCGTTTGGGGAATGGTAACGCTTGAAGATGCTGACTCGGGAAGGGGTGTTGGGGAAGGGAGGCATATATATCTACATGATGGGTGCAATGCACACTTCTGGGGATCAGACACTCCTGGAGCTCTGACTTGGGGGGAAAGGCTGTACATAGACAACGTATGTAACCTGCAATTCTGTATCCCCTATAACAATAAGATGAAATAAAAAATAAAAAAAGAAGAAGATAGAAGAATGATCAACAAACATGAAAAAATGCTCAACATCTGTAATCATCAGGGAAATGCAAATCAAAACCACAATGAGATATCTCTTAACTCCAGTAAGAATAGCCTTTATCAAAAAGTCCCAAAGCAATACATGTTGGTGTGGATATGCAGAGACAGGAACACTCATACACTGCCGGGGGGACTGCAAACTAGTGTAACCCCTTTGGAAAGCAATATGGGGATACCTTAAACAGATACAAGTAGACCTACCATTTGATCCAGAAATACTATTATTGGGCATCTACCCAAAAGAACAAAAGACATTCTAAAAAACACATCTTCACCCAAGTGTTTATAGCAGCACAATTCACAATCGCAAAGATGTAGAAACAACCCAAATGTCCATCAATAAATGAGCTGATTAGTAAATTGTGGTATATGTATACCATGGAGTATTATTCAGCTATAAGAAATAACGGTGATATAGAATCTCTTATGTTCTCCTGGAAAGAGTTGGAACCCATCGTACTAAATGAAGTATCCCAAGAATTTAAAAATAAATACCAGATGTACTCACCAGCGAATTGGTTTCCCTGATCATCACCTAAGTGCACATTTGGGAATAACACCAATTGGGTGTCAGACAGTTGTGGGAGGTGGGGGGGGATGGGTGTATAACTACATAATGAGTGTGAGGAGCACTGTCTGGGGAATGGACATGCTTGAATCTCTGACTCAGAGTGGGAGCCAGGGGCAATATACATAACCTAAGCTTTGGTACCCCTATAATATGCTGAAATAAAAATATAAGAGAGGCTATGAACGGCAACTGAAAAGCATCACTCACCAAGGTGGCAGCCATGTGGGGTTCCTGTACACTTCATCATCAAGGGGACAGCCTTCCTTTAGTAGGAAAGTGGCTGTACCAGGAAGTCCCAGATATTGCCTATTTGTAGAGGAGCATTTCATCCCCCTTTGACTCTCCTTTCAATCCCAGAGCAAACATGCCCCTCTCCTTGAAAGCCTAAGCAAAGGCAGATAATTACAGAGACTTTTTCTTCCTTTTCCTTTTTAAAGAAAATTTTTAGGTTAATGGTGTTTTGTTGAGGTGTAATGTACGTGCAATAAACTGCACAGAACTTAAGTGTCAAGACTAATGAAAAATTTAACAAATATCCACTGCCACACAACCCTGATGCTAGTCAAAATGGTAGGTGTGTTTCTAAGTAGAAATCCTACTTCTCTGCTCCGAGGCTTTTGTGCATAGTGTGCACACCACGTGCTGGGCACTGGGGATACAGAGTTGAAGCACAAGGTCAATGGCATAGATGATCTTTCTAATCCAGCAGGACAACAGCTATGACACAGAAGACAGAAACAAGGTGTGGGGAAGCACATAGGGAAGTAAAGATCTAGCCTACAGGAGTCTCTAAAGATCCCCCTGGGCTGGGCATGGTGGCCCATGCCTGTGATCCCAGCACTTTAAGAGTCTGAGGCTACAGGATCGCTTGAGGCCAGGAGTTTAAGACCAGCCTGGGCCACATAACAAGACTCTGTCTCTACAAAAAAAAAAAAAAAAATAGGAAAAATTAGCCGGGTGTAGCTGAGCACACCTGTAGTCCCAGCTACTCAGGAGATGGAGTCAGAAGGATCACTTGGGCCTTGGAGTTTGAGGTCCAGTGAGATGTGATTATGCCACTGCACACCAGCCTGGGGCAACAGAGTGAGATTTCATCTCTACAAAAGAAAGAGATAGAGAGAATAAGAAAGAAAGAAAGATTGATTCCCTAGAGCATGTGACAGGTAAGCTGAATCTTGTAGAATAAGGAGTCTGCTAAGAGGAGTCAGGAAATAAAGGGATATTGCACACATGAGGATATGCAGAGGCGTAGGGTTACCCAGAGGCTTAGGAGAAAGAGTTCAGAGTAAATACGGCAAAAGATGCCTCATAGGGTGTCATCTGGGGTCAAGGACAAGATATGATCATAGAGAAATGAAATCGAGCTTGTCGTCTGACTTAGCAGCTATTTCTGAGACCAGAACGGTCAGTGCCTGTCTCATGTCCGTGTCTGGTTTTATTGCTTGCAGTCAAAGGCCATTGCCTAATACATGGAGCAAAGGCTGACCCATAGACACACCCATACATTCCCACACTCACTCCCACTTCCACAGGAACACACTCGTCCTTATGGACATGCTCACACATTCAGTCCACAACACAAACGCTTGCACACAGACATGCTCACATGTTCACTAATGCACAGACGTGTTTCACACACATGGGCACATACACCTGCACACAAAAACACTAACAAATTCACTCACACATGGCCATGCTTACATACATTCATACACACAGCTCAAACAATCACACACAGACACACGTGCCCTAACACAAAAATGCATGCACACACAACCATGAATCTTGTTTGGGGCTCATTCCCTTCAGTTTTTATCAGGAAATATTTAGAAAAAGAATGTTTCACTCCTTCATTTCCTCTGTTTTCCCTTACCCCTTCCTTTCAGCATATCATGGGTCCACCATGCTCTAAGTGCTTGACCTGCATTGACTATGAGATCAGTGCTATCGTTATCCCCATTTTGCCCACAAGGATGTCAAGGCTCAGAGAGGTCAGGTGACTTACTCAAGGTTACACAGCTAACAAGTGTCAAAGCAGGTTCAGAGCCAGGCAGTCTGGCTCCTGGGTCTGTTCTCCTCTCCATATTCTACCCTTCATGTAAAACCATGTCCTGTGTCATAGGTGCCCCCGTGCCTGTGAGAATGTCTGTCTATGTCTCCAGCATTGAACACATATCAGAAACGAATATCGTAAGTATGGCAGTTCCAGCCACGTGGCTGTAGACATGGGTCATGGGACAAGGAGCAGAATAATAAGCCAATTCCAACTGTTCTGACCTGTGACAGAACTCATGTGGAGGACCAAGGTAGATTTTGGAAACTATAGACACCTGGAATTAAAAAAAATCAGTTAATAGAACCTCTACATCACACTATATACAAAAATTCAGTTCCAGATGGATTATTCACTGAAAAGCGAAAGGCTTATGAAGCTTTTAAAAGATCACATAGGACACTCCCTTTGTGTCTTGGAGTGGGTAAGGATTTCTTTCCAAAGACACAGAAAACACAAACCATAAAAATAAATACTGGTAACTCTTACTATATGAAAACTCTGTTTAGCCAAAACTCCTGGAACTTCTATTTTGCAAACCAAACAAAACCCCTATGACGAGTGTGAAAGGATAAGCCAGAATAGACTAAGCTATTTGCAGTGCAGAGGACTGATATTCAAACTATACATAATTTCTGTGAATTTAAAAGAAGAATATTTTAAGAACAGATAGAAAAATGATCGAGTAATGTAAACAGGAATTTCAGTTTTGTGAAGTAAACTAAAGAGCAGATAAGCATAAGAAACTCATTAAAAATGCTCAACCTAGTTAGTAGTAAGGCAAAGTAAAACCACAGTGAGAACCCATCACATACTCACCAGACTGGCAACAGTCAAAAGTCAGACAGTACCAATCCATGCTGGTGAGTTGGAATCACTGGGAACCCTCAGCCACTCTCGACTTTTGGCTCTTGGCAGGGGTGTAAACTGTAACTTCCACCTCATCCTTTTCATTTTGTCGTGGTTTGGGGCTGTATGGTGTTTTCACCCAATAACATGTGTAGTATATTCATCTGTTACCCTGCAATGCAAGAGAACACATTATAATTACACTTGCCAGCCTGAATGTATCTCACAAAAAAATGTTGCATGAAAGAAGCAGATCATGAATACATGCAGTATGATTCCATTTGGGATAAAATCTTTTTAAAAAGTCCAAGCAAGATGTTTTCTAGGAATACATGGACAATGAAACTCTAACAAAAGCAAGGAATTTATTAATCATAAATTCTAGGATAATGGTTCCTACTGGGGTGGTGTGAGAAATATGTTCTGGAAGGGCCACATTGGGGTTTGAAAGTTGTTAGTAATGGTCTGTTTCTTAACCTGGATTTGAATTACACAAGGGTCATTTTAATAATCTTTTTTTTTAAACATCCATATGTTTCATGCACTGGTCTCTAGTTGCGATACACTTCAATACACTTGCATGCACAGATATGTACACACACACACACACACATATACAAAGAAGGCAGAGCTGGAACAACCTAGCTTGCAACAGGGATTTACCTTTCTCTCCCCAGGACTATAAAATCACCATGTTTTTTCATCAGACCTGGAAAGATTCATGCTTAGTGTACTATGAGACCACCCTGAACCTGACACTGGACTATCGGATGCATGAGAAGTTGTGAGTCCCTGACTGCTACTTTGTGAACAGCAATGATGCTTACATGCATGATGTGACTGTGGAAAATCGCATGGTTTCAGCTTCACCCACATGGAACGGTGCGGTATGGCATCCGGTGAGTCCCCCTTGTGTGCTGGGGATGTTCCACCAGGCTTCCTGCTTCCTGTTGAGTATGCCACAAACACATTCTAAGGGCGACATGAACCCAACTTGCATCGGCCCCCCTCACTCACCCTACCCAGTAGCCAAAGTGGAACTTTCAGAGATTCCCTTAGGCTCCTTGACTTCTGCTGGTCCTTCTCTCTGGAGTGGCTGCTTCCTCCTTTCCCTGAGTTGAAATCTTGCCAACCCTCCCTTCGATTCCTAACTCACAGACCCCCAAGTGTGAGTGTCCTCCCATTTCCCCATTTGGTTCTCTCAAGGGCCTTCCCCATGCTGACACCCTGCAGTTCTCTGATGTGTCACACATCTGCTCCTTGTTAAGTCCTGCCAGGTCTCTCGTGTCTCTGTCACACACAAGTGCCCCGCCTCCTGCCCAAACGTGGGTTGGTCCTTGGGTTACGCTTCCCTCCGCAGCCCTGCAGTTTTCTCAGTAGTGGTTGCTTGCCTGGGCTGGGCTCACAATGCCCTTCCTTTCTGTTTTCTGTTACGGACTCACCACCACAAAAGCTTGTTCCCTGGATCTGCACATATTCCCTCTGGACAAGCAGGCCTGCAAGCTGAAGGTTGAAAGCCCTATGTTCACCTCCTATGGCCTCTTTTCCCACCTGGAGCTGTGGCGATCGGGAAACCAAAGGCAGAACTGACAGTGAGAGGGACAGCACACCTCTACACCTCCTCCTCCCCCCTCACTCTCTCTCTCCTACACACATAGGTGATTGAGACAAAGAAAGACAGGTGGTAGATACCCATGCTAGGTGATTGATTGACTGACTGATGGGGTTGTATATATGACACCTGGGAGCAGATGGCCTTCACGATTTGAGTTGTCCCCTTGGGAAGTGACACCCACTAGTGGAAACTGTGCACAAGCTGGTGGGTGGGAGCTTGTAGCGTCTGCTCTTCTTTCCTTTCTGGCTAAGCAACTCCAAAGTGAGGGTTCTCTTTCCCCAGTGCTAAGGCTCAGCAAAGCATAAAGGAACCCCCAAAATGTCAAGTTCCAACCATCCTTTGGTTTTCAGAATGCTCTGATGTGAAATCTGCCTGGGCCCATTTTCTGAGACTCTCTGTTTCTCTCCCCTTCACAGATGGATACACGGTTGAAGACATCATGCTATTCTGGAAAGACAAGAGGAGTGCCATCCACATGGCTGAGAAGCTGCAAATCCCTCAGTTCTCTTTCCTGGGGAGGATGATTACTAGCAAGAAAGTGTATTTCTACACAGGTAGGTCCCACCCCTTCCTTCTCTCCTGTCCCTTGTCCCCTGTGCACTCCCATAAACTCCCAGTGGCCTCTGCCTTGGACCCCCTACACTCTCTGCTGCCTCCCTTTCCCTTTCCGACTGGTTCTGCAGGCCTGCCAGGCCCCCTTGATAAAGCCCCAACAGCTCGCCCTGTGCAAGTGAGGAAGGGCTGTGGAAGCACTGTGCCCAGTTGACCAGGCTCTGCACGTATAAAGGATTCATGCTTCTCTCAGGGCTGGCCCCTCAGCCTCCATCTGTTTACAGCTTGGAGCCATCACTTGTCTCTCCCATTCCCAGATGTCAGCTACCAAGAAGCAAGTGGGAAAGGAATGGGAGAGAGCAAACTTGCTCTGCCACGTGCACCTGGTGAGATGTGCCATTCTCACGGGCCTTCTCAGGTGGGATTCCCGTGGATGGAGAATTAGAGGCTGAACTGACCATCGGTCACCACCCCCTCAGTTTTGTGCCTCTCCACCCTGCAAAGCCCCCAGGCCCTGCCACCGTGACATCAGTGTGTCTCCTTGCCAGGGTCCTAAGTGTGCCTGATACTCAAGTTCCAGGTCCAGAGGGAAGTAAACAGCTTCCTTGTGCAGGTCTACTGGCCTACGGTCCTCACCACTATTCTCTTCTGGATATCGTTTTGGATGAACTATGATTCATCTGCCACCAGGGTGACAATTGGTAGGTCCTGTCTCCATCCCTGGGTGGAGCGTTGGGTGTCTCCTTCGGAATAAAAATGCGAGCGTAAGGGAGTGGTACCTGACACAGCATGTGACTGCCTACACAAGGAAGCAAGGACTTTTCCGACAGACATGTGTGTAGGTGCTTGACCAAGTCCCGGTGGAGAGACTGACATTGGAGATGGGTGTGAAAAACACACTAGACTTGCAAACCTGGTATGTTGTGCCCAAAGTACCGAATTCATAGTTTGTGGAGTCCATAAGTAAATGGACAAGTCACATGTTTAGATCAGAATTGCAACACAATAATCATTGATTTATTCAAGGCGTCAGAATGCCTTACCAGGCAGCAGGGCTTCAAGAGCAGCTTCCCTGAAGGGGCCTCTAATGGACCCCAGATCCAGGTCTGCTTTCTCTGTAACTGAGACTCCTTGACCTCCTTCTTCAGGAGATCATTCGGGACTAAAACTTTCAATTTGTGTAATAGTTTAGGGCTCAAAAAATTTTCCCAGGAAATAAAGAAAGATGAAAGGGGAAGGGGCTGGCACAGGGTAAGGGGGGACTTTCTTCTCACACTGTGTGTCTAATTCAGGTCACCAGGGGAGATTCTGCTCATGGTAGCTATTGATATGTGCTTCTGCAATCTTCATGGAAGGGGGACAGAAACGTAGTGGGGTATGCACTAGTAATTCAGTGTGCTGTCAGAAGGGAAACACCTCACTTACACTAACAATTCATTGGCTAGGACTAATGACATTGACCCAACGACAAGGAGCCAGGACAACAGATTGCTATGTAGCCAGTAAGGGCGAAGCCTTTATCATTAGAGTCCTGATAACAACCATACGTACTTTCCCTTGGTCTTTGAAGGCATGTTGCTTGCTCTTCTTCCCACTTAGAGGTATTCGTACCCTCCTTTTCTTTTTTACTGTTATGTGTACATCATAGCTGCATATCTCTATAGGGAACAAGTGACATTTTGATACTGGCACAAAATATGAATTAATCAAATAATGTTAATTGGGGCTTCCATCACCTCAGGTATTTATCATTTCTTTGTGTTAGAAACATTTCTATTCTAGCTATTTTAAAGCATACCCTTATTGTTGACTATAGTCACGTTGTTGTGCTATGAGATAGTGTTCATTCTATCTACCATCTAACTATATTTTTCCATCCATTAATCTCCCCACCTTTTCCCGCTGTCCTCACTACACTTTCCACCCTCTGATAACCGTCTTCATACACTCTGTTTCCATGAGATGTTTCTGATATTTAGCTCCCACATATGAGTGAGAACGTGCAAGATTTGTCTTTCTGTGCTTGGCTTATTTCACTGAACATAATGTTCTCCAGTTCCATCCATGTTGTTGCAAATCTCAGGCCCCTTTTTGCAGTAGTCTTCTCATCTTTAACCTTGACACATAAGCCGTCAACATATGCTAAATTTCCAAAATATTGCTATTCATCAGTGAGCTATCTACTGTGGGGAGGGCACGATGGAGCTCCAGGCAGTCATTCCCCTCATCCCTTCCCCCCAAGAAAAGGAAAATAAGCCCTTTTGCTATTTCTGATGGGATGCAGTACCAAAATCCCAGAAGTCACAATGGCTAGGAGTGAAACTCATACACCAGCTATCTCCAGGCACGAGAGCAGAGCTTTATTGTGTAAGCTTTCCACCTTCACATCAAAGGTTGTGTATCAGTCAGGGTTATCCAGAGAGACAGAACCAATAGGATGCATAGACAGATAGATACAGATATATGAGAGGAGATTGATTAAGGGAATTGGCTGATGCAATTTTGGAGAATGAGAATTCCCACAATAGGCCATGTGTAAGCTGCAGAACCAGGGAGTCAGCAGTGTGGCTCATTCCAAGTCTGAAGGCCTTGCAACCAGGGAAGCAGATGGTATAACTCTCAGTCCTAGGAGAAAGGCCCAAGACCCCAGAGCAGATGCTGCCACAAGTCCAAGAGTCCAAAGTCCAGAAAGCCTGAAGTTCTGATACCCAAGGGCAGGAGAAAAAAGGTGTCCCAGTTCCGGAAGAGAGAGAGAGAGCACGTGCACGCACTCAAACTTGCCTTTCCTCTGCCTTTTTGTTCCATTTGGGCATCAGCCAATTAGATCATGCCTAGCCACACTGGGTGAGGGCAAATCTTCCTTACTTACTCCACTAGTTTGAATGCCAATCTCTTCTCTAAACACCCTCACAGACACACCCAGAAATAATGCTTCACCCACTACCAGGGTATCCCTTAACCTAGTCAATTCCACAATTATAATTAACCCTCACAAGTTGTATATCCTATTCTGGCTACAAGAAAGGCTAATGCACCCAAGATCCTAAAGTCAAAGCTGAGGAAGAAAGCAAACTCAACTTCACAACAGCTGAGATGGTTCTGAACAGAGTGGATCTGGAGATGACGCAGGCCTTCCATGAAATCTCTCACAAAACCATAAGTCAACCTCTTCTGCAGTCTTGGCATTCTTGAATTTTGCTGAGGCCCCTGTCCATAGTGAGCGCAGCAGAAAGGAAGTGTTTGGAGCAGAGGTGGGAGCGAGTTTTGATCGGGGCCACCAACTACCCATGGGTAGATGGAATAATCGCGATAGTGCTCTCCCTGCTACAGGGCTCCTCAGCCCAACACCCTGTGGCTCCATTTTGGGTGACCCCATTCTCATTCAGAAAGTGACTGCCACCCTAAAGCCTTTCAAACCAGGAGCTTCAAATCTCATTATAATACCATTTTAATGGTGGAGGGTCTTCATTAAGACACTTCTGCAACACCCCTACCGAGACGTGACAGTTCATGTGCTGCTGCAGGAGGACCCCCCACTGGTGTCCCTGGAGTTCCCCTGCCCACTCGGAATGAGTTCAATATCCCATGATGCGTGGACTGTCCACATTTACAGTATCCCTCACATTAGTAAGGAGAAAGACACTTGCTGTGCACCTTACACTAAGTTTACTCAAAATGGTTCTTAGACCTAAATGTAAAACACAAAGCTATAAAGCTTCTGAAAGTTAACATGGAAGAAAATCAAGGTGAACATGGATTTGGCAATGACTTCTTATATACAACACCAAAAGCATGACTCATGAAAGAAAAAAATTGACAAGTTAGACATTATTAAAATTAAAACTTCTATTCTGTGAAAGACACTGTTAGGAGGATCCTCGTCAGACTGGTGGTAGTTCCCATGCTGGTACGGGAAGCCCTTCCACTGGTATCTCTGGAGGTCCCCTGGCCACTTAGACTGAGTTCAATGTCATCCCATGGTTACTTACTCCTCCACATTTAGAGTACCTCTGACCACAGGAAGGAGAGATACCCTTCTTTACTCTATCAAGTACTCCATATCCTATTAGCAGGGGTGTGAAGAGAGGGATTTCTGCAAAAGAGCAGCATCTGTGATGAAATGAGCCTTGAAATGAGCCAAACAAAGAGAGTGGCCAAAGCCCCCAAGCCCCTCCCTCCATCAAGAGCTCTCATCCAGGTGAGGAGGGAGGCAGTACTCTGCTCCCAACACATGTGGACAACCTGGCCTTGCCTCTAAGTCACTAAAGGCCTCCTGGGGCTAGTCAGGGTGTCAGTCCAACATCTGTTGTCTCTACTCATATGTTTATCACAGCACAATTCACCATTGCAAAAAATATGGAATCTACTTAAGTGCCCATCAACTGAATGGATTAAGAAATTTAGGTATATATATGCACACACCCACACACACACACCATGGAGTACTATTCAACAATAAGAAAGAGTGAAATAATGGCTTTTGCAGCAACTTGGAGGGAACTCTGGAACAGAAAAATAAATGCTCCATATTCTCACTTATAAGTGGGAACTAAACTATGGCTACGTAAGTGCACAAAGAGTGTTATAATGGACATTGAAGACTCAAAAGGGTGAGGGTGGGAGGAGGTGAGGCATGGAAAATTACCTATGGGGCACAATGTACACTACTCAGGTGAAGGGTACACCAAAAGCCCAGACTTCACCACTATACAATATATACGTACAACAGAATTCAACTTGTACTCCCCAAAACTTAAAAACATAAAAAAAAATAATAAGTTTACTGTAGATATAATTTGTCTCCTTCAATCTGTTACTATAGTTAGCCAGTCCTGGGACTATTTGCTCCCAGATCCATCTCTCATTTTCTCCTACTCTGCTCTCCACTATACACGATTTGACTCCTGAAGGCAGCAATTCTTAGGCTCACCAATATTTGGGTGCCATTTTCATTCAGGAAGATAGAGCGATTAGAGGATTTCTCCTCCTTCTTCTGTATCAAGTGATTTCCCCTTCAGTGGCTACATTTTCCATGGCTCCAGCCACCATCAGATAGTCACACCCTGATTCCAGATCTCGTTGAACCCAATACCTAGGCTCCATTAATGCTAAATTCCTGTTTGTCCTTCCAACCTAGAGGTGAGATTGACTTCCTCATGTGGCTAATTATTGGATTCTCCAACTCTCCCTCATTTGACTTCTCCATCACTTGTGTAATCTTTTCCGTGCATTAAATTCCCTCTGTGTTAAATATTGACAGAATTTTCTATTTAACTAGAAAATCCTTGACTCTTACACATGGCCAGTTATGTTGATTGATCTTCTAGTGTTAAACTTCTTTGCATTCCTGCAATAAACCCAACTCTGTCAAGAGCATTTAAAGATGTTTAAAACTGCTCTATATCTAAGGACAAAAATAAAACAAAATAAAATGCCTTTGGATCCAGAAATCTCCTCCAAGTGACATTCTGTTTCTATTTCCTTTTCACAGTGTTCTCAAAAATAATTTTACACCCTCATTTGGGGATAAATACTGAAAATTTTAATAGCATAAGTAATAGAATAATATATTCAACTTGTAAAATAGTCAAGTCATACACATAAAGCTATATAACACTAACTGTATGATACAGCCCAAGTGATACTCAGAGGGAAATAGATGGCCTTACATATATGAGACAATAAAAATATTTAAAACATCTGCACAGCTCAAGAAACTAAAGAATAAATACCGTATGCAACTTAAGTTAGTAGAAGGTATTAAATAATGAAGATAAAAGCAGAAATAATGATGCAGATAACAGTAGAGATAACTGACAAAACACAATTCTTTGAAAATACTTACAAAATAGACATTTTTCCAAGTAGGATCAATGACTAAAGAAAAAACCATACACAATGGAATTTAAATAAAATTGTACAAAACAGAGATACAGAAGAGATTTGAATAAGAGAACACTACATATACGACTGCTCACCCTTGGTCATGGATGCAATAGCTACCCATTTAACATCTAGCCAGGGACCTGGAGTCATGTTTTACAAGGGTTGCAGCTGGACAAATGGTCCAATGTGGAAGGGAAAGGACATTTCCCATGGAGCATTTAATCAAGGAGCCAAGGGCCAAGATGAGGGCTCTCATGAGTGAGTACTGCGGTGTCCATTCACCCCAGAACATAGGAGTCCCAAAGAATCCATCTCTGCCCTGTCAGTCCTGGAAGACTCCAGGCAGAGTTGCCAGGCTGACCACTCCCTCAATTCGGGACAACACAGGTGTTGACCTGTATTATTGAAGATCTGCCTAAGGGATTCAGGGCAGTGTAAGCCTTAGTCTACTGGGGCCATACTCAGGTTAGCCCAGGGAGGTGTCACATGCCTCAGTATGAATCAAGGTAAGGGCACTAACAGGGAACCAAGGCAGCCCTGGACTCCAGAATGGAAGGAGCCCCAGCACTTTACTAGTGTTCAGCTGTGGGAGATCCCACTGCAGTGAGGTTGGAGTCTGAGGTTCTGCCGGCAGTCAAGGTGAGACACTGAAGGAGGACAGGGGAACCATGGATCCTAGCACAGATGGGCCCCATCCTCGTCTCTGCCATCAGTGATGCCCACCAACTTCTGCCTCAGGGGTTGACAGAGGTGATGGCCTTGGTGTCATGTCTAGACTTCAACTCAGCAGAGAGGAGGGGAAAGGGTCTGTTAGCAGTCAAGGTGAGACACTGAGGGAGGGATGAAGAGGTCCCCACTACAGGCAGAGGGACCCAAATAATCCAGCTCTGCCCCTGATGTCAGCCCTGGGCCACCCTGGGACAGACTTGTCAGGCTGAGTCCTTCCCCCTTAGAACACAAGGGACTCTTGGAGTCATATGTTGATGTGACCCAGGGTCAACTACGAGCCATAGAGGGCAGAGATCCAAGCTCTACCACATCACAGTAGGGGGCACAAAATTCTATTCCTGTCCCTGCTGTTACCCCTGAGAAACCCCGGTACGGGGTCGGATGTGACGTCCACCGACTTGTTCCTGAGGGGCTGACAGAGGCGAGGGCCTTCTTCTCAGGTCTGGACTTCCGGTCGACCATGAGGAGAGGGCCCAGGTTCGGTGAGTAGAAATGGTGCGACGCTGAGAGGGGACTGAGGGGGATACCTTCTGGTAGAAGGTCCCCAGATAATCCATCTCTGCCTATCCTGTCACCCTAGGGAATCTCGGGAAGCTCGGGTGTGGGGGGCCAGCTGTGACATCCACTGACATCTATCTGGGGAGCTGACAGAGGTGAGGTGGTTGGCCTGAGGGACAGGCTTCAGATTGGCAGAGTGGAGTGTGGTCAGTGGAGTGTGCTCTGTTAGCAGCGAGCTCAGATGCGGAGGGTGGGCTGAGGGGGCCCCCATCTAGAGAGTCTCCAAATAATCCATCTCCGCCCCTGCTGTCAGCCCCGGAAGGCAGAGTGGGGGGTGGGATCTGACGTCCACCGATGTCCATCTGTTGGGCTGACAGAGTCGAGGCAGTTGGTCTGAGGGGCAGGCTTCATGTCCGCGGAGGGGAGAGAGCCCAGGCTCTGTGAGGAGTCAAGTGAGATGATGAGGGTGGACTGAGGCGGGCTCATCCCAGCTAGAAGGACCCCAAAATAATCCACTTTGCTCCTGCTGTCAGCAGTGGACCACCCTGGGACAGACTTTTCAGACTGAGTCCCTAAACCATAGGATTTAGGGGACTCTGGGAGTAGGAGCCTGGTGTGACCCAGGGCTGTCTCAGCTCCATACAGGGCAGGGCCCTAAGGGAGGATTGAGAGGCCCCCCTACATCCAGATAGGGGGCCCCACTGTAAATCCTTGTTCCTGCTGTCAGCCAGCAAAAGCGAAAGCCCCGGTGTAGGAGGCCCGGATATAATGCCAACTGACTTTCCTCTGAGGGGCTGACAGAGGCAAGGCCCATGGTCTCAGGGTAGGCTTCAGATCACCAGAGGCAAGAGGGCCCAGGTTTTGTGTAGAGTCAAGTGAGATGATGAGGGTGGACTGAGGGGGCTCCCACCCCAGGTAAAGTGTAGCAAAATAATTCAGCTTTGCCACTGCTGTCAGCCTTGGGCCACTGTGGGGCAGACCTGTCAGGCTGAGTCCCTCCCCCTTAGTAGTTAGGGGACTCTCATAGTTAGAGCCTGCTGTGCCATGGGGCTGAATCAGGGACATGGGGGGGTGGTCCAGGCTCTGCCAGGCATCAAGGTCAGGACCCTGAGGGAGGACTGAGGTCTCCCACTGCCCATCCCATGCCACCACTAATGTCACCTCTGGGATGGTCTGGGGTGTGGGGGACACTGACTTACGCCTCAGGGGTTAGAGAGAAGTAAGGGACTTGGTGTGAGTGGAAGGGACACAGGCTGTACTGGACAGCCAAGATTAGAACACACAGTAAAGGAAGAGGGGAGGGAGTATCAGACTTCAAGATAGGGGAGAACCCCACAAATGTCTGACCTTCCGTCAACCCTGGGAGGCCCTGTGCAGGGTGGCCTGACAAGTGCGTCTTGACAGCCACCTCCAGGTCTAAGGGAGGGTAGGATCTTGGTATAGTGAGCACAGCCTCAGGTGAGCAGAGGAAGATGCCCAGACCCTGCTTGGAGACAAGAAGTGGACAGATACCCAAGATCCCAGGACAGAGGGGCCTCAACCTTGCCCCTGCTTTCATCCCTGGGAGACCTTGGGCAGGGTGGCCACATGTGGAACATCCACACTTTTTTACAGCCATGAGGAAGGTGAACACGTTAGTGTGAGGGAGTACTAGGGGTACCCCACTCCAGAAGAGTGGAGGCCTCACAGAAACACCCTGTCCCCACAGTCAGCCCTGGAAGGTCCAGGCAGGTTGGCAAGACCTGGTGCTCCCTCGCTACTGCCTGAAGGGGCTGAGTGTGGTAAGAACTTCGGTCTGAGGGTCGCAGCTCCAGGTCAGAACAGGAAAGAATGCCAGGCCTGCTAGGCATCATCAAGGTGAGGACACAGTGTGATGAGTGAGGGGACCTTGTACCCTGGATAGAGAGAGCCCGTCCATCCCCTGTGCCAGTTGTTGGCCATGGGAGGACCCAAGCATGGGTGACCAGATGTGCTGGCCCCAGCCTTCTACCTGGGGAGCGTGTCGGGGAGGAGAGGACCTTGTTCTGAGTGGTGCAGCCTCACATCACCTGACGGAGGAGTCCCAGGATTTGTCAGCAGTCAAGGTAAGTACCCTAAATGAGCACTGAAATTATTTACCCACCCCAGAAAAGAAGGGACCCCACAGAGTCTGGCTTCTCTGTTTTAAGCCCCCTAGAGGATACAGGTGGGAGCAGCAAGACATGGCAAGGTCTGGCTCTCTCGGCAGTGGGGGGAGGTGCATCCTCAGGAGTTAGAGCTTGACCTGAGCTCAGATGGACCATGTCAAGTCAGCAGGGGTGGGTCGAGGCCCTGCCAGGATTAAAAGTAAATACGCTTAGGGTGGATTGAGGAGGGAATCCCCACTCCAGAAGAGTCTGTCCGAGGCCCTGCAGTCATCCCTGGGAGATCGGGCACCCACTCACTGACTTCTGCTCCATATCAGGGATGTGAACTCTTGTTCTGAGAGTTTCTCAGGCCAGCAGAAGTGTGGGGTCTAAGGCCCTCCAGGTAAAATGTGAGGGCTCTGAGTGAACACGGAGGTGACCATCCACCTTAGAATGGTAGGGACCTAACAGAGCCTGGCCCACCGTCCTGACAGCACTAGGGGTACCAGGGCTATGCATGTATCTGTAGCATGAGGGCCTCTCACTTCCCCTTACAGGGGCTCCAGGAACCCACGGTGAGACCTTGGTCTAGGGTATTGTCCTCAGTGCATGGAGAAGAGAAGGCCCAGGCCGTGCCAGGAGTCAAGGTGAGGTACACACTCTGAATGTGTGCCAGAGGCTCTGCCCTCCCCCGGACAGAGGGGACCCATTAGTGCCCGGCCCCACCCACCCACCATCAGCCCTGGAGCCTCACATTCTACAGTCCAGCTGTGCTTGAGGAGCCATTTCCTTTTCTTGTACATGTGCTCAGGGGACAGGCTGACAAGGAGGAGAGGAGCCCTGGGAGGCCCCAGGGCATCACTTACGATGAAGACCTGTAGTTTGCACTTTGTAAGAGCCCCCAAGTTGTGGTTCTCACTGAGGCCACTGACATGCTCCCTCTCTTCCCAGATCTGTGAATCCCCATCGCCCAACTGCTGCCCACACTCCAGATTGCTGACTCTTACCAGAACCATCATGGCTCAGTGCCACTGCCACCCTCACAGGAGTCAGAAAGGCCTCCTTGCCCAGACGCAAAGGGCCTGGTGGGTGCACAGCTACCCAGGGGTCAGGTGCAGGGGTTAGCTGCCTCCTCCTCTATTGTGACCCCAGGCAACCTGGAGGAGGTTGCCACTGCCACACTGGGTCCTCCCAAGAGTGACCAGGGAGCCTCCTCTCCCCCAGTGGCCTGGCCTCTAATCCAGAGCACCACTCCGATGAGGGTTCCATCACTGAAGAAGAGGTGAGGCTAAGCACCTCCCAGGACCCAGCAGTCCCTAAGTCCCTGCTGCAAGAGAAGCAGGAAGAGAAGGTGCCTGATTTGGTTGATATCCTGCTCCTCAAGTGTCCAATGAAGCAGCCAACCACCAAGGCAGAAATGTTGAATATTGTCATCAGAGATTACCAGGACCACTTCCCTGAGAATTTCATGAAAGCCTCCGAGTGCATGCAGCTGGTCTTTAGCATTGATATGAAGGAACTGGATCCTGCCAACCACTCCTATGACCTTGTCACTGCCCTGGGCCTCACCTATAGTGAGGAGCTGAATGATAGTGCTTTCCCAAGGCTGGCCTTCTGATAATGATCCTGGGTGTGCTCTCCATGGAGGGCAACTGCACCTGGGAGGAGGTCATCTGGGATGCACTGGGTGTGATGGGGGTGCCGGCTGGGGGTGACCATTACATGTACAGGGAGCCCTGGAAGATCCTCACCCAGGATTGGGTGCAGGAAGGGAATCTGGAGTACCAGCAGGTTCCCAACAGTGATCCTGCATGTTATGAGTTCCTGTGGTGTCCCAGGGCCCATGATGAAACCAGCAAGATGAAAGCCCTGGAGTATGTGGCCAGGTTCAATCAGAGAGATCCCAGACCCTTCCCACTCCTGTATGAAGAGGCTTTGAGAGATGAGGTAGAGAGGGAGTGAGCAGGAGTTGCAGCCAGGGCCAATGGGTGGGAGGCAGGGCCAATGCACATCCAGATCCCCTTTTAGCAGGTCCTCCTGCCCCATGAGAAATTAGTCCTTTCTTTACTCTGTGTTTGAAGAGAGCAGTCAGTTTTTAAAGTAGTGGAGGGCCCCAGGAGCCTGGAGAAACTACCAGTGCATAACCTTTTGTGTCCATGTTATGTTTGGGTGTTTTGCATATTGGTCTTTGTTTTCCTTTTGGAACTTTTCAAATTTTCTTCATTTTCATAGAAGATTTAATTACCTTCAGCATGTAAGTTGGGGAATGATATTGACCATACATGTAATTTTGCTTATAAAAGTAAGAGTTTGTCATTTTGTAAAAGAAATGGGGTCACCTTCCATTAGATTTTGCTGTTCGGAACTAAGTGGAATTGGAATCTCATTGCAATAGGTATTTTCTTGGAAATATGAAAGAACTTTGCATTTAAATATATGGAGTTACAAAATAGAGAAATAAAATTTAAAGACACTTCCTTTTTTCCGTCTTATCCTTTTTCACGTGATTTTCTATAGAATTCAAATATATGTGTATATATTAATTTGCTTGGCTTACTTGAGAATGCAGGGGAAATTTAATCTCAATAAATCAGAGCCACTGATCACTGGCACGTTTCTTCCCCAAATATTCATTGACCATCTGCTCTTTGATATGTCCTGGGTTAACCGAGACAATAGGATAAGCCAGACTCATGCCTGCCCATAGAATTAGAGAGTCTGGGACCTACATTCGTATAATTAAGGTCGTGAGATGTCCTCTAAGTCCTAAAGAACAAGTAACAGAACGGTTTAAGGGTGGTGCTTCTGCCTAGGGCAGTAGGGTGTGTGGGCCCTGAGCCAGGGCTGTTTGGGGCTTGGGGAAACTGCAGTTTACTCTGTTGGAGTTGGTTGTAATGAAGCTGGGTGGTGACAGGGCCATATTGTCAGACCATGTGACCCGTGACTTAGGGCTGAGAGCAAAGCCTGGAAGGGAGAATTGCCCTCAGTTGTTCCTTCTGGATGGTGAGCAAAGCATAGAGGAATCTCCAGCTGGGGCAGGTGTGGAAGGTGTCCTGTGGTCTTGTCCCACTGCGGCTGAGTACAGAGCCAAAGCCAAGTGATTGATAATCATCCTCTGCAGGGATTTCCTGAGAGATAAGTGTGAATCTCCCATGAAGTGAGGCCCCCAAGCCACTGGCCAGGTGCTCATTTGCTTGGATGGGAGATCCAGAGCAGACACTATTAAAATAGCATTTTATTTAGGGTTTCTCAAGTGTAATTTGGCCAATTGTAAGGGCTTAGGTTTGAAGTGGTGATGAAATGGATGAAAATAGCAGTTTGGCTGGAGAAGCAGCTGGGAGAGAGGGAAGGAGTTGGTCCTTGACTCAGATGCCAGGAGCTTTGGGCTGTATCCAGCTGGAGAAGACCCCCACACCCAAATTAAATGCTAAATCATCTAGGAGGGAATTTTTACTGTGTTTTATCCATGAAGGAACATTTTTGGATGAATAAGAATTCCCTGTTCTATTGTGCTGCATACTCAGAGGTTTCCTACATAATAACGACACTAGCAAAAACAAAATTCCCAGAGGCAAGTGTACTAAAATCTGAGGTTGAAGTATACTAGTATTGCAAATAACTGTCAGTCAGTAAATATCTAACATTCACCAGACACTGTGTCAGGTGCTTTACAGACACTACACACATTCCAACAGTCCTACCAGACAGATCCTATCAAACCTATTTAGCAGATGAAGAAACTCAGGCTCACAGGGATTGGTAGATTCCCATAATCAGGTGGCTAGTAAGTAACGGGGTCAGGACTAGATCACCTGTAGTTTTGGACATAGTGGTGTCTTCCCTAAAATGCATGTGCTGAAGCCCTAACCCTCGGTACTTCAGACTGTGACTGTATTTGGAGATAGGGTCTTTAAGAGGTCATTGAGATAAAATGAGGTCATTAGGTTGGCCTCTAATTTAATGACGGGTGTCCTTATGAGAAGAGGAGATTAAGACACAGACACACACAGAGGGAAAGCCCTGTGGATATGAAGGGAGAACATAGCCATCTCCAAAACCAAGGAAAGAGGCTTCAGAACAAACCGACGCTGCCATCACTTTGATCTTGGACTTCCAGCCTCCAGAACAATGGCACAATACATTTCTGTTGTTTAAACTCCCCAGTCCATGGCACAATTTCATAGCAGCCTGAGAAAACTAATACATATGGTCTTATTTCTTCTAGAACCCACACCATTCCTACTTCTCCGACCCTGAAGCAGACCTTGGTCTTGCTTCATTTCTCTTCTAATGATTCCATAATGTTTCTCAGGCAAAAAAAAAAAAAAAACAACCCCACAAGGACTGTGGTCCAGGTGCTAAAAGCAAAACCAAAAATGTACTATGGAATGAAATGTGTCCCCTCAAATTCATACGTTGAAGCCCTAAACCCCAATGTGTTGGTCTTTGGTGATAGGGCCTTTGGGAGATAATTCGGTTTGGTTGAGGCCATGATGGTGGAGCCCTCATGAAGGGATTAGTGCCCTTACAAGAAGAGACACCAGAAAACTAGCTTGTTCTTTCTATCTCTCCCTGTCACATGGGGACACACAGAGAATGTGGTCATCTATAAGCCAGAAAGAAAGTCCTAATCAGACACCCATTACCCTGGCACCCTGCTCTCAGACTGTCCAGAGTCTATGACTATGAGAAAATAATTGTCTGCTGTTTGAGCTCCCAGTCTATAGTATTTCCTAATGGCAGCCTGAAATGACTAAGGCAAGAAGGAGGATGACAATGTGAACCAAATACAATTTAGGGATTGTATGTGTTTCCTTGAAAGCCAAACTTGCCCAGATGCCAGCATTTTTGTGCAGTACCAGTACTTTACTGCATTACAGTGCCCTTTCCTGAGTCTTGCCCTGTGGGCCTGGCTGTCCAACTCTGGAATCCGGCCTGCTGCACAGCTTTCTGTGGCTGCACACTCTAAAGTCTGTTCCCTGCTGCCAGTGGCACTACCCAGAGTCACCTCTCATCCCCAAACATAGAGTATTTCTACTTTCTGCAGAAGTCCCTTTGTTGTCCCTTTCCATCACCCTGGAGCCCCTCTGATAGCAAAGGACACTTTGACTTTGAATAGTGAACTTTAGATGCCTGTTCATCCTGTCGGTTATCTTCAACACATTCCCCAAATGTTTCCCAAATAAGTTGCTGTGTGGAGTCTAATTTGACCCATAATTCACCAGTTCCTGAGATATAACCCTGAAGTTAGAGAGAAAGTTTTTAACCCTCCCCATTCTGATATTTACAATGGATTTTAATTTGGTGCCTTATTTGAAACTGGCCACCGAGCACATACTTAGATTAACGAGCTTGCCAGGGTGGTCAAAAACCAAAGCCTCACATATTAGTCAGCTTAGACTGCCAGAACAAAATACCATAGACTGTGAAGTTTAAAGCAGATACTTATTCCTCACAGTTTTGGAGACTGAGAAGTCTGAGATCAAGGTACTGGCAGATTTGATCCCTGGTGAGGGCTTCCTTCCTGGCTTATGGACAGCTCCCCTCTCTGTGTGTACACATGGCAGAGAGAGACAGAGAGAGCAGGAAAACTCTCTGATGTTTCTTCTTATAAGGGCACTAATCCAATCATCAAGGCCCCATCCTTATGACCTCATTTGACCCCAATTACTTCTGAAAGGCCCCATCTGCACAAACATCACATTGGGGCTTATGTCTTCAACATATAAATTTGGGACGAGGGGACACAGTTCAGTTCATAGCATCTCCTTTATATTGGTAAATGAGGAAAGACTATGGAAATCACTGTGAAGCAAATATATCCCAAAGCTGAATTCCTGAAACCCTGGTATTCTCCTAGGAAATAAAAATGGTTTCTTAGTAGACATATGAGCTCAGATTAAAAATGATAGAATAACCATCTTTCCACTGCTCCTGGTCTGTTTATCTACCCCATAGGAAAGTCCTAGCTTTCAGTGCATCTAAGGACATCCTGTGCAGATGTTCAGTCATGCAGAGGGTAGCAGAGACTCACAGGTTAAGATTTTTGTCCCTACGTCAAATGGAAAGAGAAAGTCCTCAGCCTACTGAGATGGCAGATGCTGCTGCAAAGGATAGTGAAGAAAAGTGCCATTGAGTGAAGAAGGCAAAGCCTTCCTCCTGATATTTACACAATCCTTGGAAAACTACATGTGATCCTGCAATTGAAAGCACCTGTCATGTAGTAGGTACTTTAAAAAGTTGGAGAGCTTGGGCAAAATCTGGTCTTCTCAGAAACTCCTCCCAGCAGTTGTCATAACACATTATTGCCTTTGCTTTTTGTTGGGCGCCTACTATGTAACAGTTTGTGGCAAGGATTTTAAGTGCTCTTTCACATCGTTTCTTCCACTCCTTCCTGGACACATGGGAACAGTGAAGACCACTTGTAATGAGGAAGAATCCTGTGACTATCCTTTTTCACTGGATCACAAGTAGAGGCCTTGTTTGTCCTATCCAGGCACTGGAGAGCCAGGGCGCCATTTCCCCGCATTCTCCCTCCATTCAATGGCAAGCAAGCCAACTCCATGTGAGATGGGGAGTCACAAGGAGGAAGCCACCTGGGCCCTTGGGTCACTTGAGAGCCCCTGAAAAACTGCATCAGAATTTATATGCATGGAAAATAAGTTTTTCTCATGTTAAGCTATTCAAATTTCAGATTTTGTTGCATGACCTTGCAGTTACTTCAAGTAATACACAGCTACTTACTTTGGGTGTCAAGCTTATTTAGATGTTTTAATTGCAAAGAAATAGTGCATATATTCTTCTTCCAAAAACTTCTAAAAATGTAGATAAATCACAAGTCTTCTGTTTACAAAGTTCACCTACAGTTCTGTACCCTCCTCAGAGGTCACCACTGTTGCTCATAGTAATATGGTATGCATTTTTTTCATCTTATTACTATGGGAGGCACAGAATTTCAGGTTACATACGTTGCCCATGTACTGCCTGTCCCCACCAAGTCAAAGCTCCAGGCGTGTTCGTTCCCCAGACTGTGTGCTGTTGCACCATTCATGTAGGTATATATCCCTCTGCTCCCCCCTTCCTGAGTCAGCACATTCCAGCGTGACCATTCCCCAAACGGTGTGCAATGCACTCATTATGTAGGCATATACCCATCACCTCCCCCCACCCCCCACCTCAGTATGATATCCGATTGGTATTGACCCAGATGTGTATTTAGGTGATGATCAGGGAAACCAGTTCTCTGGTGAGTACATGTGATGCTTGTTTTTCCATTCTTGGGATACTTCACTTAATATAATGGGCTCCAATTCTCTCCAGGAGAACCATAGAGATGTTGTATCGTCATTATTTCTTATAACTGAGTAATATTCCATGGTATACATATACCACAGCTTACTAATCCAATCATGTATTTATGGGCATTTGGGTTGTTTCTACATCTTTGCTATTGGGAATTGTGCTGCTATACACATTTGGGTACATGTGTCTTTGTTATAGAATGACCTTTTTTCCTTTGGGTATATGCCCAATAATGGGATTGCTGGATCAGATAGCAGGTCAACTTGAATCTGTTTATGTTACCTCCATAATGCTTTCCACAGGGGTTGCACTAGTTTGCAGTCCCACCAGCAGTGTATTAGTGTTCCTGTCTCTCCGCATCCACGCCAACATGTGTTGTTTTGGGGTTTTTTGATAAAGGCCATTCTCACTGGGGTTAAGTGATATCTCATTGTGGTTTTGATTTGCATTTCTCTGATGATTAGAGATGTTGAGCATTTTTTCATATGTTTGTTAGCCATTCTTATATCTGCTTTTGAGTAATTTGTATTCATGTTATTTGCCCACTTTTTGGTAGGGTTGTTTGATTTTTTGTTGCTGATTTTCCTGAGTTCTAAGTAGATTCTTGTTATCAGTCCTTTATCTGATGTGTAGTATGCAAATATTTTTTCCCATTCTGTAGGTGGTCTGTTTATTCTCGTGAGTGTTTCTTTGGCTGTGTAGAAGCTTTTTAATTTAATCATGTCCCATTCATTTATTTTTGTTGTTGATGTGATTGCCTTGGGGGGTCTTCTTCATAAATTCTTTCCCTAGGCCAATGTCTGTAAGACTCTTTCCTACATTTTCTTCCAGAATTCTAATCATTTCACGCCTAAGGTTTAAGTCTGTTATCCACCGTGATTTGATTTTTGTGAGAGGTGAAAGCTGTGGGTCCTGTTTCAGTCTTCTACATGTGGCTAACCAATTCTCCCAACACAATTTATTGAATAGGGATTCTTGTCCCCAGAGTATGTTCTTTCCTGCTTTGTCAAAAATTAGGTGTCTATATAAGGATGGTTTTATATTTGGATTTTCTGTTGTGTTCCACTGGTCTGTGTCCCTGCACTTGTGGTAACCCTGGGAGAATCTCTACCAGGGCCACACTCGGTGTGGAGGGGTGGAGCTGCGCTAAGGCGTAAAAAAAAAAAAAGAAAAAAAAAAAAAGATCGCCGAACTACGTATTTTATTTTAGTGTATTTTTCTGTTTTTTTTTTTTTTTTTTCCAGTGGTTCATGAGCCGGACAGCCTCAGCAGGCATCTTTGCCGGCCAAGCCCCCGGCTCCGGTGTCTGCCGAATGCAAGGTATGCATTATTTTAAGCCTTATTCTAGGGGTTTTTTTTAGATGTATATGCACTATGAAAACATACAGTGATGTTGAAAACCCATAGGTATCATGTACATATAGATCTATCATATGCTTTTGCCACTTAATAAGATGGGTGCAAGATCTTCCCACCCTCACTTTTGTAACTGCTACCTAGAACTGTAAAGTAGCTGTGTGTCACAGTTAACTAAACATTTCTTCTCCTGATGAACATGTAAGCTGTTTTCCATTTGTTGCTATGATTTATAGAACTGAAATAATATCTCTGAACCTGAAATTCCTGAGCAAATATGCATGTTTTCTGATAAGAAGGATACATTAACATGGACAATGGCTGAAAGAGGAAATGGAATGAATAGTTTAACTTTTTACAAATATCGCCAAAATTTTATTTCAAAAATACTGTACCAATGTATTTTCTCAGAAATGTATGTGAACATCCTACACGCTAACAAATATCTTATTTTATCAATCTTTAAAATTTTGGTGAAAATTATGAATACAATTTGGTGACGAAATATCGTTTCACTGTTATTTTAATTTGGATCTCCACTGTCTCTGATTTGGTTAATTCGTCCCCCAGATGAAGCTGGATTCTGGCAGTGATGTTCTGGATAAAACTATTCCTCTAGGCTTGATTTAAAAATCTGAAATGCCAACATACCTTTTCCTTTAGAGAAGGAAAGATTTGGTCAGAGTGACCAGGAGCCAGGAAAGGAGAGCAGACAGGAAACCTCAGCAAGTGAGGTGTGCTGGGGGGACCCAGGGGACAGCGGTGGCCAGAGTCCAGGGGATAGACCAGGTGCCAATCCACAGCAACAGAGCCAAAGGCAGGCCAGCAATCAGAGCTGTGCCCCCAGAGCTCAGCCCAGTGGGGGAAGGACAAGAGGGAGGGAAGGGGCAGGGAGGAGGGAGGACAGGACAAGGCCCATGAATGGGCTTAGGAAATCGGGGGACCATCATTCATCCCCTGCTGGAAGCTGCAGTGTGAACTGAGTGGGCAGGCCTGTTGGGTGAATCCAGGCACCCCAGCCCCCTTAGGAACCCCAGCTCTGTCGGGAAGTGTGTAGCTGGTGCCCTGCTTCACTCTGGGTGAGTCCCCTCAAGTCCCTTGACTCCTCTAGTCATTCAGTGCACCCTGGTCAGGGTTTCAGACTGAGAGCTGTCTCGATGTCTGTGGGGGCCAGTGTTTCATCTCCTGTGTATCCTGGGCCCGCTCAAACTCCACTGCTCCTCAAACTCACTGGGTTGGTGATCCATACTGACAGGTGAGACAGGCATGGAAGAGCACTGGGTGGGGGAAGGCAGCAGTGCGGCTGTTTGGAGGGGAAACTGGAGGAAGGACGCCCTGGGGTTAATCACCCCAGACTCTGCCAATGAGGGGCGGGCTGTGGATGTGCCATGACAAAGGAGTTGTCATCCTTCCTTGTCAGACTGATGGGGAAGTGTGGGGCCCAGTGCAGGAAGCATCAGGCCCCGTCCTGTTGGCAGCATCCACACCTCCAAAACGGTGATTGGGCTTGGAGAGGAGACGTCCAGGATGACACTCTCAGGGACAGTCCAGGGGAATTCTGAAGACAGATGAAGCTGCTGTGTGATTTGTGTTGGCAGACCTGTTGGGTGGCTGCAGGTACTCCAGCCCCCTTAGGACCCCCAGCTCTGTCGGGAAGTGCATAGCTGGTGGTCTGCATCACTCTGGGTGAGTCCCCTCAAGTTTCTTGACCCCTCTAGTGGTCTTGGGCACCCTGGCCAGGGTCCCAGGCTGGGAGCTGTCTTGACGCCTGTAACGGCCAGGGTTTCATCCCATGTGTACCCAGGGGCCCCCTCAAACTTCACTGCACAGGTGGGTGGGTTGGCGACAGATACTGACTGGTGAAACAGGCCTGGAAGAAGACTGGGTGGAGGAAGATATAAGTGTGGCTGCTTGGGAGGAAACTGGAGGAAGGATGCCCTGGGTTTAGTTACCCCAGACTCTTCTGATGAGGGGCTGGTTGTGGATGAGCAATGATAAGAGAGGTGGCACCCTTCCTTGTCACACTGATGGGGATGTGTGGGGCCCAGAGCAGGAAGCATTGGGCCCCGTCCTGTTGCCAGCATCCACACCTCCAAGACGGTGATTGGACCTGGGGACGAGTCGTCCATGATGACACTGTCAGGGACAGTCCAGGGGAATTCTGAAGTCAGATGAGCAGTTATGGCATGTGCCTTCTGTGAAGGCAGAAGGCCCAGGTGGGGGGAAGGCTCCACACTTTGTATCAGCCAGTGGGACCCTCTGGTATTTTGATCCATTCATTCATTGATCCAGCAAATAGTTATTGAACATCTATTGAGGAAAAACAACAAGTAAGGAAAAGAAGGGACCAGTTACTTAGTTCAGTCTGATGCAGAGAGGGTGGTGAGGTGGAGACACACGTGAGATTTTGAGGAAGTCAGGGTCTGTGAAATGATGGGGAGAATCTTTAATGATCTGACTTTTGGGGCTGCTGACTAGGTGGAAGCTGCTCCTCTTAGCTGAAGGTGAGGGGGAAGGAGGAAGAGTTGGTTGTGATAAGATGAGGAAGAGTGGGAAGGATGAGGTCAGTGTGGACTGTGCATATGGCTGGGTGCTCTAGCCCATCTGGGTGGAGGTGTCCACTGGATGGTAGGAAAATATCCTACTGTCTGTCTGGGCAGGGGCCACGGCTAGACTGGAGGTTTAGCTCCATAAATTGGGATCACTTTAGGCCACGGGTTTAGGCTAAGCAGAATGCTGTGTAGATAGTGGCCTACATGCTTGTAATAGTCTGCATTCTCCACAGAAATAGAAGCAAGAATAGCAGGGAGGAGGGGAGCTGCTGGTGTAAGTCCTAGAGTCTTCATGTCCGACAACCCGGAGATGAGTGGTCTGGAAGAGGTGAAGATGGATATCCCAGCTCGGAAATTGAGAGAATTCACCCTCCTTCCCCATGTTTTGTTCTGTGGAGGTTCTCAGTGGCTGCCACATTGGTGAGGGAGATCTTCTTACTCAATCCACAGACTGAAATGTCAACCTATTTCAAAAACACCCTCACAGACACATTCATACACAAAGTTTGACCAGGTATCTGAGCCCAGCCATGAAGGCACATAAAACTAAACATCACCAGTCAAACCCGTCTCCACTTGGCACCCATACACAGCTGCTTAGACCATAACTAAGGTCCAAATAAAGACAACAGCAAGGTCTTGATTCTGACTAACTGAATACAACTGTCGTGCACACAAATGGAAATATACTAATTGTTTCACCAGAAGAGGAGATAAGTTCGTTCAATGAGGTTTTTCTTATGCTGATATCCCATAACTTGAATAATATTACATTAAATCAACAATATTTAAGTACTGCTATGAAGTCAACACATATATGTTATATGATTAGGGAGTAAAGAGGAAAGGAAATAAAGGTATTTGCTAAATATATGTATACGTATATGTATAGATACACAAAAAAATGTATTTGTGAAAAGTTACAGGGTAATGTGTTTTGAAGTCATAGTTAACAGCACCAAGTAGGTGACAATAATTGGCAGGGCTTCAGTTATCTAGAAGGCTGTATATGCTCAGAATCAGCATCCAATATATGGTGTGTCTTCTGTCATAGCCAGGATTCAAAGTTCCAGGAATTAAGGGGTGGAAGTGGGCGTAGCACCACTCACCTTACCCCTAATGAACTACCAGCAAATATTTTGCTTCCTGTTCTCAGAACAACCTTATCTTCTGCTGGCCTAAATGAATTAGTTCCAGGTGGAGGACTTCTTCCTCCAGGAGACAGAACAGTGATTCCACTCAACTGGAAGTGAAGACTGCCACCAGTCACTTTGAGCTCTTCATGCCTCTGACTCAACAGGCTAAGTGTTGCTGTGTCAGCTGGGGTGACTGATCTGGACTAGCAAGGGGAAACTGGACTGCTGATCCACTATGGAGGCAAAATTGATAAGTTAGACATTATTAAAGCTAGAAACTGCTGCTCTGTGAAAGACATTGTCAAGAGAATGAAAAGACAAGCCATGGACTGGGAGAAAATAATAGCAAAATACATATCTGATACACGACTCGTATCCAAAATATACAAAGAACTCTTGTAGCTCAACAGTAAGAAAGCAAATGACCAGTTTAGAAAAGGGCAAAAGATCTGAAAAGACAGCTTGTCAAAGAAGATATAGAAATGGCAAGGAAGCACATGAAAAGATGCTGAACATCATTTGTCATTAGGCATTTACAAGTTTACACAACAATGAAATATCACTACACCTATCTATACAATGCCTAAAATGGAAAACACTGACAATAACAATTGCTGGTGAGGATGCTGAGCAATAGGAATTTCCATTAATTGCTGATAGGAATGCAAAATGGTATGCCATGTCTTTGAAAGACAGTTTGGCAGTTTCTTACAATGCTATCCATGGCCTTACTATATGATGCAGCACCCACACACCTAGATATGCACTCCATGTAGTTGAAAATTTACCTCCATAAAAAAACCTGCACACAAATGTTTATAGCAGCTTTATTCATCCCAAAGTTGGAAGCAACCACAATATCCCATGATATTCAATAAGTGAATGGATAAACAAACAATGGTACATCCATACCACAGAATAAAAACACCATTCAGCTATTTTTTTCTAAGATGAGCCAACAAGCCATGAAAAAAAGAGAGAAATTTTAAACGTATGTTGCCAAGAGAAAGAAGCTAGTTTGAAAAGTCTACACCCTATATGATTCCACCTATATGACATTTTAGAAAAGGCAAAACTATTGCTATAATAAAAAGATCAGTGGTGTTAGGGATTCAGGGAGAAGGGTTAGGAGCGAATAGACAGAGCACAAGAAGTTCATCAGGGCAGTGAATCTATTCTAGGTGATACTGGAATGGTGGATGAATGCTATTATACATTTTTCCAAAACCATGGAACTGTGCACCACAAATAACAATAGACTTTAGTTAATAATAATTTATCAATATTGGTTCATTAATTGTAACAAATTTACCACACTAACATAAGAAGTTAATAATAAGGAAAACTATATGTGAGGATCAAGGTATTGTAAACTCTCAGTACTGTCTACTAAATTTTCTATAAATTAAACCTGTTCTAAAAACTAAAGCCTGTTAATTAAAAATACCAACATGCAACTAACATACAACTCAGATTTCACACTTGGGCATTTGTCCCAGAGAAATGAAAATGTGTGATCACACTGAAACCTATACATAAATGTTCATAGCAGTTTTGTTCATGATACCCAAACACTGAGAACAGCCCGAAAGAGTTTCAGTGGGGTAATTCTTAAGCAAACCATGGTGGATCAATCAATAGAACGCTATTATACTTAGCAATAAAAAGGAAGAAACTATTTATATATACAACCCCTCAAGAGAATGCTGTCTTAGTCCATTCAGTCAGCTATAATGCAATGAATTCCTTTAGACTGGGTAATTTATAAATAATAGAAAATTATATTTTCATGGTTCTAGAGGCTGGGAAGTCCAAGATCAAGGTGCTAGCAGAGTTGATATCTTATGCAGGCTCTCTGCTTCATGGATGGTGCTCCCTGTTGTGTTCTCACCTGGCAGAAGGGACAAACTGCTCCTTCTCACCACTTTTATAAGATCACTAATCCCGTTCATGTGAGCTCCACCCTAATGACTCAACCACCTCCTAAAGGTCCTACCTTTTCATAGTATCACGCTGTAAATTAGGTTTCAACATATGAATTTGGGGGGGGGATGAATTCAGACCATAGTTTATGCTAAGTGGAAAAATGTTACATGTGGTATGATTCCGTTTATATATTTTTCTTGACATAACAAAATTATGAAAATAGAGGATAGATTAGTGGCTGCCAGGAGTTAAGGGGAAGAGAGTGTGTGTGAAAGGGAAGTGTATAACTCTATAAAAGGGTAACATGAGGGAACTGTGTGCCCATGGAAATATTTAGTGTCTTGATGATATCAATGTCGCTACACCAGTTGTGATATTGTACCATGGTATTGCAAGATGTTACTATTAGGAGAAGCTGGCTAAAGAGTACAATATCTCCATGTTATTCCTCACAAGTGAATCAACAATTGTCTCAAAGATATTAACATTTAACAATTGCCTGCAAGTTATTGACTGCACTAGAGGCTGTCCACTCCCATGGCACCTGTGTCATCATTGTTAGGCAACCGCTCAACCTCAAGTTTTCTTAATAAAAAAGTGCATAAGCAGGGTTATATTCATGGTGTCCAAACACCATCATTTTAGTGATTGGAGAGTTGTCAATGACTTTTCAAAAGATGAGATGATTGGTCCTTCTGAGAGCCTTTAGTTGCTTACAGCATAGGCTGTATATCAGTCAGAGTTCTCCAGAGAAACATAACCACCTGGATGTGTATGTGTGTGTATGAGTGTGTGAGTGCGTATAGTCTCTCTCTGTTTCTTCCTCTATCTCTCCGTGTGTGTATGTACATATGCACACATATGTACATATTTATACATATATACACACTCTCTATTGCTCTCTAAGAGACAGAGAGACAGAGAGAGAGAGAGAGAGATCTAATTTAAAGAACTGGCTTACAAGATGGAGGGTGCTATCAAGTCTGAAATTTCGGCATCAAGCAGACTGAAAATTCCACCAAGAGTCGATGTTGCAGTTTTGAGTCTGAAGGCAGTCTGGAGCAGAATGACTTCTTCTTTGGGGGATTTTGGTCTTTACTCCTAAGGCCTTCAACTGATTGGATGAGACCCACCCACATTATAGAGGGCGATCTGCTTTACTCATAATCTACTGATTTGAATGTTAATCACATTTATAAAATATCTTCACAGCAACCCCTAGACAGGTGTTTGATCACACATCTGGTACCATAGCCTAGCCACGATAACAAACACCACTATGAGATGGGTGGGTGTCCTGAAGGCAATTCTTTGTGTACATTTTTGGGAGGTGGTATTCATGCCCCACACACATCACACTTCTCCTTTTCTCCTTTCTGGTCCCCTTACACACACACGCACACACACACACACACACACACATACAATAAATAAATAAATAAATAAAATTGTCATTCTTTTTCTTGTTAATGGGTAAAAGTGTTAAGGAGGAAATTTGGTCCAAGGCTCAGCCCTGCATGTCTGGCTCTCCATGGACCTGCTGGTCTGACCCCAACCCCACAGGACACACCCCCTCCCTTCCCACACACCCACCTCTTCCCTCCATCCTCCCTCCCCACTACCATAGAACACTCAGGTACAAACGCACCATTTCACAGGTGGTTGATTTTATTTTCATCACTATCATATAGCCCGTTGGTGAAAAATTCTTCATTGACATGGTTGGCCATATCCCTGCAGCCAGACCTCTGAAGACTTTGCGGATAACTCTGAGGTCAATGGCCTCACTCTGAAGTTAATGGCTACTGAGGGTGACGCCTGAGGTGGTGGAGCTCTCCCTGCTCTCTGGCGCCTGCTCAGGCTAATTTTGACTGACTTCCTCATCCAGCTGGTGAGAAGGGTCTAACGGTGTCGACCTTTTCTGCTCTTTAGGTTTAATTGAAAGTGTGGTCACTTTTGGCAAGAACAACAGGGAGATCACAGAAGGTCACTGGTTTGGGGGAACAGGGTGGAGGAGGGGTGGGAGCAAGGGAAGGGGGGTTTGTGTGGGGCGAGGGCAGGGGGAGAGTTGGGGGCAGGACTCGAGAAGAAGGCGGAGAGGAGTTTGGTTGGGTCGCTCACCTTGAAGCTGCTTCTGGACCTGGGTTGATGAGGGGCCTTCCTCTTATTCCTCACTTTGACATTCGAAGAGGCTTGTTCAATGACAGTGCCAGAGGCTTGTGATTTCCCCATCATCTTCACCGTGTCAGTGCTTCCCAGCAGTCTACCCAGGCCACCTGACCTCCCTATATATACTCTCCCCAGGATAGGCGTGGCCACACCCGAAGCTCTGTTTGGTCACCAAGCCACCCCCAGCCAATGGGAGCCCTAGGGGACCTTAGACATCACAAAGCACCACACTGACATCATGAGATTGGTGTGAGGGTGGGAAGAAACACAAGGGAGGCCAAGATGCAGCAGCTTAGACATCACAAAACACCATCCTGACACAATCCCATTACCCAGGGGAGGCGGTAGGTGTCAAGATGCACCTTAGATGTCTCTCAATGCACCATCCTGACACTCCAGGAGACAGGATGCTGGGGGCCTAGATGCTCTAGTTGGGAAAGGGAGCATTTCTTTAACACCCCTAAGCATCCCTCCAAACTGACCTTCCACCCTCTTCATTTCTCCATCTTGGATTCTAGTGGATCACACAACAGGGAGACTGTGTCTCTTCCAAGCCTTTCCCCACAGCCACCACATTGACTAGTTCATTCTGTTCTCCCTACTCTTCACCATTACCTAGTTCCATATGTCTTACCTAAAATCCCTCCATGATAGTGTGGTCATATTAAGTCTATGTAAATTGTGAATCATTCCATTTCTCACTTACAGATTTTTCATATGCCCCTTGAAGGCTATGTACTTCTTGGTTACCACAAGGGAATTTTTCCATCTACCTCCTTTTCCCATTGTTTACAGAGGTCCCCCTTGTTTTCTGTTTTCCAGTCTGAAATCACTGCCTTCGGGCAGTCAAGACTTCAGTGAATAAACTCTCTGCCTTGGGTATCCTACTCTTAGTTCAGTTCTGGGCATTGTGTTCATCTCTGTAGGTGTATAGTAAACAAGCCTGGATTTTATCAGCACAGGGCAGATAAGGCAAATGTTCATGTGCCAGAAGTTGTGATGGATGTTTGCATGTAAAAAAATACAACCTAAGACTAATGAGTTCATGATAGGGAGAGGGGAATTGTTTAACGTTGTACTTGAGGTTCTGGCAAGAGAATGTGAAATGGTACACCCATTTTAAAACACACTTTTGCAGTTTCTGAAATTCTTTCATTTCAAAATATTAAGGGGTTACAAATAGTTTAAGTTACATGGGTTCCTTTTTGAAATGTTTGCATCTCGTCTCCTTTCCCCTCCCCCCTCCGCTTGATTTCCACTGAGTTTTATTTCCTCTGTGCACATGTGTGCTCATCAGTTAGTTCCAATTTAATAGTAAGTACATGTGGTGTTTGTTTTTCCATTCTTTAGATACTTCATTTAGGATAATGGTCTCCAGTTCCATCCAGATTGTTGCAGAAGGCATTAATTCATCTTTCTTATGGCTGAGTTGTACTCCATGGTATACACATATGACATTTTATTAATACACTCATGTGTCAATGGGCACTTGGATGATTCCACATCTTTGCAATTGTGAATTGTGTTGCAATAAACATTCAGGAGCATCTGCCTTCTTTTCCTTTGGGTAGATATCCAGTAGTGGGATTGCTGGATTAATAGGTAGATCTACTTTTAGATCTTTGCAGAATCTTCTTACTGTTTTCCGTAAGGGTTGTACTAATTTGCAGTCCCACCAACACTGTATAAGTGTTTCTTCTGCATCTATTGATTTTGGTCTTTTCAATAAAAGCCACTCTAACTGGGGTAAGGTAATATCTCATTGTGGTTTTAGTTTGCATTTCCCTGAGAATTAAAGATGTTGAGCATTTTTTCATATGTTTATTGGCCATTTCTTTATCTTCTTTTGAAAAGCTTCTGTTCATGTCTCTTCCCTACTTTTTTAATAAGGATGTTTGTGTTTTCCTCACTGATATGCTTCTGGTATTTGTAAATTCTGGATATTAGTCCTTTATCAGACACATAGTTTGCTAATATTTTCTCCCATTCTGTGAGGTATTTGCTCTGTTGATAATTTCCAGAGCTGTGCAGAAGCTTTTTAGTTTAATCAAATCCCACTTATTTATTTTTGTTGTTGCCATGATTGCCACTGGGGTCTTAGTCATCAATTCTTTGCCTAGGCCAATATCTATAAGAGTTCTTCCTAAATTTTCCTCTAGAATACTTATGGTTTCATGCCTTAGATGTAATTCTTTTATCCATCTTGAATTAATTTTCGTGAGTAGTCAGAGGTAGGGCTCCCATTTCATTCTTCTGCATGTGGCAATCCAATTTTTCCAACCAAATGATATTCAACAAAACAGACAACAATGTACACTGGGGAAATGAAGTTTCTTAAAATATTAATCATGACCTTGTTCTCAGCAGTGCAGCCTCACATAAGCTGAGGGAGGAGTCCCAGGTTTTGTCAGAAGTCAAGATAAGTACCCTTAGTGAGGCCTGAAAGTACTTACCCACCCCAGAAAAGAAGGGATCCCACAGAGTTTGGCTTCTCTGTTTTCAGCCCCCCGAGGATACAGGTGGGAGTAGCAAGTCATGGTAAGCTCTGGCTCTCACGGCAGTGAGGGGGAGAGGGACATCCTCAGGAGTTAGAACTTGGCCTGAGCTTAGATGGACCATGTGAAGTCAGCAGGGGTGGGTCAAGGCCCTGCCAGGATTAAAAGTAAATAAGCTTAGGGTGGGTTGAGGGAACCCCCACCCCAGAACAGTCTGTCCCAGGCCCTACAGTCATCCCTGGGAGATCAGGGGCCCACTCACTGCCTTCTTCTCCATATCAGGGATGTGAGATCTTGTTCTGAGAGTTCCTCAGGCCAGCAGAAGCGTGGGGTCTAGGCCCCTCAAGGCAAAATGTGAGGGCCCTGAGTGAGCATGGAGGCAACCATCCCCCTAGAATGGTGGGGACATCACAGAGCCTGGCCCATCCTCCTGACAGCACTGGGGGTACCAGGGCTATGCATGTATCTGTAGCATGAGGGCCCCTCACTTCCCTTTACAGGGGCTCCAGGAACCCACATTGAGACCTGGTCTGAGGCAGTGTCCTCAGGGAATGGAGCAGAGAAGGCCCAGGCCATGGCAGGAGTCAAGGTGAGGTACACACTCTGAATGTGTGCCAGAGGCTCTGCCCTCCCCCAGACAGAGGGGACCCATTAGTGCCCAGCCCCACCCACGCACCATCAGCCCTGGAGCCTCACACTGTGCAGCCCAGCATCACCTGAGGAGCCATCTCCTTTCATTTTCATGCACTCAGGGGACAGGCTGACCAGGAGGAGAGGAGCCCATGGAGGCCCCAGGGCCTCACCTATGGAGAAGGCCTGTAGGTTGCACTTTGTAAGGGCCCCAAGGTGTCGTTCTCACTGAGGCTACTGACATGCTCCCTTTCTTCCCAGGTCTGTGGGTCCCCGTCGCCCAACTGCTGCCCACACTCCTGATTGCTGACCCCAATCAGAGCTATCATGCCTCAGCCACTGCCACCACCCTCACAGGAGTCAGTGCCACAGGCTTAAGAAAGGCCTCCTGGCCCAAACGGAGGTGCAGAGCCTGGTGGGTGCACAGGCACCTAGGGGTGAGGAGGAGGGGGCTGCTAGCTCCTCCTCTATTGTGACCCCAGGCAACCTGGAGGAGTTTGCCACTGCCATGCTTGGTCCTCCCCAGAGTCCTGAGGGAGCCTCCTCCTCCCCCATTTGCCTGGCCTCCAATCAAGAGCACCACTCCGATGAGGGATCCATCACTAGAGAACAGAAGGGGCTATCCCAGGACCTGGCAGTCCCTGCATCTGTGCTGCAAGAGGAGCTGGAAGAGATGTCTGATTTGGTTTATTTTCTGCTCCTCAAGTATCGAATGAAGGAGCTGGTCACTGAGGCAGAAATACTGAATGTTGTCAACAGAGATTACCAAGACCACTTCCCTGAGATCTTCATGAAAGCCTCCGAGTGCATGCAGCTGGTCTTTGGCCTTGATGTGAAGGAAGCAGATCCTTCCAACCACTCCTATGTCCTTGTCACTGTGCTGGACTTCACCTACAGTGAGGAGCTGAATGATAGTCAGTGCTTTCCCAAGGCCAGCCTCCCGATAATGATCCTAGGTGTGATCTTCATGGAGGGTGACTGCACCCAGGAGGTCATCTGGGATGCACTGGGTGTGATGCGGGTGCCTGCTGGGGGTGACCATTACATGTACGGGGAGCCCCGGAAGCTCATCACCCAGGATTGGGTGCAGGAAGGGTACCTGGATTACCAGCAGATGCCCAACAGCGAACCTGCATGTTATGAGTTCCTGTGGGGTCCCAGGGCCCATGCTGAATTCACCACGATGAAAGTCCTGCAGTATGTGGCCAGGTTCAATCGGAGAGATCCCAGATCCTTCCCACTCCTGTATAAAGAGTCTTTGAGAGATGAGGTAGAGAGGGAGTAAGCAGGAGCTGTAGCTACAACCAATGAGGAGGGGGCAGGGCCAGTGCACATCCAGGTCGCCTTATAGCAGCTCCTCCTGCCCCATGAAAAATGAGTCCTTTCTTTACTCTGTGTTTGAAGAGAGCAGACAGTGTTTAAAGTAGTGGAGGGCCCCAGGAGCTTGGGAAAACCACCAGTGCATAACCCTTTGTGTCCATGTTACATTTGGGTGTTTTGCATAATGATCTTTGTTTCCTTTTGAAATTTTTCAAATTTTCTTCATTTTCATAGAATATTTAATTAGCTTCAACATCTAAGTTGGGGAATGATATTGACCACACATGTAATTTTGCTTTTCAAAAGTTAGAGTTTGCCATTTTGTAAAAGAAATGGGGTCACCTTCCATTTCATTTTGCTGCTCGGAACAAGGTGGAATTGGAATTTCATTGCAATAGGAATTTTCTTGGAAATGTGAAAGAACTTTCCACTTAAATACATGGAGTTACAAAATAGAGAAATAAAATGTAAAGACACTTCCTTCTTGCCATCTCATCCTTTTTCACTTGATTTTCTATAAAATTAAAATATATGTGTGTATGTGAATTTGCCTGGCTTATTTGAGAATGTAGGGGAAATTTAATTTCAATAAATAAGAGGCACTGCTCGCTGGTGCATTTGTTCCCCAAATATTCATTGACCATCTGCTCTTTGAAAGGCCTTGGTTTAAACAAGACACTAGGGTAAGCCAGACCCACCCTTTCCCATAGAATTAGATAGTCTGGGAGCTGCAGTCATATAATTAAGGTGGTGAGATATGCTCTAAGTCCTAAAGAACAAGTGACCAGGAGCTAGGGAAGGAGAGCAGACAGGACTCCTCGGGTGAGTCAGGGGCGGTGGGGGCATCCCGAGGACAGTGGTGGCCAGAGTCAAGGAGAGAGACCAGGTGCAAAGCCATGGCCACAGAGCCCCAGGCAGGCTGGCATTCAGAGCTCTGCCTCCAAAGCTCAGCCCAGTGGCGAAGGACCAGAGGGAGGAAAGGGGCAGGGAGGAAGGAGGACAGAACAAGACCCATGAATGGGCTTCGGAATAAGGGGGCCCATCGTTCGTCCCCAACTGGAAGTTGCAGTGTGATCTGAGTAGGCAGGCCTGTTTGGTGGATGCAGACACCCCAGACCTCTTAGGAGCCCCAAGCTCTGTCTGGAATATCATACTTGGTGGCCTGAATCACTCTGGGTGAGTCTCCTCAAGTTCCTTGACCCAGTGCAGCCTGGCCAGGGTCCCAGTCTGGGAGCTGTCTCGACACCTGTGGGCACCACTGTTTCATCCCCTGTGTACCCTTGGCCCCCTGAAACTCCACTGCACGGGTGGGCGGGTTGGGACCTATACTGACAGGTGATGCAGGCCTGGAAGAGCACTGGGTGGGGGCAGGCAGCAGTGCAGCTGCTTGGAGGGGAAACTGGAGAAAGGATGCCCTGGGTTTAGTTACCCAAGGCTCTGCCAATAAGGGGCTGGCTGTGGACGTGCCATGACAAAGTAGGTGGCACCCTTCCTTGTCACACTGATGGGGAAGTGTGGGGCTCAGTGCAGGAAGCATCAGGCCCCATCTTGTTGGCAGCATCCACAACTTCAAGACAGTGATTGGGCTTGGGGAAAAGATGTCCATGGTGACACTTTCAGGGACAGTCCAGGGGAATTCTGAAGTAAGATGAGCAGTTGTGGCACGTGCTGTCCAGGAAGGCAGATGGCCCCGATGGGGGGCAGGCTCCACACTTTGAATCAGCCAATGGGACCCTTTGGTATTTTAATCCATCCATTCATTGATCCAGCAAACAGTTATTGAACATGTATTGAGGAAAAACGATAAGTAAACCAAAGAAGGGACCAGTTACTTAATTCTGTCTGATGTGGGGAGGGTGGTGAGGTGGAGACACACGTGAGAGTTTTTAGAAATGATGGGGAGAATCTTTAATGATCTAACCTTATTGAACATCTATTGAGGAAAAACACCAAGTAAACAAAACAAAAGCAGGGACCAGTTACTTCAATCTGCTATGGGGAGGGTGCTGAGGGGAAGATACACATGAGAGTTTTAGGAAGTAGGGTCTGTGAAATGATGGGGAGAATCTTTAATGATCTGATTTTTGGGGCTGCTGACTATGTGGAAGCTGCTCCCCTTAGCTGAAGGTGAGAGGGAAGGAGGAAGAGTTGGTCGTGATGGGATGAGGAAGAGTGGGGAGGATGAGGTCAGTGTGGACTGTACAGATGGGGAGGTGCTATGGGCCATCTGGGTAGAGGTGTCCACTGAGAAAATGGGTCTGTCTGTGTTGACAGGAGCCAGGGGTGTACCTGATTTTTGACTGCGTCAACAGAGTTCACTTCAAGACACGGGTTTAGGTTAAGCGGAGTGCTGTGTAGATAGTGGCCTACATGCTTGTAATAGTCTGCCTTCTTCACAGAAATAGAAGCAAGGATAGCAGGGAGGAGGGGAGCTGCTTGTGTAAGTCCTGGAGTCTGCAGGTCTGACAACCCAGAGATCAGTGGTCTCAGAACAGGTGAGGATGGATAATCCAGCTTGGAAATTGAGAGAATTCAAAATCCTTCCACTTGTTTTGTTCTGTGGAGGCTCTCAGTGGCTGCCACATTGCTGAGGGCAGTCTTCTTTACTGAGTCTATTGATGAAATGCCAACCTCCTTCAAAAACACCCTCACAGACACATTCAGACACAATGTTTGACAGCTATCTGAGCCCAACCAAGTCGGCACAAGAAATTAACCATCATCAGTCAAACCCGTCTCCACTAGGGACCCATACGCAGCTGCTTAGACCATATTTAAGGTCCAAATAAAGACAATAACAAGGTTATGATTCTGCCTAACTTAATACAACTGTCCTCACACAAACAGAAAAATACTATTCGTTTCCCCAGAGGAGGAGATAAGTTCCGTCAATGAGGCATTTCTTGTGCTGATATCCCATAACTTAAATAATATTACATAAAATCAATAATACTTAAATACTGATAGGAAGTCAACTCATCGATGTTACATGATAAGAGAATAAAGGAAGAAAGAAAATAAAGGTATTTTCTATAAATATACGTATATGCATAGTACACAAACAAATGTATTTTTGATATAAAACAGGGTAGTTGGCTTTTGAAGTCATAGTTAACAGCACCAGGGAGATGACAAAACTTTGCAGGGCTGCCGTTCTCTAGAACGCTCCATATGCTCTGAATCATCATTCAATATATGGTGTTGTTTCTGTCATAGCCAGGATTCAAAGGTCCAGGAATTAAGGGGTGTAAGTGGGCATGATACCACACACCTTACCCCTAGTGACCTACCAACAAAAGATTTGCTTCTTGTTCTCACAACAACCTTATGGTCTTCTGGCCTAGCATTACAGGTGGAGGAATGCTTCCTCCGGAAGAAACAACAGTGTTTCTACTCAAATGGAAGTGAAGATTGCCACCGGTCCCTTGGGGCCCTTCATGCCCCTGACTCAACAGGCTAAGAGTTGCTGTGTTGCCTGGGGTGACTGATCTGGACTAGCAAGGGGAAACTGGATTGCTGCTCCTCCATGGAGGCAAGGAAGAGCATGTCTGGAATACAGGCGATACCTCAGGGAGTCCCATAGCATTGCCATGTCCTATGATTTATGTCAGTGAGAAATTACAACAACCCAATCCAGGTAGGACTAGGAATGATCAACCTTACAAGAATGAAGTTTGCGTGACCCCACCAGCTAAAGAACCACAGCCAGATGAGGTGCTGAAAGCAAAGGGAATACAGAATGGGTAGTAGAAGGTGGTTAGAAATACCAGCTACCACTATGTGATTGGTTACATAAACAAGAACCGTAATTGTCAGGAATAGTTCCTCATTTTTTTATGAATACATTTGTCATCAAAATCCAGATCCAATTGTTGTGTATATCAATACCTCCCTTTTTATTGCTGAGTACTGTACTGCTGTGTGGCTGCATCAGAGATTGTTTATCCGTCACTCATGGAAGGTTAACAGTTTGTTTACAGATTTGGGCAAATATGAATAGCGGTGCCATAAACATTCAGGTGTAGGTTTTTGCGTGAGCATACAGTTTTGTTGCTCCCATGAGTGGCATTGCTCAGTCATATGGTAAGTGTGTGTTTATAAGACATTACCCAATCATTTTCCACAGTGGCTGTAACATTTTACTTTCTCACACTAATGCATGAGATTTCAAGTTGTTCTTTGTCCTGCTTACCACTGTCAGTACTTTTATTTTAATCATTTGCAAATGTGTGTCATGTTATCTCATTTTCATTTCAATTTGCATTTCTTTAATGGCCAATGGATGTAAACCACTCTCATGTGCTTATTTACCAATATATCCCCGCTTTGGTAAAGTGCTTATGGAGGTATATTGTCCATTACTAAAACTGGGTCATTTGTTTTCTAATTTTCCTGTTTTGAGAGCCCTTTATGTATTCCAGATACAAATCCTTTGTTAGATATATGATTTGTGAATATTTTCTTCCCATTTTTAGCTTACCTTTTGGCGTTTATTCTGTCTTTCTCAGATCAAAAGTTGTTAATTCTCAGGAAGTCTCATTTAATTATTTTCCTTTAGGAATCATGCTTTTGGTGTAGTGTTCAAGATTTCTTTACCTATGCCAGGTCAGGACATTTCCTCCTATGCATTATTTAAAAGTGTTATTTTTTTTCATTTAACATTTAGGTATATAATACATTTCTTACACATGGGTGTCTAACTGCTCCAATACTATTTCTTGTAAAGACCAACTGTTTGCAATTTAACTGTCTTAGATCTTTGTAAAACTACAGTCCATACGTGTGTTGGTCTATTTCTGTATGTTCTGATCAATTTCATTCAGCTATATGTCTATCCCTTAACCAATATCGTAGTGTCTTGATTGCTGTAGCATTATCTTAAAGTGAGATAGTATAATTGTATCCCATGCATAGATTGAAATAAAACATAAATGGGAAAAAAACGATTTTTTAAAAATCAGGTAATGTACACCTTACAATTTTATTCTACTTTTGAAATCTTTTTTTTACTTGACAAATAAAAATTGTATATATTTAAGGTGTACAACCTGTTTTGATATACACATACATTGTGAAGTGATTAGCACAATTAACATTGACTCATATAGTTACTATTTTGTATGTGTAGCAAGAAAATTTAAGATCTACTCTGTTAGAAAATTTCAAGTATACACTTCATTATCATTAACTATAGTTATCATGTTGTATATTAGATCTCCAGGATGTATTCATATAACTGAAATTTTGTACCCATTGACCAAAATTTTCCCATTTCTCCCAACACCAGCCCTGGGCAACCACCTTCCTACTCTCTGTTTCTGTGAGTTTGACTTTTTTAGATTCCACATGTAAGTGAGATAATGCAGTATTTGTCTTTCTATGCCTGGCATATTTCTCTTAGCATAGTGCCCTCCAGGTTCATCCACGTTGTTGCAAATGGCAGAATTTTCTTCTTTTTTATTTCTGGATAACACTCACATTTTCTTTTTCCATTCATTTATTGATGAAACTTAGGTTGTCTCCATTTGTTGACTATTGTCAATAACACTGCAATGATTGGACTCTTTCGAGTCCAAATATTTCTCTGAGATCCCGATTTCAATTCCTTTGGTTATATTACCAGAACTGAGATTGCTGGATCACAGGATAGTTCTACTTTTATTGTTTGGAGGGATGTTAATGCTATTTGCCATGACGGCTGTGCCAATTCACATTGCCAGCAACAGTGTACAGGGTTTCCTGTTCTCCATATACTCACTACACTTGTTATCATTTCACTTTGGATAATAGCCATCCTACCAAGTGTGCGGAGGTATCTCAATGTGGTTTTGATTTTCATTTTCCTAATGATTAGTGATTCTGAGAACTTTGATATATACCTGTTGGTCACTTGTATGTCTTCTTCAGAGAAACGTCTATTCAGATCCTTTGCCTAATTTTAACTTTTTAGGCTGGGCTTTATTCTGTTTCAGAAGAGTGAGAATGGGGCCCCAATCTCTTCTTGCTTGTAAGGTTCCATCTGAGAAATCTGGCGTGATTCAGATGGACTTTCTTTGTGTGTTACTTGTTTCTTTCTCCTTACAGCTCTAAGAAGGGCCTCTTTACTGGATACTATGGTCAGTCTGATAACTGCTTGACATGGTGTCTTCCTATTTGGTATGAATCTCCCAGGGGTTCTTTGAGCTTCTTGAACCTGTATACCTAGAGATTTGGCAAGGCCTGTGAAATTTTCCTCAATTATAGCTTCAAATAGTTTATCCAACCCTTGCTTATTGTCTTCTTCACCCTCAGAAATGCTGATAACTCTCATGTTAGGCTTCTTCACATAATCCCACATTTCTTGTAGACTCTGGTCTTTTCTCTTGTTTCTTTGCTTTATCTCTTTGACTGACTTATTTAATTGGAAAGTGTTATCTTCGATCTATGAGATTCTTTCTTCTGTTTGATCTACCCACTCTTGAGACTTTCCACTGTGTTTTGTAGTTCCCTGAATGAATTCTTCGTTTCCAGGAGTTCAGTTTGATTTTTCTTCAATATTTCAATTTCTTTGGTGAATTTTTCTTCCAATTCCTGGATTTTTTTTTTTTGTGGTTTCTTTATGTTGGTTATCCATTATTTCTTGCATAATGTTCAGCTTGTGATCCATCTTTCAAATTCTTCCTGTGACATGCTGCCATTTTGAATCAGGTTTGTGTCAATTGGTGGAGAACTAGTAATCCTCTTTGAGGGCAAGGTTTCAGCTTGATTCTTTATACTCCCAGAGTTCTTTCGCTGAGCCCTTTCCATCTGGATGAGTCCTTAAGATCCCTTCTTTCAGCTTTAGTCTGGATAGAGGCACGTGGTGAGCACCAGGTAAGCTGCCTCCTCTGTCTCTAGGGGAGCCCTTAGCATGTTGTTCAGGATTTTGCTACCTCCACTGGGGGTGGGGGCTGCTCCTCTTCCTCTCCTGAGGTAGTTTCCGTCTCTCTCAGCAGCAGGATGATCTGGGTGGCCCTTTTTTGCTGAAGCTCCTGGAGGGAGGCTGGTGCTGTAAAGGTGTTGGATTGCCTCTGATGCCTGGACAAGAGAATCACCATGAATGCACTCGAGAAGCATATTTCCACAGGTACCCCATGTGGCTGTCAGCTCCACTGCCCTTGCAGACCTCCAATTCATTTCCCAAGTGTCGTCATCCAGCAGTTTCCATGCTATACAACCCCAACCATGATGATCCTTTGGTTCCTGACATTTCAAAGACCATAAGCAGGATGATCTTGGTGGATTTTTCTTGGAAGAAGCTCTCAGGGAGAATCCGGTGCTATGAAGGTGCTAGGATCCTGCCTGATGCCTGAACACATGAATCACCATGTATACACTTGCGAACAGCATGAATCCTATGGCCAAAGGGGTGCCTCTTCTGTCCCTCTATCCTGAACGACACAGAACCTGCTCGCTGGACCAGTTGTTGTGGCCCGATTACAGAACAAGGGATGCACACATAAGCATACATACATACACACAGAAAAAACACATGGACACACATAGATGGTAAAGACTGCAGTGTGGTAAACTCCAGTCGCTTTATTTTTATATTCTTATTGTCCAGGAGCTACTTCCCTGTACGTTACTATCTTTGGGATTACTTTTTAAAAACAGCTTTATGTGGGACAAAAATATGTGCATGCTACACATCTGATAAAGGGCTCATGACTAGAACCTATGTAGCATTCAGGAAAATCAGCAAGATAAAAGAAAACAACTCCATTAAAAAGTAGCCAAAGAACATGAACAGAAACTTTTCAAAAGAAGACAGATTAATGGCCAAGAAACATGAAAAATGCTCAACATTTCTAATCATCAGAGAAATGCACATCAAAGCCACAGTGAGACATCGCTTATCTCAAGTGAGAATGGTCTTTATCAGAAAGTCCCAAAACAATAAATGTTGGTGTGGATGCAGAGAGATAGGAACGCTCATACACTGCTGGTGGGTCTGCAAACTAGTACAACATCTGTGGAAAGTTATATGGAGAGACCTCAAAGAGCTACAGGTGGAACTACCATTTGACCCAGCGATCCCATCACTCAGCATCGACCCAAAGGAACAAAAGACTTTCTGTAAAAAAGACATCTGCACTTGAATGTTTATAGAAGCACAATTCACAGTCACAAAGATGTGGAATCAACCCAATGCCCATCAATACACGAGTGGATTAATAAAATATGGTATATGTATACCATTGATTTATACTCGGCAAAAAAAAAACAATGGTGAACCTCTTATATTATCTTGGATGGAGCTGAAACCCATTCTACTAAGTGAAGGATCTCAAGAATGGAAAAACAAGCACCATATGCACTCACCATCAAATTTGTATTAACTGATCAACACCTAAGTGCACATATAGTACGAAGATTCATCGGGCATCAGGCAGGTGGGCGGGGGTAGGAGGAGATGAGTATGTTCACACCTAATGGGTGCGGTGTGCACCGTCTGGTGGATGGACATGCTTGAAGCTCTGACTCAGGTGCTGCAAAGGCACTGTATGTAACCTAAACATTTGTATCCCCAAAATATGCTGAAAGAAAAAATAAATTAAATTTGAAAAAATAATTCAAAACTAAATAAAAAATAAAAATAGCTTTACTGAGATATAATTCAAATACATAAAAACTACCCATTTAAAGTGTACAAATCCGTGGCTTTTAGGATGTTCACAGAAGTGTGCAACCATCATTGCAGTCAATTTTAGAATATTTCCATCTCCCCAATAAGAAACTCTGTACCCATTGAAGTTCACTGTCTGTTTGCTTCCAACCTGACACCCCCAGCCCTTGGCCATCATAAGTCTACTTTCTGTCTCTATAAGGTTCCCTATTCTGAGCGTTTTGTATAAATAGAACCACACAATACGTGGTCCTTTGTGAATGGCTTCTATACTTAGCATGATTATTTGAAGCTCCATCTATGTTGTAGCATGTATCATAACTTCATTCTTTTTAGAGTCAAATAATATTCCACTGTATAGATATACCACTTTGGGATGATCTTTTCATCCTTTGGGGTCCATTTAGGTTGTTTCTACCTTTGGATACTGTGAGTGGTGCTGCCATAAACATTTCTGTACAGGTTTTTGGATGCACATATGTTCTCATTTCTTTTGGGTGTAGGAGTGGAATTGCTGGGTGACCCAGTGTTTACCTTTCTGAACAAATGTCAAACTCTTTTCTAAAATGGCTGCACCATTTTGCAATTCCACAGGCAACATACAATGGTTCCAATTTGTCTACATCTCCACCGACTCTTGTTATTAGCTGTCTTTTAGATTCTAGCCATCCTAATGGATGTGAAGTGGTATCTCACTGTGGTTTATATTTGTATTTCCCTAATGACTAAAAAGATTGAGCTGCTTCTATTGTACTTATTGGTAATTCATGTATCTTCTTTGGAGAAACATCTTTTCCAATCTTCTACCCCTTTTGTAATTGGCATATCTGTCCTTTTATCCTTGAGTTGTAAAGTTTTGATTTACTCTGGAAACCAGTAGCTTATAAAATAAATAATTTATAAAACTCATAATTTTTCAGTGTGTTATTTTTTTCCTCTACCCAATACAAAGGCCATGACAAGCAAAATCCTTGGCTGTCCCATCTATCTTATACTGTAGCAAGTTACCAAGCAGGGGATCTTCTATTATACCTCCTATTGCTCTCTCACAAGACTCCCCAAGTTGGGAAGACTCTGGGCTTCATTTCTTGTACTCTGTACTTCAGGTACACATACACTGGAAGCAAAATGCTTCCAAGATTTTCCAGAAATCCCAAGGATGAAAGATAAATTTGATACTCCCTCACAACCCAGGATTCCACCTATTGTTTCATCCATGGCTCCCATGAATTCCACACTTTAATGCCAAAGAGTGATGCATTTAACAAGATTTGACTGATTTCTCAGCACTTTAGTTTTTTTCATAGTAAAGATTATTCAAAGTATCTTTGCGGGGGGGTGGGGAAGGGAGGGATATATACCTACATCATGGGTGCAACGTGCACTATCTGGGGAACATACAAGCCTGGAGCTCTGACTTGGGGGGAAAGGCAGTACATGGGCAATGTATGTAACCTGCAATTCTGTATCCCCATAACAATAAGATGAAATAAAAAAAATAAAAAAACAAGTCATTTAGGTGGAGATCAGCTAGGAAAATTTCTACTATAATCTGAATATTCCATTTTTCAGAACAGGGAATGAAAATTAAAAAAAAAATATGTTACCAAAAATTGAAGCCTGTATTCACTTTTTAAAAATGATTTATGTTGAAATAATTATAGATTCAAGGAAGGTACAAACATAGTAGAAAGATCCGAAGTCCTCTTCATCCTGTTTTATCCAGGGGTTACTATAGTACCACTTTAAAACCAGGAAATTGACAATGATACAGTGTGTCAATTTATCAGAAGTATAGATTTGTGCACAGTCAAGATAAAAATCAAGACACCACACAGCACTATTCCAACTACAAAGACTTCTCTAGCAATACTCCCTTATAATCGCACTCACATTTCTCCCCCCACAATTCCTAACCCTTGTAAACCAATTATCCTGTTCTCATATTTATATTATTTCAAGAATCCTATTAATCTATATGATATATAATACTGAAGTATAAAACTGGATATTGATATTGGGTTTTTTCACTCAGCATAATGTCCTTGAGGTCCATATAAGGTGTTTCGTGTTTCAATAGTTTGCTCATTTTTATTGCAAAGCAGTATGTGCCACAGGACTTTTAACCATTCATTTATTGAAGGACATTTTTGTTGTTTACAATTTCTGACTACTAAAAATAAAGGAGCCATGAATATTCATGTGTAATTTCAATCCATTTTTATCATTGTATTTCAAGTGAGTTTCATACAGGCAACCTATAGCTGGGTCATTTCTTTTAAATCCACTCTTTCCTTGTCTTTTAGTTGGTGTAGTTAGACAATCTTCAGCACTTGAAAGCTATTGTGCCACTTTTCTAGCCTCCATGTTTTCTGATAGGAATTTCCCTGTCGTTTGAATTCTTATTCCACTTAGGTAAGGTGTCATTACTGTTTCTCTGCTTTCAAAAATTTATCTTTGTCTTTAGATTTATGCCATTATGATTATGACACATCTTGAAATGGATTTCTTTTGTTTATCCTGTTTGGAATTCACTCGGTTTCTTTAATATGTGTGCTATATAAGTTTATGACTTATGCCCAATTTGGGAGGTTTTTAGGAATTTATTTTTACACATTTTCAATCCTAGTCTCTTTTGCTCTCCTTCTGGGATTCTGATAACTGAAATATCAGATCTTTTATTATAGCCCTATTGTCCCTCAGACTTTACTTATTTTTTTCTATCTATCATTTTTCTCTGCTGTTCAGATTGGAACTTTTCCATTGCTCTATCTTCAGTTCACTGATTCTGTCCTCTATTCTGTCCATTCTGCTGTTGGACACATCAATTAAGGTTTTTATTTCAGTTATTGTATATATTTTTCAGTTCTAAACTTTCCATTTGTTTCTTTTATTATATCCTATCTCTTTGCTGAGACTTCTGTTTTCATCTGCTTTGAATATGTATATAATTTCTCACTGAAGCATACTTTTTTTTTTTTTTGACAGAGTCTCACTCTGTCACCCCATCTATAGTACAGTCACATCATTGTAGCTCACAGCAGCCTCAAACTCCTGGGTTCAAGCAATCCTCCTAACTCAGCCTCCTGAGTAGCTGGGACTACAGGCATTTGCATGGTGCCTAGCTAGTTTTTCTATTTTCACAGAGACGGGGTGCTGTTCTTACTCAGGCTGGTCTCAAACTTCTGACCTCAAGCAATTGCCCCACCTCAGCCTCCCAGAGCACTAGGATTACAGGTGTCAGCCACCACACCAGCCTGAGACATTCTTATGATGGTTTCTTTCTAATACTTTCAAATAATTCTAATATCTATGCCCTCGTCATTAACTATTCTCATTCAAGTTGAGATTTTCCTCAGTATTCTAGATATTTTAGTATTGTACCATGAGGTTGGATCATATTCAAACCTTCTGTTTTAACTAACTTTCTATGACATTGCTTTAGCAGGGGAACAGGCCCACTTCTTTATCACTACCACATGGGAGTGGAAGACCAGGTTCCTCACTTGGCCTCTACTGACACTCAAAAGTATTCTATTTGTTACAGCTGGGCATTAGTGGGAGTTTCTACTCCCTGCTAGGCCTCCTCTGAGTATTTCCTTGGCTGCAAGGGGTAGGACTGCCTCGCTGCTCCCACGTGGAGCCTCTTGGTCTTTGCTGGCTGGTTGGGACGGAGCCCCAGCTGCTTCTGTTGTTTGGCCAGAGGAGAGCAATTATTGTCAAAAAGATTTCTGCCTTATCATGTTGCCCCTTTTCTTGTCTTTTGTCGGTAAACAGCAAGTTTTCGTTGGGAAATTTCTGTCTGTGCCTATTGGCATTTCCAAGTTGCTGCTTCTTTACCTCCAAGTTTGGCACATAAGCGGCAAAGAGAAAATCCAGAGAAGTCACTGCCATGTCATTCCTTGTGTCCCAAGCTCACTAGACACTTTGCTTTCTTTTTTCTACTACTCAGAGTCTTCCTATGCTTGTTTTATGTACAATGTCCAGGCTGTTTGGTTGTATTTAGCAGAAGCAATAGGGGAACAATCATCATCTCCATCTTCCTGCAGGCAGAAATTGAGTCCTTACAAAGAATTTTTAAACAGCAATAAATCCAAGTTTAAACTGTTGATTTTTATTAACACCTTACTCCAGTGCTTCTAAATAATTTCTGTGACTAAATACTCTCCCTTTCCAAGTCTTTTACATTTATTCTTTTTAGAAATTTGGTTTTTTGCTGAAGAAAACACAATGTTTTAAAAACAGCTTTATTGAAGTACAATTGTCATATAATAATCTGCATAATGTGTTAATCTCATAAGCTTTGACATATGTATACACCCAGGAAACCATCACCATAATACAGATAGTGAACAGCTCCATCACACCCAAACGTTTTCTCTTACCTTTCATAATTCCTCCTCTGTACTCATCCCTGAATCTCCATCCCCAGCCAACCACAGATCTGCCTTCTGTTGTAACAGAAGCTTTTGCATTTTAAAAATATTTGTAGCATTACCTAGAAGTCATATATCTGCATCACATGATAGGTGCCCTTTAACATTTTAAGAAGCTGCTAAACTTTTTTGAAAAATGCTTGTAAACTTTTATATACTCACCAGGTATATGTGACGGTTCCAGTGCTCTAAAACCTCACCAACATGGCCAGTGTTTTCAATATTTGCCATTCTCACAGGTGGATAGTGGTATCTCATTGTGATTTTGATTTGCATTTCCTTTGTGACTAATAACGTTAAGCTTCTATATAGGAGGATATTTGCCATGTGCACGTCATTTTCAAGAATTTTTCATATCTTCTGCCCATTGATCATTAGGTTGTTTTATTCTTTCTTATTGAGGTTTTAGAGTTCTTTATATGTTTGGAACACAAGACATTTATCAGAAATGTGGTTTCTGAATATTTCATCCCAGTGTATAGCTTGTCTTTTCTCTCTCTTAACAATGTCTTTGACGATCACATCTTAATTTCAAAACTTCAATTTGTGAATTTTTAAAATTAATTGTTCAAGCTTTTTTTGCTGTATCTAAAAATTGTTGATTAAGCAAGGCAACACATAGTTTCTTCTTTGTTTCTCCTAGAAGATTTATACATTTAGTTGTACATTTAGGTCTATGACTCATTTTAGATACTTTTTTATATGGTTTGAGGTATGGATTGAAATGTATGTTTGTCCATGTAGACATGTGATTATTCCAGATCAAATTGTTAAAAATACTATTTATCCTTTTTCCTTTAATCTTTCTTTGTTTCTTTATTGATAATGAGTTGTCTATATGTGTGTATATGTGTTGGTCTGTTTCTGCACTCTTTATTCTCTTCCATTGATGTCTTCCTATCATTATGCCAATACCACACTCTCCTGATTATTGTCACTTTGTAAGAAATCTTATAATTAAGGAGTGTGACACCTCCATCTTTGTTCTCTGTTTTGCAGGATTCTTTTAGCTATGTGGCTGCAAATTTCTATTTTAAAAGTCTTCTGGATTTTGGGTTGGATGCCATGAAACCCATAAATGAATTTGGAAAGAACTGACATGTTAACAAATTGAGTCTTCAAACCCTTGAACAAGATATCTATCTCCATATATTTTGGTCTTTATTAATTTATCCCTTCAAGTTTTGTAGTTTTAAGTACACAGATCTTCCATTATACAAATTTTGTTCCATTTATCCCTAAGCATTTCATATTTTCCAAGGATAATTTAAATTGCACTCTTGTTCATTTCATTTTCCAAATATTCATTGCTATAATTATAATAATACAATTGATTTTTATATTGATTTTGTATTCTGTATCCTTGCTAAAATCAATCATTAGTTCTAGAAGCACTTAATTAGACTGGCAGAATTTTCTGCATGTTGTCTGTGAATAAACATAGTTTTACCTTTCCCTTTCAATGTGGAGGTATTCCTTTCCCTTGTCACACTAGAAAGAACCTCAAGTATAGTGTTGCTGCCGACCCCCACCCCCCAACCATGATCTCATCAGTCTCAGGTTGTAGTTTCCTACATGCAGACACATGGCAGAACTTCCTGCACCATAATAACAATCTCTTCATCCCCTTCATTGTATAAGCCTGTGCACTTCACCTAAAGAGGTGAACACGATCCCACATTTGAAACAAAACTACAATACCGAGTGGAACAAATTTATTTACTGAAGTCTTGACAGCGCAAAAGCAGTGATTTCAGATTGGAAAACAGAAAACCAATAAAATCTTATGTGAACCCTGAGAAAAGGAGGTGGATGGAAAAGTTTCTTGGTAGTAGCCAAAAAGGGGATGATCTTTAAGGTGCTTCAAAACAATCTGCAGACAGAAATGGAATGGTTCACATTTCCAGACAAAATATAGCCACATTACCTTGGCAGGACTTTAGGTAAGAAATATACACACTACATGATACTGAAGGGTGGGAGAGATCAGAGTGAACCACTGAATGGGGTGGCCACGAAAAAGAGCTTGTGGGAGACACCTTCTCCCTGCTATGTGACCCACCGGAATTTAACAGGGGAGATAAGGATGGTGGCAGTTTCATTAGCAAGGATCTTTATGGGTGCTAAAGGAATCTTCCCTTTCTCCAACTAGACTATATAGGCCTTCCAGCATCCCCCCATCCACATGCAGGTGTCAGGATGGTGCATTCTGATGTCTAAGAAACCCAGGGCTGCCATTGGCTGGGGCATGGCTCAGTGGCCAAAGCTCGGGGAGCGTGGCTGGGCCCTATCCAGGGAGAGTGTGTATAGGAAGGTCAGGCAGCCTGGGTAGACTGCTGGGAAGCACTGACATGGTGTCCATGACCAGGAAATCACAAGCTTCTGTCATTTTCATTGAAAAACCATCCACAAACATCAAAGTGAGGAAGAAGAGGAAGGCCCCACATCAACCCAGGTCCAGAGGCAGCTTCAAGGTGGGCAACCCACCCAAGTGCCTCCCTGCCTTACCCTCGATTCCTGTCCCCCAGACTCCCCTTGCCCTCTCCCAACAAAGACCCCCTCGGCCTGCACCCCTTCCCATGCTCCCACCTCACTTCCACCCTCTTTCCCCAAACCAGTGCCCTTCTGTGATCTCCCTGTTGTCCCTGCAGGTGCCCAAGAAGACAAAAGGAGCCCTTTGAGTGACTGTCAAGAAAAAAGCTTCTCCAAAATTGACCACTCCTTCAATTAAACCCAGGATGGGACAGGGAGACACAGTTTGACCTTTGTCACCAGGTGGAAAAGGGACTCAGTCAAAATGAGCCAGAGCAGGCCCTAGAGAGCATGGAGAGCTCCACCATCCCAAGTGTCACCCTCAGCTTCCAGTAACTTCGTAGTGAGGCCAGCATCCTCAGAGCTATCTGCGAAGTCCCAAAAGGTCTGGCTTCAGGGACATGGCAAAATATTCACATTGGACAACTCTGTAGAATATGACATTGATGCTGGACAAAAGTCAAAGTCACCAGACCTCACTAATGTCCCTAGAAATGCATAATTTGCATCATGATTTAATCTGACAGTGTCTGAGGTAGGAAGCAGGGTTCCTGGCAAGGAAGCCTGTGAAACACAAGAGGCAATGATCCTGGGAAGACGAAGCCTCTTTCTGAGGGTGAGGCCATGTTAGTGGCAGGGCTTGTATCTGCCTCATCCATCTCCTTCCTTTTAGCAGTCTTCTTGCCTCTTCTGGCTTCCCTCACCTCCCCCAGGCCACCAGGGGCCCCTTTCCCTCACTAATAGTTTGCAACTGACACCTGGAGCTAAGAGCCATTGGCAGATTCCCAGGACCCATAGTCCTTCTGCCATAGCCCACAGGCAGTAGGGGAGCTGAGGTCGTCTGTGCCCAATGCCAGCTTGCCCATCCTTGGGTTGCAGGACCACTAAGGGAGGCTTTTCCCTGCCAGGCCACTGCCAGGATTCCTGGGCAGATTTTCCAAGCCAAGAGACTGCTGCTCCTTTTCTCACCTCTTTTTACTTTTAATTGTGGTAAAATACACATCTCAGAAAATATACCATGGTAATTATTTTTAAGTGCACAGTTCAGGGGTACATTAAGCACATTCCCGGTTTCGTGCAGCCATCCCTACCATCCATCTAACAGACCTTGTTCACTTTCCCAAACTGAAACTCTGTCCCCATGAAGCACGGACCCCTGTGCCCTTCCCCCAGCCCCTGGATCCCACTCTTCTAGCATTTTGGATTTGACTACTCTAGGGACGTCGTATCATTGGAATCATGCAATATTTGTCCTTTAATGACTGGCTCATTTCACTGAGCATGACGTCCTCCAGATTCACACATGCTGTAGCCTGTGTCAGAAGTCCTCATTTTAGGATGGGTATGGGGGCTCATGCATGTAATCCTAGCAATCTGGGAGGCCAAGGTGGGCAGATCATTTGAGCTCAGGAGTTCGAGACAAGCCTGAGCAAGAGTGAGACCCTAACTCTACTAAAAAAAATGGAAATTATCTGCACACCTAAAAATATATAGAAAAATTAGCTGGGCATGGTGGCACATAACTTTAGTCCCAAATACTCGGGAGGCTGAGGCAGGAGGATCAATTGAGCCCAGGAGTTTGAGGTTGCTGTGGGCTAGGCAGACACCATGGCACTCTAGCCTGGGCAACAGACTGACTCTGTCTCAAAAAAAAAAAAAAAAAAAAAGAATTCCCTCCTTTTTAATACTGAGTCATAATCTATTCTATGTATGGACCACATTTTGCTTATCAATTCATCCACGGATGAAAACTTGTATGGTTTCCTCCACTTGCTTCCTCGGTAGGAGGCTGTGAACATGGTGTACAAATAGCTCTTCAATCTGCTTTCAAATCTCTTGGATGTGAACCACCAATGGGCTCATTGATCATATGGTTGTTCAATTTTTAATTCTTTGAGGAACCTTCATACTGTTTTCCACAGTGGCTGCACTGTTTTATGTTGGCATCTACAGTG
>JAPYYL010000031.1:10526762-10551145 GCA_028534055.1 Eulemur mongoz | reverse complement strand
ACAAAGATTCCTGTGTCTCCATATCCTTATCAACACTAGTTACATTCTGGTTTTTGGATAGCACTCATCCTAATGTGTGTGAGGTGGCATCTCATAGCAGTTTGGGTTGGCATTTCCCTATTAAATGGTGATGTTGAGCATCTATTAATTTGTGGGGTTTTCTTGTTTGTTTGTTTGTTTGTTTGTCTTTTCTATATCTTCTTTGGAAAAACATCTCTTCCAGTCGTTTGCCCATGTTTTAATCTTTTTGTTTGTTTGCTATTGTTGTTCAGTTGTGTATGTTCTTTATATATTATAGATAGTAACCCTTCATCAGATACATGAATTGCAAATATTGTCTCCCATTCCATGGGCTGCCTTTCACACTGTTGATTGTTCCTTTGATGTGCAGACATTTTACATTTAGTCCCATTTGTCTATTTGTTCTTTTGTTTCCTGTATTTTTGATGTATCTAGAAAAGCATTTTATAGTTTTCACACTTCTGTTTAGGACTCTGGTGAATTTTGTATTGATTTTTTGTATATCGTGTAAAGTGAGGTCCAACTTCATTCTTTTGCTTAAGGATATCCAGTTGTCCCAACATCACTTGCTGAAATTCCTCCACTCTTGAAGGAAGAGGTCACCAGGAGCAGGGTGACCAACTGCGAGTAACAAAGCCTCCCTCCCATTGGCTGGGACACTCACTCACCTGAGGCCTCTGACCATGAACTCATTCACTCATGCACTGTGCAATGTTCACACCTGGAGTTCACAACCTCCAGAAATTCAGGGAGTCTGTGTAATTCAATGGTGAAGAACATATTTTTGTGTTCACTAACCTCTAACTGAAATTTAGTATTATTCGTAATGAATGCAGGCAACCAATCACAAGAATATTAGCAGTACTTGTCACTTTGTCACCAAGAGGAATCTCTAGTATTTTCATGTCACAGAAACATTGGTAGCAGTTCTCTCCAAATATCCTTTACACTTGTTGCTACTTCCAAATTACAGTAGTTATAAGTCCTGCCAATTGATTTCATTATATAACACATTAATGAAGATGCACATATATTTTATGGTATCACAATTTTGGTTTAGAAATATACTGATGAGTGTATTTCAATATAAGTTGTTGCTTTTGTATCCCTGCCTATTTTATTTCATTCACAAATGTTATTCTGAGAAGGGACCTCCAGGCTTCCCCAAGAAAACCAAGGAGAAGATTCAGAATTGCTGCCCTGTGCTGGGTACCAGGGACACAGCAGCCCATGACGAAGGGGGTGGGAGGACACACAGATACAGAGATACAGTGTGGTCTGGTGATTCCTGTGCCAGGGGCATAGGAGCTGTGGGAGCCCAGCAGAGTGCACAACTCCAAATTGCCTGGCCATCTCTTGGAGACTTCTGGGTGAGGAAGGACTATAAGCCTAGAGGAGTGGCCCTGCCTGTGATGACCTGTTACCCCTGTTTGTCTGTGCAAGTAATGAGATTCAGAAATCCCAGCTCTGTCCCCCATTGGCAGTAGCTGAACAACTCCCTTCCTCCTGTTGTTCAGACACCAGCTACATGCAGCTGTGGGAGCAGAGATGCTCAGTGTGCCCTTGGTAGCTATGGAAATCCCGGGATTTCCCTAGCAAGGGCTCCAGATGGATCTTGCTGCTAGGGAACGCTGGGATTTCCCAGGCTGCAAGATGAACAAGACTGTTCCAGCCCCAGGGCAGAGGCACAAGCAGAGCTGTGGGTCTAAGCTCCAGGGGATAGATGGTCCCCCTTGATTGTGATCCTTCCAGGAACTCACGTGAAAGGCTGTCATATGTTGGGTGAGAGGATCTTGAGTGGGGAATGAGGAGGGAGTGCTGAGGGTAAGCAAACTCGTTTGAAAAATCCACAAGAGCCGAAGTGCTAGGAAGTGGAAGGCATGCGGCTTGAGGAAGCTCTCAATATTCAAGTCCAGCACTTGGATGTTTCTAAAGTCCTTTCTCAAGATGATACTGTAGCACACACCTGATTGGTTTCAAGAGCAGGCCCGGGCCAGCAAGGTGGCTCATGCCTGTAATCCTAGCACTCTGGGAGGCTGAGGCAAGAGGATTGCTTGAGCTTAGGAATTTGAGACCAGCCTGAGCGAGACCGAGACCTCATCTCTACTATAAATTGAAAGAAATTAGCCAAAAAACTTAAATTAGAAAAAATTAGCTGGGCATGATGGCATTGCAGGAGGATCGCTTGAGTTCAGGGGTTTGAGGTTGCTGTGAGCTTGGCTGACTCCATGGCACTCTAGCCCAGGCAAGAGAGTGAGACTCTGTCTCAAAAAAAAAAAAAAAAAAAAAAAAGCGCAGGCCCAAGATTAGAATCAAGGTCAATGGCATGTCACAGAGGTCCCCTAATTACAAGGGCTCCGCACCTGTGAATTAATGCTTTGCTGCCACTAACTTGAAATTCTGGGAGGTGATAAACATCTGTGGTTCAGGACATCCAGTCTGTGGTGCTTTGTTACAGCAGCCAGAGCAGACCAGCACAGGCTGCCTCCCTTCTCCCATGCCCACCCGGTAAGGACAAGGACTATTTCACAGAGGAGAGATGCAGGACTCTCAGGGGTTAACTGTCTCACTCAGGGTCACACAAGCTATGAGTGGCCATCCCAGTACTTGAGCTCAGCTTTATCTCAGCCCCAGGCCCATATTTACAACTTGGCCAGCCTGGGAGGGACTGTACCCCTGCTCACACAGTTCACAACAATGGGGGCCCTTTCCTGGGCACACCCATCCCTGTGCTCTCCTGAGGGCTGAGGAACTTCCTGGACAGGTCTTCAGATCTCAGGCTCATCACCAGTATATCTCTGCCTCACGTTCCAGTTTCTCAAAGCTTCCCTGTTGCTTGCACCCCTGCCCCAAGCTGAGACAACCACCCTGGCTGGGTGTCTTGACAGAAAAACTCTGGTCCATATTGACACTTACTGTCGTAAAGACCAAACAAAAGGGAAGCTATGAACGACTTTGAAAAGCATCACTCGCCAAGGTGGCAGCCATGTGGGGTTCCCGTACACTTCACCATCAAGGGGACAGCCTTCCTTTAGTAGCAAAGTGGCTGTACCAGGAGGTCTCAGATTCTGTTGCCTTTTCCTAGAGGAGCATTTTAGCTCTCTTTGAATCTCCTTTCAATCCCAGAGCAAACATGCCCCTCTACCTGAATGCCAAAGCAATGGCAGATAGTTGGGAAGACTTTTTCTTCCTTTTCTTTTTAAAGAACATTTTTAGGTTAATGGTGTTTTGTTGAGGCGTAATGTATGTGCAATAAACTGCACAGATCTTAAGTGTCAAGACTGATGAAAAATTTCACAAATATACACTCCCACACAACCATGATGCTAGTCAAAATGGTAGGTGTGTTTTTAAACAGAAAACCTACCTCTAGGCTCCGAGGCTTCTGTGCATAGTATGCCAACTCTGTCCACACCATGTGCTGGACACTGAGGATACACAGTTGAAGCACAAGGTCAATGGCGTAGATGACCTTTCTAATCCAGCAGGACAACAGCTATGACAAAGAAGACAGGGACAAGGGCTAGGGAAGCACAGAGTGGAGTGCAGGTCCAGCCTAGAGGAGTCCCTAAAGATCACCCTGAGCTGGGCACAATGTCCCATACCTGTGATCCCAGCACTTTGGGAGGCCTAGGCCATGGGATCACTTGAGGCCAGGAGTTCAAGACCAGCCTAGGCGACATAACAAGACACTGTCTCTACAAAAAATAAGAAAAATTAGCTAGGTGTGCCTGAGCACACCTGTAGTCTCAGCTACTCAGGAGACTGAGGCAGAAGGATCACTTGAGCCTTGGAATTTGAGGTCCAGTGAGATATATTTATGCCACTGCACACCAGCCTGGGGCAACAGAGGGAGACCTCATCTCTACAAAAGGGAGAGAGAGAAAGAGAGAGAGATAGTAAGAATAATCGATTCCCTAGAGCATGTGACAGTTAAGCCGAACATTGTAGTATAAGGAGTCTGCTAAGAGGAGTCAGGAAGTAAAGAGATATTGTACACATGAGGACATGCAGAGGCTTAGGAGTACTCAGAGGCATGGAGAAAGAGTTCAGAGTAAATACAGTAAAACATGGCTTGTAGGGTGCCTTCTGGGGTCAGGGACAAGATACAACCATAGAGAAATGAAATCGAGCTTGTTGTCTGACTTAGCAGCTATTTCTGAGGCCAGAACAGTCAGTGTCTGTCTCATGCCCATGTCTGGTTTTACTGCTTGCGGTCAATGGCCATTGCCCATTACATGGAGCAAAGGCTGACCCACAGACACACCCATACATTCCCACACTCACTTTCACTTCCCCAGGAGCACACTCATCCTTATGTACATGCTCACACATTCAGTCCCACACAACACAAACACTCACACACAGACATGCTCACATGTTCACATATGCACAGATGTGTTTCACACACACAGACACATTCACCTGCACATTAAAACACTCTCAAATTCACTTACTCATGGACATGCTAACATACAGTCTTATAAACAGCTGAAACAATCACACACAGACACACGTGCACTAACACAAACATGCCCGCACACACAACCGTGAATCTTGTTTGGGGGCTCATTCCCTTCAGTTTTTATCAGGAAATAATTAGAAAAAGAGTGTTTCACACCTTCATTTACTCTGTTTTGCGCTTAACCCTTCCTTTCAGCATATCATGTGTCTTCCCTGGCCTCAGTGCTTGACCTGCATTCACTATGAGATCAGTGCTATCGTTATTCCCATTTTGCCCATGAGGAAGCTAAGACTCAGAGAGGTCAGGTGACTTACTCAAGGAAACAGAGCTAACAAGTGTCAAAGCAGGTTCAGAGCCAGGCAGTCTGGCTCCTGAACCTGTGCTCTTCTTCATATTCTGCCCTTCACGTCAAACCATCTCCTGTGTCAAAGTGCCTTCATGCCTGTGAGAATAGGTGTCTATCTCTCCCGCATTGAACAGATATCACAAACAAATATGGTAAGTATGGCAGTTCCAGTCAAGGGGCTGGAGACAGGGGTCATGGGACAAGGAGCAGGGTTATAAGCCAATTCCAGCTGTTCTCACCCATGACAGAACTCACGTGGAGGAACAAGGTAGATTTTGCACCTGGAATAATAAAAATCAGTTACTAGAATGCCTACATCACACTGTATCCAAAAATTCAGTTCCAGATTGATTATAGGCTGAAAAATGAAAGGCGTATGAGGCTTTTAAAAGATCACATAGGACACTGGATTTGTGTCTTGGAGTGGGTAAGGATTTCTTTCCAAAGACACAGAAAACACAAACCATAATACTAAATACTGGTTATCTCCAACTATATGAAAACTCTGTTTCGCGAAAACTCCTGGAACTTCTGTTTTACAAAGTAAGCAAAACCCCTATGATGAGTGTGAAAGGATAAATCAGAATAGACTAAGCTATTTGCAGGGCGGAGGACTGATATTCAAACTATACATAATTTCTGTGAATTAAAAAGAAGAATATTTTAAGAACAGATAAAAAATGTACAATAATATAAACAGGAATTTCAGTTTTACAAGAAAACTAAAGAGTAGATAAGCATAAGAAACATGAAAAGATGCTCAACCTTGTTAGTAGTAATGCAAAGTAAAACCACAGTGAGAACCCATCACATACTCACCAGACTGGCAACAGTCAAAAGTCAGACAGTACCAATCCATGCTGGTGAGTTGGAAGCACTGGGAACCCTCAGCTACTCTTGACTCTTGGCTCTTGGCAGGGGTGTAAACTGTAACTTCCACCTCTTCATTTTCATTTTATCGTGGTTTGGGGCAGTATGGTGTGTTCACCCAATGATACGTGTAGTATATTCATCTGTTACCCAGCAAGTCAGGCAAACACATTGTAATTACACGTGTCAGCCTGAGTGGGTCTCACAAATAAAATGTTGCATGAAAGAAGCGGATCATGAATACACGCAATATAATTCCATTGGGATAAAATCTTTTTAAAAAAATCTAAGCAATATGTTTTCTAGGAATACATGGACAATGAAACTCTAACAAAAAGCAAGGAAATTATTAATCATAAAATCTAGGATAATGGTTACTACTGGGGGTATGGGAAATATGTTCCAGAAGGGCTATATTGGGGTTTGAAATTTGTTGGTAATGCTCTGTTTCTTAACCTGGATTTTAATTACACAAGGATCATTTTAATAATCTTTTTTTAAACATCCATATGTTTCACATACTTGTTTATAGTTGTGATACATTTCAATACGCTTGCACACACAGGTATGTGCATGCACACACACACACACACACACACATATACACAAAGAGGACAGAGCTGGAACAACCGACCTTGCAACTGGGATTTACCTTTCTCTCCCCAACACTATACAATCACCATGTTTTTTCATCAGACCTGGAAAGATTCACGCTTAGCATACTATGCAACCAACCTGAACCTGACCCTGGACTATCGGATGCATGAGAAGTTGTGGGTCCCTGACTGCTACTTTGTGAACAGCAAGGATGCTTATGTGCATGATGTGACTGTGGAAAATCACGTGTTTCAGCTTCACCCAGGTGGAACGGTGCGGTATGGCATCTGGTGAGTCCCCCTAGGGTGCTGGGATTGTCCGACCAGGCTTTCTTCTTCCTGCTGAATATGCCACAAACACATTCTAAGGTCCACATGAACCTGTCTTGAATTGGCCCCCCTCACTCACCCTACACAGTAGCGAAAGTGGAACTTTCAGAGATTCCTGTAGGCTCCTGGACTTCTGCTGTTCCTTCTGTCTGGAGTGGCCCCTTCCTCCTTTCCGTGAGTTGAAATCTTGCCCACCCTCCCTTCAACTCTTAACTCACAGACCCTCACATGCTTCCTTAGCAAGCACCAGTCTCCTCCCATCTGCCCATTCGGTTCTTTCAAGGGCCTTACGCATGCTGACACCGTGCGGTTCTCTGACGTGCCACACATCTGCTCCTGGTTTAAGTCCTGACAGGTCTCTCATGTCTCTGTCACGCACAAGTGCCCTGCCTCCTGCCCACATGTGGGTCGGTCTTTGGGTCACATTCTCTCTGCAGCCCTGCAGTTCTCTCAGGAGGGGTTGCTTGCCTGGGCTGCACTCACGTTGCCCTTCCTTTCTGTTTTCCTTTACAGACTCACCGCCACAGCAGCTTGTTCCCTGGATCTGCACAAATTCTCTCTGGACAAGCAAGCTTTCAAGCTGGAGGTGGAAAGCTCTACATTCACTTCCTATGGCCCCTCTTCCCACCTGGGGATGTGGCGATCGGGAAACCAAAGGCAGAACTGACAGTGAGAGGGACACCACACCCCTGCACCTCTTCCTCTTCCTCACTCTCTCTCTCCTGCACACATAGGTGATGGAGATAAAGAAAGACAGGTGGTAGATACACATGATAGGTGATTGACCGACTAACTGATGGGGGGAGTATATCTGGCATCTGGGAGCAGATGGCCTTTAGGGTATGAGTTGTCCCCTTGGGAAGTGGCACCCACTATTGGGAAATTGTGCACAAGCTGGTGGGTGGGAGTTTGTAGCATGTCTCTGCTGTGCTTTCCTTTCTGGCTAAGAAACTCCAAAATGAGGGTTCTCTTTCCCCAGTCCTCAGGCTCAGCAAAGCATAAATGAGCCCCCAAAATGGCAAGTTCCAGCCATCCTTTGGTTTTCAGAACACTCTGATGTGAAATCTGCCTGTGTCTGTTTTCTGAGACTCTGTGTTTCTAACCCCTTCTCAGATGGATACACGGTTGAAGACATCATGCTATTCTGGCAAGACAATGAGAGTGCCATCCACATGGCTGAGAGGCTGCAAATCCTTCAGTTCTCTTTCCTGGGGAGGACGATTACTAGCAAGGAGGTGTATTTCTACACAGGTGGGTCCCACCCCTTCCTTCTCTCCTGTCCCTTGTCCCCTGTGCACTCCCATAAACTCCCAGTGGCCTCTGCCTGGGACCCCTACACTCTCTGCTGCCTCCCTTCCCATTTCCCACTGGTTCTGCATGCCTGGCAGGCCCCTTTGATAAAGCCCCGACAGCTCACCCTGTGCAAGTGAGGAAGGGCTGTGGAAGCACTGGGCCAGGTTGACCGGGCTCTGCAGGTATAAAGGATTCATGCTCCTCTCAGGGATGGCCTCTGGCCCTCCATCTGTTTACAGCTTGGAGCCATCTCTTGCCTCTCCCATTCTCAGACATCAGCTACCATGGAGCAAGTGAGAAAGGAAGGGGAGAGAGTAAAATTGTTCTGCCACATGGGCCTGCTGAGATGTTCCATTCTCACTGGCCTTCTCAGGTAGGATGCCCATGGAGGGTGAATTAGAGGCTGAACTGCTCATCGGTCACCGACCCCTCCATTGTGTGCCTTTCTGCCCTGCAAAGCCCCTGGGCCCTGCCACACTGACATCAGTGTGTCTCTTTGTCATGGTCCTATGTGTGCCTGATACTCAAGTTCCAGGTCCAGAGGGAAGTCCACAGCTACTTTGTGCAGGTCTACTGCCCTACGGTCCTCACCTCTATTCTCTCCTGGATATCGTTCTGGATGAACTGTGATTCCTCTTCATCCAGGGTGACAATTGGTAGGTCCTGTCTCCATCCCAGGGAGGAACATGGGTTGTCTTCCTCGGAATAAAAAAGGCGAGCGTAAGGGAGTGGTACCTGGTGCTGCTTGTGACTGCGTATGCAAGGGACTGAGGGCTTTTCCAGCAGGCGTGTGTGTAGTTGCTTAGCCAAGCCCTGGTGGGGAGACTGACATTGGAGATGGGTGTGAAAAACACACGAGAATTGCCATCCTGGTATGTTGTGCCCAAATTACCAGAATTCATAGTTCGTCAAGTCTATAAGTAAATGGACAAGTCACACATTTAGATCAGAAATACAACACAATAAACATTGATGTAATCAAGGCATCAGAATGCCTTACCAGGCAGCAGGGCTTCAAGAGCAGCTGCCCTGAAGGAGCCCCTAATGGGCCCCAGATCCAGGACTGCTTTCTCTGTCACCGTCTTTGGGGTGGACACCTTGTCCTCCTTCTTCAGGAGATCATTTGGGACTAAACATTTGTACTTGTGTAATAGTTTAGGGCTCACAAAATTTTCCTGGGGACTAAAGGAAGACAAAAGGGGAAGGGCCAGCACAGGGCAAGGGGGAACCACAGGTGTTAATCATGGAGAAGCAGCCGTTTCTGGGGTTTTGGCACTTGACCATAAGCACAATGGGATGTCATGGACCGCTGAGGCAAAGGCTGGGTTTCAAGATGCGGGAGGAGGAACAAGGCAAGTACTTCAGCAAAAGTACTCCCCGGCCCAGAGAGGTGAAGGCTTTTGCTGAAGGCCCTCCTCACTCCAGAGATGGCCAGGGGCCCAGTGGCTTGCCAGGAAGCTCAGCCACCAGAGGAGACTGAGCAGGTGCTGTTCTGTTTGTAGGTCTCACTTCGATATTCTCCTGACCGCCATCGCTCTCATCTGCGGGATAAGCTCCCCCACATTTCCTACTTCAAGGCCATCGACATCTATACCCTTGTGTGCTTGCTCTTTGTGTTCCTGTCCCTCCTGGAGTATGCCTACATCAACTATCTTTTCTACAGCCGGGGTCCTCAGGGCCACCATAGGCAACACAGGAGGCCACGAAGAGTCATTTCCCACTACCGGTACCAGGAAGTGGTGGTGGGGAATGTGCAGGTTTGACTTTTTGACAGGCAATCAGCTTTCCCTGAGCACCTCTCAAGCCCCGGCTTAGCGCTTTTTACCCTTTCACATTTCTTAGTTCCTTTAATTCTCACACACACAGACACACAGCACACAAGTGCGCACATACACACACACACACACACACACACGTGAACAGGTAACGAGGAAGTAGGACTCTTTATCATCACTCCTGGACACATGATCATTGTCCAAGGTTACAAAACAAGGACACGGCAAGGCTAAATTTCTGCAGACCTTTGGACCAAATTCGGTCCACTTAGCATGCGTACATGGCAGGCAATGAAACTGGAAGAGAAGATGGGCAGAGGGAGGCTGAAAAGAAGATAGATGCAGGAGAGGCTGGCCTGCCTACCCTGCCTTTTTTGGCACTTCAGACTCCCAAGGCAGTGCTGAGACTCTTGCTGTGGGCGGTACATTATTGTCCAACAAAGTCCCTCCTAGTTTGCAGACAGCCCAGCCCTGCCTGCCTGAGCAGGCCTCCATCAACCACACAGCGCTCCCGAGGGAGCAACTTCCCCCAGGCAGACATTGGCTTGGCAGCCGCCATGGCCTTCCCTTGCATGCTGACAGCCTCTTGGTCCTGTTCCTCAGTGCCCTGCACACCAGAGACCCCAAGAGGAGACAGCTCTGTCTGTCAAGGGATCAACAGTAACAATGCAAGTGCTGATGAGGAAAGCCCTCCCCTCTCCCTGACCGCGTGCATAGCCACCTAGGCCACAGGAAACTGATGAGCCTATCCATTATCTCCTCAAAGGCTGGCCTGATTATCATGGAAGACAGAGTCAGCTCTCTTCCCACCACCCTGGCTCAGGCCCCCCTGGCAAGCCCGGAAAGCCTCGGATCTCTGATGTCCATCTCAGAGCAGGCCAAGCTGGCCACCTCTGAAAGCCTCAGCCCACTCACTTCTGTCTCAGGCCAGGCCCTGCTGGCCACTGCAGAAAGCCTGAGTGATCTCCCCTCCACCTCAGAGCAGGCCTGTCTTGGTTACAGAGTTTGCTTTAACCCTTTCAAGAATGGTGCCAGTGTCATTCCTACTGAAATCTGCAACTGTGCCGAGGCCCATTACCGTGTTGAGACCCGTGACTCCGAAGACTCTGATGGGAGCTTGAGCTCAGACCAGAGCCACGGCCATGGCCCCAGTCACCGGCCCGTGCTTGGCCATCACCAGGGATGTGTGCAAGAAGCAAACTGTGAGCTGGAGGGGATCCATGCCTTACACGATGACGTCAATGTAGAGAGCAGCTGCCTTGGGTTGAGGAGCAGCCCGAGTGTGATGCTGACAGTATCTGGAGCCTGGATGATTATGACCTCATGGACAGTGGCCAAGACAAGGACAGTAGCTCAGAGTCTGAGGACAGTGCCCTCCCCCTGAGCCATGGGTGCGCCTTTGCTGAAGAGTTCTCCTTCGAACTCTTCAACACCAACTGTGTCCCTAAGGTTGACAAGTGGTCCCGGTTCCTCTTCCCTCTGGCCTTTGGGTTGTTCAATATTGCTTACTGGGTGTACCACATCTATTAGGGCCCCGGTGGCCCCAGAGCAGGATGGACACTGTGCTCTGCTCCTTTATGGTTTCTTTTGGTTTTATTTTTCCCTCTCTCCTTCATTCATTTTATTTTGTGGCTTTCTGGGCAATTTGTTCAGTGCCACACTTCTCTTTATAAGCATGAGGTGGAGAGTGATTGGAAAGCATGTATTCTGGCAGGAAAGGAAGGGACTGAGGAGGAGTTGGAGGTAAAGAGCTCATTGATTTCCTTTCCTGCTAGAAGGCACTCACCTTGCCAAAGACCTCTCACAGCTAGTAAGCATGAAAAAGCCCCTGGGAATGTATAGAGGACAGGGGGCAAACAAGTTTGGGGACAGAGGAAGGATCTAAGCCTTGCTCACAAACATTTCTGCAGGTTTTCTGTCCCCCTGAGGTGGCAAAATTTCTTTCTCAAGACTTTTCTCTCTCTTTCTTTCTTTCTTTTTCTTTTTTTTTTTTTTTTTTTCCTCCTAGGGATCACGGACCTTGCTCACCCTCTGCTTAGGGCATTATAGGAAAAAGTCAAGCTGGGTTTGGCTGGGGTGCACAGGGAAATGGCTACCCATGGCTTGGAAGTTCAGGGAACTGGCCACAGGAAACTTGGGGAGCATTTGTTAGCGTCCTTTTCCCACTCTTTTTGTCATATTTGGAATGTGGCATGTTGGTGCAGGGTTGGGAGGGGAATGTATGTGGGTGAGGCTGCACTGCAACCTGTGAGCATAAGTGATGGAGCACACACCCAATGGGAGCTTTCAGTGGGGCAGGGGGCAAGGCCAAGTTGGAGATGACACTGTTGAGCTGGCCTTTTTGGAGGAATGGGAACTTCTCTTGCCTGTATTTCTGCTTCAGAATGCCTGACACCAGGGACTTGATACATCTGTGTCAGTCGTGAGTTTGCTTGCTATCAGATGCTGAGTTGAGCACAAATCCCAGAGTAAGCACTTGGGAATAAGCACTAGTGTTAGGAAATTTCAGATTTGGGAGTTCACCATCTGACGCAGACTAGCAGATGAACATCTACTGTAAATCTATATACTAATTCTTTCTATTGTCTAGTGCACAGTGTCAACAAGCTCACTGACCCACCAAACCATTGGACCCTCACAGGTGCCCCACAAGCCAGGAAAGGCAAAGCACATTGTTCCCAGTGTGACAAGGAAAACAAATGGCGCTTGTGTTCCATGCTTCAGGGTGTGCAGATAGTGAATGGTAGAGCCACCCCACTTGCTCTTCCTTCTCCTAACTCTCTATACCAAAGAATTCCCCTTTCTTTTCTCCCCTTCACAAAAGAGGTGCTCCAGCACAGAGTCTGCCTCTCTACCAGGCCCCCAACCTTACTCTATGGTACCAGTACCAGGGGTGTCTCTGCAGGCATTGGTTGGTGGCCAGCCAGGGAGGGGGAAGTGAGCAGATGGAGAACATGGACACTGCCCACCAAGCAGGGCCCCTAATGGAAGTAGGGTTGGCCTGTGCTTCAGCTTGCCAAGCAGCTCCACCTCATTGATGGAGGCCATAAGGGAGTAAGGGTCACCAAGCACTCAACCTGTACCCCGCTTTCTCCTTTGGAAGCCTCTCCTGCAGCCCCTCACCCCTGTGCCCACCTCCTTTTAAGTATGCTTCTGTGTTTGTTTTTCCTTGTATACCTGGATGTGTTCGTGTGTATCAACGTAGGTCTAGGTGCATGTACAACATTTTTAGAAGCTGTATATTGCTGTGCCTATTACTGTAAATCTATACTGCCATGCATGTAAGTGTATGTGCAACAATGTATGGACATGTGCATATGGTTGCATCCCCGTGAAAGTGTGGCTGACATATGTGTGTGCTTCTGTGTATACGTATGGGTGTATGCTGAGTGTGTGTGTGTGTGCACGTGTGCACACGTGTGTTAATCTGGTTTGAATGAGCATGAAACAAAATGCACCTGACAACCTGTATATTCCCTCTTGTCGGCCCTTCCAGAGGCACCAGAATTCCTTTGGCCTGTGGGCATCCTTTGGCTGTGCTGGTTAACGGACTGTTTCTCTGCAATTCCCTGTTCCAGGGACTGGCATCTCCTGGTCCCCATCCAGTCCTCGTCCCCTTCCTTCACCCATGTGTGCTGTCTCCTGGACAGAGGAGCCAGAGAACATGAATGTAGTCCTGAGGGTGGTAATTTATTGCCTTGAGGTAAGAAATGCTCAGTCCTTGGGATCAGCTACAAGTGGAGAGCATCTTGCCTTGTTCTGGGAGGACATGCGTGGGAGTCACAGGCCAGGGGGATGGCCTGCAGGATACAATGAGAACAGAAGCATGCTGCAAATGATGGGGTAGGAGTGCCAGCAAACCGGATGAGGTTTTGTCTCTAACCTCCATTCCCATTGCCTTGAAACCCTGACACACATGTGGCAGCTGGTGGTAAACACATGCAGGCAGGTGATGTATCGAAGCCCCCAGGGCATTGCCTGGAATGGTTGCAATTAGGGACTGTGGTGGTGGCCCATTTGGGCGCAGGACATACTTTAGTAGCCTACCCCAGGATGGTGGTTGGCTGCTGGACTCCAGCAACAGGCCCCAAGTTCTGCCTTGGACTTAGAGTCTGGAACTCACCACTTCCACCCTTCCATGGCAAGCAATAGTCAGACAGGAGAGAGGGAAGTGATAAGGTGATCTAAGGACTGTCTGCCTCAGTGGGCCCAGCTTGTTGTCTCTTACTCCCTTATGCACAAGCATAGAGCCTCTCACACTCACACACGCACACAGATTCAAACCGTCATCCATCTGTGCAGACATGCATGGGGGGCACTCACCTTTATGGGTATACGCCTATAAACACCCAGACCTGCACACATTCACAAATGACCACACACACTCACTGGTGTGGCTAAGTTGTTGCGGACAAGTGAAGTTCAGAAGGTGGCTGCAGGTGGAACATGTTACACTTGGATGGGCTTGACACAGACAAAACCACAGAGACTTCCTGCCAGCCTGAATACACAACTACCCCAAGTTCAGGGGCAAAAGGAGGGGAATGGGATCCCCCGCTTCCCAGCTTAGCTAACTCCTGGGGTGAAGGAGCCCTTACCAGCTTCTTCCCAGTCTGGCATGCCTCCTGTGGCCCCTCGGGCTCCTACGGTGCTGCTTACCCAATTCAAGCGCTCCTCCCAGTTGTGGTCACAAGGACAGGACAGGAATTGGTAAGGTATAGAGGACTGAGGAAGGTTTGGCTTATTTCTTAATAACCTTGCGTTTATTGTCATGCTTAACAGTAGTAGGAAAGAAGAGACCTATTTGCCATGGGACTCCAATGAGTTTCCATCCTGTGGTCTGGAAGCTGCTCAGGAACTGCACAGGGAGTCAGTGTCAGAATTGGAACATGAACATTTCCAAAGGCCAACCTAAGATTTGCTGCATGGAATCCAGTTCTGCATCCTTGTCTCCAGATTTCCCCATTTCAGTTTCTTTCCCCATGTTTTTCTCTCTTGGAGTTTGTCTCTCGTTTATCTGTGTACAACCAAATACACAGACCCAAATTATGGCTGTAAAAAGTCAAAAGGGCTAGACAAAGGAACCTGAAAGAAATGATATCTCCCAAGGTAGTTCTCTCACGGGGAAACAAAGGGAGCAGAAACACATCAGCTTCTCAGAAAGTCTCCCTCTAGTGCCAGTTGGGGAAAAGAGGACAAAAATTGATGGGAGATGATGGACTCTGTCGTCCTTCCCCACCTCACTCCTGTCTGCAATACACTGTGTGCCCTCAGGAGCCTTCTCCAGTCCTCTCCCAGCTATTCAGCCCACTCTGACCCCAGGCCAGGTACACCTGTCAAACTCTGTCTATTCGGGAAAGAATTTTCCCTTACCACTCTGTTTCAAGAGCACCCGCTCATCTGGTTGAGATGCAGTACCAGCAATTTTAAGCTTGGACCTTCCCCCGCCTCAACTGTCCATAAATAACCCTCCATATGGCCATAGATGCAGGGTGGGGAAGGGGCACTGTGGTACAGTGCTGGGTGGGAAGGGGGCCTGAACTATTTGCTGATGCCGTTACTTGTGCCCTCTGATCCTGTTCAGATGGGAACAGGCTGGCACCGTCATCCCTGACACTCCAAGTCATTGAATGGGAACAGCCCCAGAGGAAGCATGGCCTCCGCACAGACAAGGCTGGGGCTGACAACTAATGCTTCCCCCGATGGCAGGTTTTCCTACTGGAGACCTGATTCCCAGTAGGAAATTCCCACAGTATGCCATCTGCACACCTCCAGGGCCACCACACAAACATACCTTTCTAGTGCTAATGTGGCTCTGCCTCTTGCAGCACAAAATATTCCACCTAACCAAAGACTTTCTCCTGTTCCTCTAGCTCCATATGGGCCATGTCTCAGGGAGACTTCCCATCCTGACACACTCTCCATAGAGGAATATGTCCATTCTTGCGCGAGAGAAATGAGAACTCAAGCATCCTCTCCAATGAGTAAAAAGGACTCTACCCCATCACACCACCAGACAATGGCCAAAAATATGGTAGTGCCCAATTTGGAATTGGAAAATCACTCAGGACAGGCTAGGTGCTGTTGTGGTGACCATCTCAAAGTCCCAGTAACTTCACCCAAGAAATGCTCATTTTCTTCTCACTCTTTGTGTCTAATTCAGGTCACCGGGGGAGCTTCCACTCATGATAGCTATTGATGTGTCCTTCTGCAATCTTCATGGCAGGGGGACAGAAACGTAATGGGGCTTGCACAAGTAATTCAGTGCTGCTGTCAGAAGGGAAACACCTCACTTACACTCACAATTCATTAGCTAGGGCTAACTACATTGATCCCACTCTAAGGAGCCAGGACATTCAGCTTGCTGGGTACGCAGGAAGGGTGAAGCCTTTATCATTGAATAGTGCTGATAACAACCATATGTACTTTCCCTTGGTCTTTGAAGTCTGTTGCTTTCTCTTCTTCCCCCTCAGAGGTACTGATTCTCTCCTTTTCGTTTTTACTGTTATGTGTACATCGTAGTTTTATATCTCTGTAGGGTACAGGTGATGTTTTGTTACTGGCATAAACTGTGAATTAATCAAATCAGGGTAACTGGCGCTTCCATCATCTCAGGTATTTATCATTTCTTTGTGTTAGAAACATTTCTATTCTAGCTAATTTAAAGCATACCCTAACTCATTGTTGACTATAGTCACTTTGTTGTGCTATGAAATACTGTTCATTCTATCTAACATTTAACTATATTTTTGCATCCATTAATTATCCCCAACTTATCCCCCTGTCCTCACTATCCCTCCCAGCCTCTGATAACCATCTTCATACACTCTGTTTCCATGAGATGTGTCTGATATTTAGCTCCCACATATGAGTGAGAACATGCAAGATTTGTCTTTCTGTGCTTGGCTTATTTCACTGAACTTAATGTTCTCCAGTTCCATTCATGTTGTTGCAAATCTCAGGCTGCTTTTTGCAGTAGCCTTCTCATCTTTAACCTTGACACATAAGCCATCAACATATGCTAAATTTCCAAAATATTGCTATTCATCAGTGAGCTATCTACTGTGGGTAGTGCACAAAGGAGCTCCAGGCAGTCTTTCCCCTCATCCGTTCCCCTCAAGAAAAGGAAAAACTTCCCTTTTGCTATTTATGAAGGGCTGTAGTACCAAAATCCCAGAGGTCACAGGGGCCAGGAGTGAAACTCGCATGCCAGCTACTTCCAGGTACGGGAGCAGAGCTTTATTGTGTAAGCTTTCCACCTTCAGGTCAAAGTTTTGTATCAGTCAGGGTTATCCAGAGAGACAGAACCAATAGGATGCATAGACATATACAGATATATGAGAGGAGATTGATTAAGGGAATTGGCTCATGCAATTTTGGAGGCTGAGAATTCCCACAGTACGCCATCTGCAAGCTGCAGAACCAGGGAGCCAGTAGCGTGGTTCAGTCAAAGTCTGAAGGCCTTCCAACCAGGGAAGCAGATGGTATAACTCTTAGATGGAGGACAAAGGCACAAGACCCCAGAGAAGATGCTGCTGCAAGTCCAAGAGTCCAAAGGTCAGAAAGTCTGAAGTTCTGATGTCCAAGGGCAGGAGAAGAAGTGTGTCCCAGCTCTGGAAAAGAGAGTGAGAGAGCAAAACTTCCTTTCCTCTGCCTTTTTGTTCCATCTGGGCCTCGGCCAATTAGATCATGCCAAGTGACACTGGGTGAGGGAAAATCTTCCTTACTTAGTCCACTAATTCGAAGGCCAATCTCTTCTAGAAGCACCTTCACAGACACACCCAGAAATAATGCTTCACCAACTACCGGGGTATCACTTAAGCTATTCAATTCCACAACCCTCAAAAAATTAACCCTCACAAGTTGTATATCCTATTCTGGCTACAAGAAAGGCTAATGCACCCAAGACCCTAAAGACAAAGCTAAGGAAGAAAGCAAACTCAACTCCACAACAGATGTGTTGGTCCTGAACAGAGTGGATCTGGAGATGATCCAGGCCTTCAGTGAAATCTCTCACAAAACCATAAGTCAACCTCTTATGGAGTCTTGGCATTCCTGAACTCTGCCGAGGCCCCTGTCCCTAGTGAGGGCAGCCGAAATGAAGTATGTGGAGGAGAGGTGGGAGCGAGTGTTGATCTGGACCATCAACGACCCATGGGTAGATGGAATAATTGAGATGGCGCTCTCCCTGCTACAGGGCCACTCAGCCCATTACCTTGTGGCTCCGTTTTGCATGACCCCATTCTCATTCAGAAAGTGACTGCCAACCTAAAGCCTTTCAAACCAGGAGCTCCCAATCCCAGTATAACACTATTTTAATGGTGGAGGGTCTTCATTAAGACACTTCCCCAACACCCCTATCCAGACTGGTGACAGTTCATGTGCTACCACGGGAGGTCCCCCAACTGGTATCCTTGGAGGCCCCCTGCCCAGTAGAAATGAGTTCAATGTCATCCCATGATGCCTGTCCTCTCCACATTTACAGTACCCCTGGCCTCAGCAAGGAGAAAGACACTTGCTGTGCACCTGTCACAAAGTTTACACAAAATGGATCCTAGACCTAAAAGTAAAGCACAAAGCTATAAAGCTTCTGAAAGGTAACATGGAAGAAAATAAAGGTGACTTGGATTTGGCAATGACTTCTTAGATATAAGACCAAAGACATGAATCATGAAAGAAAAAAGTGATAAGTTAGACATTATTAAAATTAAAACTTCTACTCTGTGAAAGACACTGTTAGGGGAATCGTCCACAGATGGGTGGTAGTTCCTGTGCTGGTAGGGGAAGCCCTCCCACTGGTATCTCTGGAGGTCCCCTGCCCATTTGGACTGAGTTCAATGTCATCCCATGATACTTACCCCTCCACATTTAGAGTACCTCTGACCACAGGAAGGAGAGATATCCTCCTTTGCTCCAAGTACTACCAATTTTATTAGAGGGGTGGGCAGAAAGGGATTTCTGCAAAAGAGCAGCATCTGCGGTATACCTTGAAATGAACCAAACAAAGAGAGTGGCCAAAGCCCCCAAGCCCCTCCCTCCATCAAGAGCTCTCATCCAGGTGAGGAGGGAGGCAGTGCTCTGCTCCCATCACATGTTGACAACCTGGCCTTGCCTCTAAGCCAGTAAAGGCCTCCGGGGCCTGGTCAGGGTGTCAGTCCAACATCCCTTGTCAGGAATTTCTGGACTTGTACATCAAGTCATACTTGTTGGAGCACCAAGGCTCTGGCGGCCAGCCGGGCTTGTGGTTGGTGGTGGAATGAGCACATCATTGGTCCGGGTAGCCCTCTCTCAAGGTGCCTCTAGCCACCAGGCCCAACTCTTTGAAAATGAAGGCCCATGAAGGTAGCAAGGGCATCTGTGTCAGAGACAGGGAGCAGAAGGAGCTGCCATTTCCTCTCTTTCTCCCCAGCTCATTATCATCTCCACCCCTTCTGGCACTAATGATGTCCCCAGACTCTTTCATTCCTTTCCCCTCCAGCATTTTCAAAGCCCTACTTGACCCACAATGCTAGGTTCATTCAACTGTTTAATATAGTTTTGTGTGTTTTGAAATGTTTCATAACAATTGAAAAAATAGACTTTTTATCGCTCTGCATTTGATTTTTATGTACCTTCAGAAGAATTGCAGTTGCATTGGGGTTTCTACATGGAGATCCAGTTGTTTCACTGTCATTTACTAAAAATACTGTGATTCCCCACTGTTCTGCAGGTGCACCTTTTTCATAAATCAACGGTCCATATATAAGCCTCTGTTTCAAGAGTACGCCATTTCCATTGATGTGCTTGTCAACTACGGCACACATACCACAAACTTAATTAATCTAGCATTTTAATAATTCTTACTCATCTGGTAGAGTAACTAGTTTTATCTTCCTGTAGTCCTTCAAGACTGTCTTGGCTATGCTTGGCCTGCTGCATACCAACTTAAACATTACACTCTATTGGGTCACATTTCACACAGATATGCACATAAACAGACATATTCACCCACAAAGCATTTGGGAAATTTTTATTTAGATTGCAGTCACTATGTAGATTAATCAAGGAGAATTAACATCTTCATAAAACTGAATCTTCATATCCATGATCATATTATACTTTATTTTTAGTTAGGTGTTTATTACTTTATCTAAACAGTGCTTTTATATTTTTTCTATAGAGTTCCTAAACGTGCTTTGGCTAGATTTACCCTTCAATATTTAATATTTGGGTATCATAGGTTACAAGCCACATTTTTCTGACTTACATTTTCATTTTACATTATTTGTTGCTGCAGAAACAATGTTTACTTTTTGTATATTGATGTTATACCAAGCAACCTTGACATTCACTTTTATTGACCGAATAGTTTAACCCTAGTTCTTTTGGATTATCTTCATACACAGTCTAATCCTCTGTTAATCATGGACACTTTATTTATTATTTTATGAATTGCTATGTCTTCTGCTTCTCATTACTGCACTGGGTAGCATATCCATCAAAATATTGAAGAGAAATGGTATTGGGAGGAATCCTTGTCTAATCCTCAGTTTCAAAGCAAAAGCTTTCAAATTTCACCATGTGTGTACGATGTTTGCTATAGGTTTTTCACACATATCCTTTATCTAGTTGACTTCTCTTTTTTTTCCACTTTAACAACCTTTTTATTTTAGAATAGTGTTGGATTTACGGAAAAATTGCAAATATAGTACAGAGAGTTCCCACATGGCCCACACTCGCTTTCCCCTATTAATTAACCTCTTAGTATGGTACATTGTTTACAACTAATGAACCAATGGTGATACAATGTTATTAACAAAAGTCCACATTTTCTTTAGATTTCCTTGTCCTTTCTCAATGTCTTTTTTCTGTTCCAGGACCCTATGAAAGATTCTACAGGATATTTAGCATTTACGCCCTCTTAGACTCCTCTTGGCTATGACATTTCGGCAGGCATTCCTTGTTTTTGATGACCTTGACAGTTTTGAGGAGTACTAGTCAGGAATATTGTAGGATGCCCCTCTCTTGGAATTTGCTGATGATTTTCTCATGATTATCTTGGTATTATGGGTTTGGAAAGGGGAGCACCACAGAGATAAAGTGCTATTCTCATGACATCGTACCAAAGATACATACCATCAACAATGACTTATCACTGTTTTGTTTTATTTCAGAATATTATGGGGGTGCATAAGCTTTGGTTACATGTACTGCATTTGCACTGCCCGATTCAGAGCCACAAGCCTGTGCATCCCCAAGACAATGCACTGCACCCGTTAGGTGGGAATTTACCCATCTCCCTCCTTCCTCCTCCCACCTGCCTGACACTTATCACTGTGGATATCAATCTTGATCACCTGGCAGAGGGAGCGCTTTTCAGCCTTACCCAAAGTAAACTTACTCTTTCCCCCCATCTCCACACTGTATTTTCTTGGGAAGGAAGTCACTGTGCCCAGGCAACACTTGAAAATTATGGAGTATCTACATAACTGATTTGTAATTATTCTGCTCAGATTTATCTATTCTCCTCCATTTACTCAGTCATTTATTTATCATCATAGACGCATGGATATAAATTTTATACTTTGTGGAAGAGTGTGGGGTAGAAAAAATTTTATACTTTGAGAAATATCACTTTTTTTTGGGAATGTATGTCAATTTTTATTAAATACAATTATGTTTAAATTTACTGTAACCAGGGAAATGCAACTTAATACACAATCGGATACCGTCTTATTCCAATTAGAATGGCCATTATGAAAAAGTCAAAAAAAAAAAAAAAATTACATGTTAGTGTGGATGCAGTGAAAATGAAATATTTATACAATCTTGGTTGGAATGTAAATTGGTTTGAAATTTCTGAAAGAACTAAAAGTAGATCTACCATTGAATCTGGAAACCAGTACTGGCTTTCCACCCAGAGGAAAAGAGATCATTATATCCAAAAGACATCTCTACTCATATGTTTATCACAGCACAATTCACCATTGCAAAAATACGGAATCTACCTAAGTGCACATCAACTGAATGGATTAACAAATTGAGATAGTTATATATACATACACACACACACACACACACACACACACATACAAACCATGTAGTACTATTCAAGAATAAGAAAGAGTGAAATAATGTTTTTTGCAGCATCTTAGATGGAACTGGAGGACATTATCCTAAGCGAAGTAACTCTGGAACAGAAAAATAAATGCTCCATATTCTCACTTATAAGTGGGAACTAAACTATGGCTACATAAGGGCACACGGAGTGGTATAATGGACATTGAAGACTCAAAAGGGTGAGAGTCGGAGGAGGTGAGGCATGGAAAATTACTTATGGGGCACAGTGTACACTACTCAGGTGATGGGTACACCAAAAGGCCAGACTTCACCACTATACAATATATGCATACAACAGAATTCAACTTGTACCCCTCAAAACTTAAAATTTCAAAAAAATTAATAAATGTACTGTAGATATGATCGGTCTCATTCAATCTGTTAATATAATTAGCCAGTCCTGGGACTATTTGCTCATAGATACATGTCTCATTTTTTCCTACTCTGCTCTCCACTGTACAAGATTTGACTCCTGAAGGCTCCAATTCCTAGTCTCACCAACATTTGGTTGCCATTTTTGTTCAGAAAGATAGAGTGATTAGAGGTTTTTCTCCTCCTTCTTCTGCATTAGGTGACTTCTCCTTCAGTGGCTACATTTTCCATGGTTCCAGCAACCATCAGATAGTCCCACCATGATTGCAGATCCTGTGGAACACAATACCTAGGCTCCATTAATGCTAAATTCCTGTTTGTCCTTCTGACCTAGAGGTGAGATTGACTTCCTCAAGTGGCTAATTATTGCATTCTCCAACTCTCCCTTGTTTGGCTTCTCCATCACTTGTGGAATCAGTCCCCTGCATTAAATTCCTTCTGTATTAAATATTGATGGAATTTTCTATTTTCCTGGAAAGTCCTTGACTCTTACACATGGCCGGTTATGTTGATTGATCTTCTAGTGTTAAACTTCTTTGAATTCCTGCAACAAACCCAACTCTGTCAACAGCATTTAAATGTGTTTAACACTGTTCTACATCTAGTGACAAAAATAAAAAAAAATAAAATGCCTTTGGAACCTGAAATCTCCTCCAAGTGATATTCTATTTCTATCATCCTTTACACAGTCTTCTCAAAAATAATCTTACACCCCTTGTTTGGGGATAAATATTGAAAATTTCAATAGCATAAGTAATAGAATAATGTATTCAACTTGTAAAAAATTCAAGTCATACACATAAAGCTTTATTACACTAACTGTATGATACAAACCAAGTGATACTCAGAGGGAAATAGAGAGCCTTAAATATATGAGACAATAAATATGTTTAAAACATCTCCACAATGCAAGAAACTAAAGAATAAATACCATATGAAACTTAAGTTAGTAGAAGGTATTAAATAATGAAGATAAAAGCAGAAATAATGAAGCAGATAACAGTAGAGATAACTGACAAAACACAATTCTTTGAAAATACTTACAAAATAGACATTTTTCCAAGTAGGATCAATGACTAAAGAAAAAAGCATAAACAACGGAAGTTAAATACAATTGTACAAAACATAGATACAGAAGAGATTTTCATAAGAAACCACTACATATACGACTGCTCACCCTTGGTGATGGATGAAACAGCTCCCCATTTAACATCTATCCTGGGACTTGGAGTCATTTTTTACAAGGGTGCAGCTGGACAAATGGTCTGATGTGGAAGGGAGAGCACATTTCCCACAGAGCATTTAATCAAGGAGCCAAGGGCCAAGACCAGGGCTCTCATCAGTGAAAACTGAGGTGTCCACTCACCCCAGAACATAGGGGTCCCAAAGAATCCATCTCTGACCTGTCAGTCCTGGAAGCCTGAAGGCAGAGTTTTCAGGCTGACCACTCCCTCAGTTCTCGACAATACAGATGTTGACCTGTATTGGTGAAATTCTGCCTCAAGGGATTCAGGGCAGTGTAAGCCTTAGTCTACTGGGGCATACTCAGGTAACCCCAGGGAGGTGTCACATGCCTCTGTGGGAATCGAAGTTAGGGCCCTGAGGGGGGACCAAGGAAGCCCTGGACTCCAGAATGGAAGGGGCCCCAGCACTGTACTAGTGGTCAGCTGTGGGAGAACCCACTGCAGTACGGACGGAGTCCGAGGTTCTGCCGGCAGTCAAGGTGAGACAGTGAAGGAGGACTAGGAGAACCCTAGACCCTAGCACAGAGGGGCCCCATCCCTGCCTCTGCCATCAGTGTTGCCCACCGACTTCTGCCTCAGAGGTTGACAGAGTTGAGGGCCTTTGTGTGAGGTCCAGACTTCAACTCAGCGGAGGGCAGATGGCCCAGTCTCTGTTAGCAGTCAAGGTGAGATGCTGAGGGAGGGCAGAGGAGGTCCCCATTACAGGCAGAGGGACCCAAATAATCCAGTTCTGTCCCTGCTGCCAGCCCTGGGACACCCTGGGACAGACTTGTCAGGCTGAGCCCTTCCCGTTAAGAACATAAGGACTCTTGGAGTCAGATGCTGATGTGACCCAGGGTCAACTAAGAGCTGTAGAGGGTGGAGATCCAGGCTCTGCCACATCCCCATAGGCGGCCAGACAGTCCATCTTACTCTGTGCTGTCAGCCATGGGACACCCAGGTACAAGCCAGATGTGACGTCCACCAACTTGC
>JAPYYL010000031.1:10510503-10526262 GCA_028534055.1 Eulemur mongoz | reverse complement strand
GCAGTTGGCCTGAGAGGCATGCTTCAGATCGACAGAGGGGAGTGTGCCCAGGATCTGTTAGAAGTGAGGTGAGATGCGGAGGGTGGACTGAGTGGTCCCTCACCTAGAGGGTCCCGAAATAATCCAGCTCTGCCCCCGCTGTTAGCCCAGGAAGCCAGAGTGTGGGGTGCAATCTGATGTCTACTGACATCCGTCTTGTGGGCTGAGAGTGATGAGGCCATTCGTCTGTGGGGCAGGCTTCACGTTGGTGGAGGCAAGAGGGCCCAGGCTCAGTAAGGAGTCAAGTGAGATGTGGAGGGTGGACTGAGGGGGCCCATCGTCTAGTAGACAGTCCCCAAATAATCCAACTCTGCCTCTGCTGTCAGCCTGGGTAGCCAGGGTGCAGGCTGGGATCTGACATCCATGTCCATCTGTTGTGCTGACAGAGGTGAGGCTATTGGTCTGAGGGTCAGGCTTCATGTCGGCAGAGGGGAGGGCGCCAAGGCTCTGTTCCAACAGAGGTGAGATGAGGAGCATGGACTCAGGGGGCCCCATCTCAGGTAGAGGGACCCCAAAATAATCCAACTTTTCTCCTGCTGTCAGCCGTGGATCATCCGGGACAGACTTGTCAGGCTGAATCCCTAACCCTTAGGATTTAGGGGACTCTGGGAGTCAGAGCCTGGTGGGACCCGGGGCTGTCTCAGCTCCATACAGGCAGGGCCCTAAAAGAGGATTGAGAGGGCCCCCTACATCCCAATAGGGGGCCCCTCAGTCCATCCTTGTTCCTGTTGTCACCCACCAAAAGCAAAAGCCCCAGTGTAGGGGGTCCAGATGTAACCCAACTAACTTGTGTCTGAGGGGCTGACAGAGGGGAGCCCGATGGTCTCAGGGGCAGGCTTCAGATCTCCTGAGGCCAAAGGGCCCAGGTTCTGTGAGGAGTCAAGTGAGATGATGAGGGTGGAATGAGGGGGCCCCCACCCCAGGTAAAGTGTCCCAAAATAATCCAACTTTGTCCCTGCTGTCAGCATAGGGCCAACGTGGGGCAGACCTGTCAGGCTGAGTCCCTCCCTCTTAGTATTTGGGGACGTTGGGAGTCAGAGCCTGCTGTGACCTGGGACTGACTCAAGGACATGGTGGAGGGGGGCAGTTCCAGGCTTTGCCAGGCATCAAGATCAGGACCCTGAGGGAGGACTGACGTCTCCCGCCGCCCATCCCATTCTACCCCTAATGTCACTGCTGGGATGGCCCGGGGTGTGGGGGCCACTGACTTACACTTCAGGGGTTAGAGAAAAGTAAAGGTCTTGGTGTGAGTGGAAAGGATGCAGGCTCTACCAGGCAGCCAAGATAAGAACACAGAGATAAGATGGAGGGGAGGGAGGGAGCCTTAGACTTCAGGATGGGGACAACCCCACTTATGGTTGTCCTTGCCATCAGCCCTGGAAGGCCCCATGCATGGTGGCCTGCCACGTGCATCTTGACAGCCACCTCCAGGTCTAAAGGAGGGTAGCAGATTGGTATAGTAAGCACGGCCTCAGGTGAGCAGAGAGAGATGCCCAGACCCTGCTGAGAGATAAGCGGTGGAGAGAGACCTAGGATCCCAGGACAGAGGGGCCCCAGCTTCACCCCTGCTTTCATCCCTGGGAGACCCTGGGCAGGGTGGCCACATGTGGCACATCCACACTTCTTTATGGCCATGAGGAAGGTGAACACCTTGGTGTGAGGGAGGACTAGGGGTACCCCACTCCAGAACAATGGAGGTCTCACAGAAACACCCTGACCCCACAGTCAGCCTTGGAAGCTCCAGGCAGGGTGGCCAGACCTGCTGCTCCCTCACTACTGCCTGAAGGGGCTGAGTGTGGTTACAACTTTGGTCTGAGGGTTGCAGCTCCAGGTTGGCACAGGAAAGAGTCCCAGGCCTGCTTGTCATCATCAAGGTGAGGACACAGGGGGATGAATGAGGGGACCTCATACACCTGACAGAGAGATCCCATCCATCCCCTACATCAGTTGTTGGCCCTGGGAGTACCCAAGCATGAGTGACCACATGTGCTGGCCCCAGACTTCTACCTGGGGAGTGTGTCAAGGAAGAGAGGACCTTGTTCTGAGAGCTTCAGCCTCACATCAACTGAGCGTGCAGTCCCAGGTTTTCTCAGAAGTCAAGATAAGTACCGTTAGTAAGGAGTGAATGTACTTACTCACCCCATAAAAGAAGGGACCCCGCAGAGTCTGGTTTCTCTGTTTTCTACCCCCCAATGATAAAGCTGGGAGCAGCAAGTGTGCCAAGCTCCGGCTCTAACGGCAGTGGGGGCAGGGGCGTCCTCAGGAGTCAGAGCTTGGCCTGAGCAAAGATGGACCATGTCAAGTCAGCAGCGGTGGGTCGAGGCCCTACCAGGGTTAAAGGTAAATTCCCATAGGGTGCGTTGAGGGAAACCCCACCCCAGAACAGTCTGACGCAGGCCCTGCAGTCATCCCTGGGAGATGCAGGGCCCATTCACTGTCTTCTGCTCCGTATCAGGGATGTAATCTCTTGTTCTGAGAGTTTCTCAGGCCAGGGGAAGTGTGGGGTCTAGGGCCCTCCAGGCAAAACATGAGGGCACTGAGTGAGCATGGAGGTGATAATCCACCCCAGAATGGTGGGGACCTCACAGAGCCTTGCCCGCCCTCCTGACTGCACTGGGGGTACCACAGCTATGCGTGTATCTGCAGCATGAGGGCCCCTCACTTCCCCTTACAGGGGCTCCCGGAACCCACGGTGAGACCTTGGTCTGAGGCAGTGTCCTCAGGTCAGAGCAGAGGAGGCCCAGGCCATGCCAGGAGTCAAGGTGATGTACACACTCTGAATGTGTGCCAGAGGCTCTGCCCTCCCCAGGACAGATGGGACTCAATAGTGCCTGCCCCCTCCCACTCACTATCAGCCTGGAACCTCATACTCTGCAGTCCAGCTGAGCCTGAGGAGCCATCTCCTTTTCATGTTCATGGGCTCAGGGAACAGGCTGACCAGGAGGAGAGGAGCCCTGGGAGGCCCAGAGCATCACCTAAGAAGGCCTGAAGGTTGCACTTTGTAAGAGCCCCCAGGTTGTGGTTTTCACTGAGGCCACTTACATGCTCCCTCTCTTCCTAGGTCTGTGGGTCCCCATCACCCAACTGTTGCCCACACTCCTGATTGCTGACCCTGACCAGAGCCATCATGCCTCGGTGCTGCTGCCACCATCACAGGAGTCAGAGCTGCAGGCTTAAGAAAGGCCTCCTCGCCCAAACAGAGACGCAGGGCCTGGTGGATGCACAGGCACCTAGGAGTGAGGAGGAGGGTGCTGCTGCCTCCTCCTCTATTGTGACCCCAGGCAACCTGGAGGACATTGCCACTGCAACACTGGGTCCTCACCACAGTCCTCCCAGAGCCTCCTCCTCCCCCACTTGCCTGGCCTCCAATCCACAGCACCACTACAATGAGGGATCCATCATAGGAGAACAGGAGGGGCTAAGCACCTCCCAGGACCCGGCAGTCCCTGCGTCCATGATGCAGGAGGAGCTAGAAGAGAAGAAGTCTGATTTGGTTGATTTCCTGATCCTCAAGTATCAAATGAAGTAGCTGATCACCAAAGCAGAAATACTGAATATTGTCATCAGAGATTACCGAGACCACTTCCTGAGATCTTCATGAAAGCCTCTGAGTGCATGCAGCTGGTCTTTGGCATCGATGTGAAGGATGTAGATCCTGCCAACCACTCCTATGTCCTTGTCACTGCCCTGGGCCTCACCTACAGTGAAGAGCTGAATGATGGTCAGCGCTTTCCTAAGGCCAGCCTCCTGAAAATCCTGAGAGTGTTCTTCATGGAGGGCAACTGCACGCGAGAGGAGGTAATCTGGGATGCACTGTGTGTGATGGGGGTGCCTGCTGGGGGTGACCATTACGTGTACAGGGAACCCTGGAATCTCATCATCCAGGATTGGGGCCGGAAGGGTACCTGGAGTACCGACAGGTGCCCAACAGTGATCCTGCATGTTATGAGTTGCTCTGGGGTCCCAGGACCCATGCTGAAACCACCAAGATGAAAGTCCTCTAGTATGTGGCCAAGCTCAATTGGAGAGATCACAGATCCTTCCCAATCCTGTATGAAGAGGCTTTGAGAGATGAGGTAGAGAGGGAATGAGCATGAGCTGCAGCCAGAGCCAATGAGGGAGGGGAGGACCAGTGCACATCCAGATCCCCTTCCAGCAGCTCCTCCTGCCCCATGAAAAATGAGTCCTTTCTTTACTCTGTGTTTGAAGAGAGCAGTGTTTAAAGTAGTTGAGGGCCCCAGTAGCTTGAAGAACCACCAGTGCATAACCTTTGGTGTCCCTGTTACATTTGGGTGTTTTGCATAATGATGTTTGTTTCCTTTTGCAATTTTTCCAATTTTCTTCATTTTCATAGAGGATTTAATTAGCTTCAGCATCTAAGTTGGGGAATGATATTGACCACACATGTAATTTTGCTTATCAAAATTAAGAGTTTGCCATTTTTAAAAGAAATGGGGTCACCTTTCATTTCATTTTGCTGCTCGGAACAAGGTCGAATTGGAATGTCGTTGCAATAGGAATTTTCTTGGACGTGTGAAAGAACTTTGCATTTAAATATAATGGATTTATGAAATAGAGAAATAAATTTTAAAGACACTTCCTTCTTGCCATCTTACCATTTTCCACATGATTTTCTATGAAATTAAAATATATGTGTGTATGTGAATTTGCCTGGCTTATTTGAGAATGTAGGGGAAATTTAATCTCAATAAATAAGAGCCACTGCTCACTGACACGTTTGTTCCCCAAATATTCATTGACTATCTGCTCTTTGAAAGGCCTTGAGTTAATGGAGACACTAGGGTAAGCCAGACCCACACCTGCCCATAGAATTAGAGGGTCTGGGAGGTGCAGTCGTATAATTAAAGTGGTGAGATGTCCTCTAAGTCCTAAAGAACTAGTGACAGAAGTGATGATGGGTGGTGCTTCTGCTGAGAGCATTGGGATATGAGGGTCCTGCTTGGTGGTTTGGGGCATGGGGAAACTACAGTTCCTTCTGTGAGAGTTGGTTGTAATGAAGCTGGGTGGTGGCAGGGACAGATTGTCGTACCATGTGACTCGTGACTTAGGGCTGAAAGCAAAGCCTGGAAGGCAGAACTGTCCTGAGCAGTTCCTTCTGGATGGTGAGCAAAGCAGAGAGAAATCTCCAGCTGGGGCAGGTGTGGAAGGTGTCCTATGCTCTTGTCTCACTGCAGCTGAGCACAGTGCCAGAGCCAGGTGATCGATAATCATCCTCTGCAGGGATTTCCTGAGAGATAAGGGAGAATCTCCCATGAAGTGAGGCCCCCAAGCCACTGGTCTGGTGCACATCTGCCTGAATGGGAGAGCCAGAGCTGACACTATTAAAATGGGATTTTACTTAGGTTATCTTACATGTAATTTGGCCAATTTTAAGGGCTAGATTTGAAGTGGTGATGAAATGGATGAAAATAGAAGTTTGGCTGGAAAAGCAGCTGGGAGAGAGGAAAGGAGTTTGTCCTTGACTCAAATGCCAGGAGCTTTGAGCTGTATCCAGCTCAGGAAGACTCCACCACACCCAAATTAAATAGTAAATCATCCAAGGGAGAATTTTTAGTGAGTTTTATCCTTGAAGCAACATTTTTGGCTGAATTGGAATTGCCTGTCCTATTGTGCTGCATACTCAGAGGTTTCCTAGATAATAACGACACCAGAAAAACTAAATTTCCAGAGGTACATGTACTAGGATCTGAGGTTGAAATATACTAGTAATGCAAATAACTGTCAATCAGGAAAGATCTAACATATGCCAGAAACTGTGTCAGGTGCTTTACATGCATTGCACACATTCCAACAGTCCTACCAGACAGACCCTATAAAACCTATTTCGCAGATGAAGAACCTCAGGCTCACAAGGCTTTGTAGGTTCTCATAGCCACGTGGCTAGTAAGCAACAGAGTCAGGACTAGATCCCCTGCCCTTATGTACAGAATGGTGTCTGCACTAAAATCCATATGCTGAAGCCCTAACCTGTAGTACCTCGGACTGTGACTGTATTTGGTGATACGGTTTTAAAGAGGTCATTGATGTAAAATGAGGTCATTAGGGTGGCCTCTAATTTAATGACTGGTGTCCTTACGAGAAGAGGAGATTGGGACACAGACACACACAGAGGGAAGACCCTGTGGAGACGCAGGGAGAAGACAGCCATCTCCAAAACCAAGGAAAGATGCTTCAGAACAAACCGACCCTGCCATCACTTTGATCATGGACTTCCAGGATCCAGGACAATGACAGAATATATTTCTGTTATTTAAACACCCCAGTCCATGTCATGTTGCCATGGCAGCCCGAGAAAATTAATACATATAGCCTGAATTCATCTAGAGCCCACACCATTTCCACTCCTTCGAACTGAAGCAGACCTTGGTCTTGCTTCATTTCTCTTCTCATGATTCCATAATGTTTCTCAGGCAAACAAAACAAGGACTATGGTCCAGGTACACAAAGCAGGCCCAAAAATGTGCTATGGAATGAAATGTGTCCCCCAAAATTCATACATTGAAGCCCTAATCCCCAATGTGATTGTCTTTGGTGATAGAGCCTTTGGGTGGTAATAGGTTTGGTTGAGGCCATCAGGGTCGAGCCCTCATCATGGGATTAGTGCCCTTACAAGAAGAGACACCAGAAAAGTAGCTTTCTCTTTTTATCTCTCTTGGACACGTGAGGATGCACAGAGAGGGTGGCCATCTGCAAGCCAGAAAGAAAGTCCTCACCAGACACCCACTACCCTGGCACCCTAATCTCAGACTTCCCAGACTCTAGGACTATGAGAAAATAAATGTCTGTTGTTTGAGCTCCCAGTCTATAGTATTTCCCTATGGCAGCCTGCAATGACTAAGGCAAGAAGGAGGATGGCAATGTGAACCAAATACAATTAAGGGATTGTATGTGTTTTCTTGAGAGCCAAACCTGCCCAGATGCCAGCATTTTTGTGCAGTACCAGTACTTTACAAAATTACCATGCCCTTTCCTGAGTCTTGCCCCGCGAGCCTGCCTGCATTACTTTAAGCCTTATTCTAGGGTTTTCTTTATACGTAGATGCACTATGAAAACAAACATTGCTATTAAATACCCACAGGTATTATGTACATATAGATCTATCACATGCTTTTGCCACTTAAGAAGATGGATGCAGGACCTTCCACCCTTACTTTTTTTACTGCTCCCTAGAACTGTAAAGTATCTGTGTGTCACAGTTAACTAGACCTTTCTCTCCTGATGAACATGTAAGCTGTTTTCCATTAGTTGGTATGATTTATAGAACTGAAATAATATATATGAATCTGAAATTCTTGGGCAAATATGCAAGTTTTCTAATAAGAAAGATACATTATCATGGACATTGGCTTAAAGAAGAAATGGCATGCATAGTTCAACTTTCAAAAAATATCATCAAAATTTTATTCCAAAAATACTGTACCAACTTATTTTCTCAGAAATCTATGTGAACATCTACACGCTAATAAATATCTTATTTTATCAGTGTTTTAAATTTTGGTAAAAATTATGAATACAATTTCCTGAAGAAATATCATTTCACTGTTACTTTAATTTGCATCTCCACTGTCTCTGATTAGGTTAATTCCTCCCCTAGATGAAACTGGATTCAGGCAGTTGTGTCCTGGGTAAGACCATTCCTCTAGGCTTGATTTAAACATTGGAAATGCCAATGTACCTTTTCCTTTATTGAAGGAAAGATTTGGTCAGAGTGACCAGGAGCTAGGGAAGGAGAGCAGACAGGACTCCTTGGGTGAGTCAGGGGTGGTGGGGGCATCCTGAGGACAGTGGTGGCCAGAGTCCAGGAGAGAGCCCATGTGCAAACCCATGGCCACTGATCCCCAAGCAGTCTGGCACTCAGAGCTCTGCCTCCAGAGCTCAGCCCAGTGGAGGAAGGATCAGAGGGAGAGAGGGGGCAGGGAGGAGGGAAGACAGAACAAGGCCCATGAACAGGCTTGGGAAACTGGGGGCCCATCGTTTATCCCCAGATGGAAGTTGCAGTGTGATCTGAGTGGCCCGGCCTGTTGGGTGTATGCAGACAACCTAGCCCACTTTGGAGCCCCCAGCTATGTTGGGAAGAGCGTACCTGGTGCCCTGCATCATTCTGTGTGAGTCCTCTGAAGTCCCTTGACCCCTCTAGTGGTTCAGTGCACCCTGGCCAGGATTGCAGGCTGGGAGTTGTCTTGAGGATTGTGGGAGCCGGGGTTTCATCCCTTCTGTACCATGGGCCCCCTCAAACTCTGCTATGTGGGTGGGTGGATTGGTGATCAATAACAACAGGTGAGACAGGCCTGGAAGTGCACCGGGCAGAGGAAGGTAGCAGTGCGGCTGCTTGGAGGGCAAACTGGAAGAAGGACACCCTGGGGTTTCTTACCCCAGACTCTGCCAATGAGGGGCTGGCTGTGGATGTGCCATGACAAAGGAGGTAGTACCCTTCCTCGTCACACTGACTTGGATGTGTGAGGCCCAGTGCAGGAAGCATCAGGCACTCCAAGACATTGATTCGGCCTGGGGAGCAGACGTCCACAATGACACTCTCATGGACAATCCAGGGGAATTCTGAAGACAGATAAGCAGCTGTGGCACGTGCCTTCCATGAAGGCAGAATACCCAGGCGGGGGGCCGGCTCCACACTTTAAATCGGCCAATCAGACCCTTTGATATTTTGATCCATCCATTCCTTCCTTCATTCATTCATCCTGCAAAACCTTATTGAACATCTATTGAGGAAAAACAAGTAAAGAAAAGAAAAGAAGGGACCAGTTACTTCAACCTGCTGCAGGGAGGGTGTTGAGGTGGAGACACATGTGAGAGTTTTAGGAAGTTGGGGTTTGTGAAATGATGGCGAGAATCTTTAATGATCTGAATTTTGGAGCTGTTGACTAGGTCGAAGCCGCTCCCCTTCGCTGAAGGGGAGGAGTAAGGAGGAAGAGTTGGTCCTGATGGAATGAGGAAAAGTGGGGAGGATGAGGTCAGTGTGAACTCTGCAGAAGGGGAGGCGCTCTCGCTGATCCAGGTAAAGGTGTCCACTGAGAAAATGGGCCTGTCTATGTGGACAGGAGCCAGGACTGGACCTTATGTTTGGCTGCATCAACAGGGGTTGCTTCAGAGTACGGGTTTGGGTTAAGCAGAGTGCTGTGTAGACAGAGGCCTACATTATTGTAATAGTCTGCGTTCTCCACAGAAATAAAAGCAAGAATAGCAGGGAGCAGCGGAGCTGCTGGTATAAGGCCTGGAGTCTGCAGGTCTGACAACTGGGGATCAATGGTCTGGGAACAGGTGAAGATGGATATCCCAGCACAGAAATTGAGAGAATTCACCCTCCTTCCACTTTTTTGTTCTGGGGACACTCTCAGTGGCTGCCACATTGGGGAGGGCGATCTTTACTCACTCTACAGACTGAAATGCCAACCTCTTTCAAAAACACCCTCATGGACACAATGTTTCATCAGCTCTCTGAGCCCAGCCAAGTTGGCACATAAAATTATCCATCACCAGTCAAATCCGTCTCCACTTAGCACCTATGTGCAGCTGCTTAGACCATATCTAAGGTCCAAATAAAGACAAGAGCAAGATCCTGATTATGCCTAACTTAATACAGCTTTCCTGCACCCAAACGGAAATACACTAATTGTTTCCCCAGAAGAGGAGATAAGTTCCTTCAGTTAGGTTTTTCTTGTGCTGATATCCCATAACTTAAATAATATTACATAAAATCAACAATACTTAAATACAGATAGGAGGTAAACATATGTATGTTACATGATAAGTGAGTACAGGAGGAAAGAAAATAAAGGTGTTTGCTATATATATGTATATGTATAGATACACAAACAAATGTACTTGTGAAAAATAACAGGGTAATGCCCTTTTGAAATCACAGTTAACAGCACCAGGTAGGTGACAATAATTGGCAGGGCTGCTGTTCTCTAGGAGGCTGTATATGCTCTGAATCAGCATCCAATATATGGTGTGGTTTCTGGCATAGCCAGGATTCAAAAGTCCAGGAATTACGGGGTGGAAGTGGGTGTGGCACCACTCACCTTACCCCTAGAGACCTACCAGCAAAAGTTTTGCTTCCTGTTTTCACAACAACCTTATGCTCTGCTGGCATAGAACTCTTAGTTCCAGGGGGAGAGGAATGCTTCCTCCATGAGACACAACAATGATTCCACTCACCTGGAGTTAAAACTGCCATGAGTCACTTTGGGCTCTTCATGCCTCTTATTCAACAGGCTAAGAGTTGCTGTGTTGGCTGCGGTGACTGATCTGGACTAGCAAGGGGAAACTGGACTGCTGCTCCACCATGGAGGCAAGGAAGAGCATATCTGGAATACAGGAGATCCCTCAGGGAGTCCCATAGCATTACCATGTCCTGTGATTAATGTCAATGAAAAATTACAACAACCCAATCCAGGTAATAGTAGGAATGGCCGACCTTACAAGAATGGACTTTGGGTCACCCCACCAGCTAAAGAACCACAGCCAGCTGAGGTGCTGAAAGCTAAATGAATAGAGAATGTGTAGTAGAAGGTGGTTAGAACTACCAGCTACCACTATGTGACTGGTTACATAAACAAGAACCATAATTTTCACAAGTAGTTCCTCATTTTGTTATGAATACATTGGTCATCAAAATGCCTTTCAGTTAGATTCAGGTTGTTGTGTATATTAATACCTCCCTTTTTATTGCTGAGTAGTGTACCGCTGTGTGGCTGCATCATAGTTTGTTTATCCATCACCCATGGAAGGATAGTTGGTTGTTTGCAGATTTGCAAAAATATGAATTGGGTGCCATAAACATTCAAGTGTATGGGGGTTTTTTTGTGTGTGGTTATGTTTATTTATTTATTATTTATTTTTTATTTCAGCTCATTATGGGGGTACAAAAGTTCAGGTTATATATATTGCCCATGCCCCCCATTCCCCTGAGTCTGAGCTTCAAGTGTGGCCATTCCCTAGACAGTGCACATTGCACTCATAATGTACATCCCCCCATCCCCATTCCCCCCAGTCAGAACTTCAAGCGTGACCATTCCCCAGGCCATGCCCATCGCACTCATCAAGTAAGTATATACTGATCCCTTCCCCCCAGCCCCCAACTCTGTCCAATACCCAACTGGTGTTATTCCCAAATGTGCACTCAGGGAAACCAGTTTGTTGGTGAGTACATGTGGTGCTTATTTTTTCATTCTTGGGATACTTCACTTAATAGAATGGGTTCCAACTCTCTCCAGGAGAACCAAAGAGATGCCATATCGCCATTATTTCTAATAGCTGAGTAATATTCCATGGTATGCATACACCACATTTTGCTAATCCATTCATGAATTGATGGGCATTTGGGTTGTTTCCACATCTTTGCAATTGTGCATTGTGCTGCAATAAACATTTGGGTCCAGGTGTCTTTTTTATAGAATGACTTTTGTTCTTCTGGGTAGATGCCCAATAATGGGATTGCTGGATCGAATGGTAAGTCTACTTGAATCTGTTTAAGGTATCTCCACATTGCTTTCCACAGGGGCTGCACTAGTTTACAGTCCCACCAGCAGTGTATGAGTGTTCCTGTCTCTCCACATCCATGCCAACATGTGTTGTTTTGGGACTTTTTGATAAAGGCCATTCTCATTGGATTTAAGTGACATCTCATTGTGGTTTTGATTTGCATTTCCCTGATGATTAGAGATGTTGAACATTTTTTCATATGTTTGTTAGACATTTTTATATCTTCTTTTGAAAATTTTCTATTCATGTCCTTTGCCCACTTTTTGATAGGGTTCTTTGATTTTTTTCTTACTGATTTTCCTGAGTTCTAAATAGATTCTTGTTATCAGTCCTTTATCTGATGTGTAGTATGCAAAAATTTTTCCCATTCTGTAGGTTGCCTGTTTACTCTTGTGACTGTTTCTTTGGCTATGCAGAAGCTTTTTAATTTGATCAGGTCCCATTTATTTATCTTTGTTGTTGCTGTGATTGCCTTAGGGGTCTTCCTCATAAATTCTTTGCCTAGGTCAATGTCTGTAAGAGTCTTTCCTAAGGTTTTTTTCTAGAATTCTAATAGTTTCTGACCTAAGGTTTAACTTTGTTATCCACCGTTAGTTGATTTTTGAGAGGTGAAAGGTGTTCGTCCTGTTTCAGTCTTTTAAATGTGGCTATCCAGTTTTCCAAGCACCATTTATTAAATACAGAAATCTTTTCCCCAGAGTATGTTTTTGTCTGCTTTGTCAAAGATTAGATGGCTATATGAGGATGGTTTTATATTTGAATTTTCTGTTCTGTTCCACTGGTCTGTGTCCCTGCACTTGTACCAATACCAGGCAGTTCTAAGAACCACAGCCTTGTAGTATAGTTTGAAGTCTGGCAAATTAATACCTCCCTTTTTGTTTTTGTTGCTTAAAGTTGCTTTTGCTAAACAGGGTCTTCTCTGGTTCCATACAAAGCGTAAAATTATTTTTTTCTATATCTGTGAAAAATGACGTTGGCAATTTAATAGGGATTGCATTGAATAGGGCTGCCATAAACATTCAGGTGTAGGTTTTTGCATGAGCATACAGTTTTGTTTCTCCCAGGAGTGGCATTGCTCAGCCACATGGTAAGTGTGTGTTTATAAGACATTACCCAATCATTTTCCACAGTGGCTGTAACATTTTACTTTCTCACACTAATGCATCAAATTTCAAGTTGTTCTTTGTCCTCGTTAGCACTGTCAGTACTTTTATTTTAATTATTTGAAAATGTGTGTCCTGTTACCTCATTTTTATTTCAATTTGCATTTCTTTAATGGCCAATGATGTAAGACAATTTCATGTGCTTATTTGCCATTATATGTCTGTTTTGGTAAAGCACTTATGGAGGTAATTTGTCCATTACTAAAACTGGGTCATTTGTTTTCTAATTTTCACATTTTGAGAGCCCTTTATGTATTCCAGATGCAAATACTTCATTGGATATATGATCTGAGAACATTTTGTTCCCATTGTTAGCTTGCCTTTTTGACTTTTATTCTGTCTTCCTCAGATCAAAAGTTGTTAATTCTCAGGAAGTCTAATTTAGTTTTTGTCCTTTAGGGATCATGCTTTTCGTGTCATGTTCAAGATCCCTTTGCCTATGGCAGGTCATGAGATTTTCTACCATGCTTTCTTTAAAAGTGTTATTCTTTTTCATTTAAGATTTAGGTATATGATACATTTCTTACACATGGATGTCTAACTGTTCCAATACTATTTCTTGAAAAGACCAACTGTTTTCAATTTAATTGTCTTAGATCTTTGTGAAACTACAGGCCATACTTTTGTAAGGCTATTTCTGCATTCTCTGATCAATTTCATTCAGTTATATGTCTATGCTTGAGCCAACATCATAGTGTCTTGATTACTGTAGCATTATCTTACAGTTAGATAGTGTAATTGCACTTGTATCCCATGCATAGATTCAAATAAAACATAAATGGGGCAAAAAGATTTTTTAAAAATCAGCTAACATACGTGTTCCAATTTTATTCTACTTTTGAAAATTATTTTTTTCTTGACAAATAAAAATTATATATATTAAAGTGTACAACCTGATGTTTTGATATACATATACATTGTGAAGTGATTAGCACAAGTAACATTGACTCATATAGTTACTATTTAGTATGTGTAGCAAGAACATTTAGGATCTACACTGTTAGAAAATTTCAAGTATACATTTCATTACCATTAACTATAGTTATGGTGTTGTACATTAGATCTCCAGAACGTATTCATCTAACTGAAATTTTGTACCCATTGACCAAAATTCCCCCATTTCTCCCAACCCCAGCCCTGGGCAACCACCTTTCTACTCTCTGTTTCTACAAGTTTGACTCCTTTAGATACCACATATAAATGAGATCATGCGGTATTTGTCTTTCTCTGCATGGCTTATTTCTTTTAGCATAGTGCCCTCCAGGTTCATCCATTTTGTTGCAAATGGCAGGATTTTCTTCTTTTTTATGTCTAGATAACACTCACATTTTCTTTATCCATTCATTTATTGATGAAATTTAGGTTGTCTCCATTTGTTGACTATTGTCAGTAACACTGCAATGAACATGGGAGTGCAAATATCTCTCTGAGATCCTGATTTCAATTCCTTGGGATATATAACCAGAACTGAAATTCCTGGATCACAGGATAGTTCTACTTTTATTGTTTTGAGGGATTTTCATGCTATTTTCCATGACGGCTGCACTAATTCACATTCCCAGCAACAGTGTACAAGGGTTTCCTGTTCTCCATATACTCACCAATGTTTGTTATCATTTCACTTTGGATGGTAGCCATCCTAACAAGTGTGAGGTGGTATGTCAATGTGGTTTTGATTTTCATTTCTCTAATGATTAGTGATGCTGAGCACTTTGTTATATACCTGTTGGTCACTTGAATGTCTTCTTCAGAGAATCGTCTATTCAGACACTTTGCCTATTTTTAAGTTGTTTCTTTCTTTCATTCTTTCTTTCTTTTTTCTTTGCTGTTGAGTTTTATGAGTTGCTTATAGGTTTTGAATATAAGCCTCCTATCAGATAGATGGTTTTCAAGTATTTTCTCCCATTTTGTAAGTTGCCTTTTCATGTCATTGATTTTTTTCCCTGGATTTGCAGAAACTTTACTTTGATATAGCTCCACTTATTTGTTTTTGCTTTTGTTGTCTGTGCTTTTTGGAGTCATAGGCATAAAGCCACTTCCAAAACCAATGTCAAGGAGTTTTTTCCCCTGTGTTTTCCTCCATCTTTTCAATGTCCCATTGCATTTGCTTTGCTGGTCTTTTTTTGAAAATTTTTGCATCTGTATTCATGTGAGATATTGGTCTGTAGTTTTCTTTTATTGTTGTTCCTTCTTTTCCTGGCTTTAGTATGAGGGTGACGCTGGCTTTGTAGAATCAGTTAGGAAGGATCCCCTCCTTCTCAATGTTATGGAATAGTTTCACTACAATAGGTGCCAGTTCTTCTTTGTAGGTCTGGTAGAATTCAGCTGTGAATCTTTGTGGTCCCAGAGTTTGTGGTATTGGGAGATTTTTTTTTTTTATTACTCTTTCAATCTCGCTGCTTGCTATTGGTCAGTTAAGGATTTTTATTTCTTCCTGATTCAAGCCTGGAAATTTGTGTGTTTTCAAAACTGTATCCATTTCCTCTAGATTTTCTTGTTTGTGTGTAGAGGTTTTCCTAGTAGATTTGGATGGCATTTTTTACTTCTTTCATATGAATTGTAATGTATTCTATTTATTTCTGATGGAGTTTATTTGAACTCTTTCTCTTCTATTCTTCCTTAGGCTATCTAGTGGCCTACTTCTTTTGTTTATCTTTTCAAAGAGCCAAGATTTCATTCCATTGATTCTCTGGCAGTTTCTTTGTTTCAATTTTGTTTAGTTCTGCTTTGATCTTTATTTTATTTCTTCTGCTAGCTTTGAATTGGGTTTCTTCTGTTTTCTAGTTCCTTGGGGTGTGACATTAGGTTGTTAATGTGTGATCTTTATGTTTTTTTCATGTCAGCTTTTAGTGCTCTGAACTTCCCTCTCAGCACTGCTTTTCCTGTGCCCCAGTAATTTTGGTAGCTTGTGTCATTTTTGTCATTCAATTCAAAAAATGTTCTGATTTCCATCCTGATCTTGTCATTGACCCAAGAATCCTTCAGCAGCAGGTTTCTAAATCTCCATATATTTGTGTAGTTTTGAGAGTTCATC
>JAPYYL010000031.1:10477457-10510403 GCA_028534055.1 Eulemur mongoz | reverse complement strand
GAGTAGCTGGGACTACAGGCATGCACCACCATGCCCGGCTAATTTTTTCTATATATATTTTTAGCTGTCCATATAATTTCTTTCTATTTTTTAGTAGAGATGGGGTCTCGCTCTTGCTCAGGCTGGTCTTGAACTCCTGAGCTCAAATGATCCGCCCACCTCGGCCTCCCAGAGTGCTAGGATTACAGGCGTGAGCCACTGCGCCCGGCCTGAGAGTTCCTCTTGAAGTTGATTTCTATTTTCATTCCTCTGTGGCCTGAGAAGATACATGGTAGCAATTTAATTTTTTTTTTAAATTTCCTGAGACTTGTTCTTTGCTCTAACATATGATCTATCTTGGATAATGTTCCATGTGCTGATTAAAGGAATGTATATTCTGTAGTTTGGGGGTAGAATGTTCTGTAAATATCCTAGGTCCAATGATCTGCCCAATTCTGTCAGTGGAGTGCAAAAATCCCTGGATATTATGATGTTTCTGTTTGTTTCTTTCCTTAAGTCTAGTGGCATTTGCTTTATGACTCTGGGTGCTGCTGCTTTAGGTGCATATATATTTATAATTGTTATATCTTCTTGTTGAATTGATCCCTTTATCATTGAATAATGACCATTTTTGTCTTTTTTTACTGTTGTTGATTTAAAGTCTGTTTCAACTGGTATAAGAATAGCTACTCCTGCTTGCTATTGGTTTCTATTTGTGTGTAATATATTTTTCCACCCCATTACCTTCAGTCTATGAAAATCTTTACAAGTTAAATGAGCTTCTTGAAGACAGAGTATATTTGGGTTGTGCTTTTTTAAATCTATTCCACCAATCTCTGTCTTTTAAGTGGGGCATTTAGACCATTTAATTCAATGTTAATATTGATATGTTAGATATTACATGAGTCATCATGTTGCTTGCTACCTAGTTGGTTTGTTTTATCCCTTGTATTACTGTTTTGCAAAAGCTGCGAGTTTTTACTTTTGGTTGTTTCCACACTGTTGGGTGTCCATTGTGTTTTTCAACATATCGAGTACTATTAGGCATTTCTTGTAGGCCAAATCTAGTGGTGACAAATTCTGTTAGTGTTGATTTCTATTTTGCTATAGCCATATATAAGTACAAATACATTTTCTGTGTTTATCTTACAACCTGTAACCTTTCTGCACTACATTTTCTTTAGAGTTTTCCCTTGTGTCCTCCCAGGCTGCTGGATATGAAAAGGCCCACAGGGTGCCAGGGAGAAAGTGTGCCTCATGCCTTCCCAAATCAGTACCCACACTGCCAGAGGTTCTTCCAAGTACCAAGTGCATCACCCATTGAAGAGGCCATGAGCTGGCCAGCCAGCCTGAGACCTTAGTCCGCAGGAGGTAGAGACTAGAATCTTTACAGGTTCTTTGCACCATAGAAGAGACTAAAGACAGTTATTCCCAGTTCCTACTGTATGCTGGACTCTGACTAGTGCCCAAGAAAACTATTAAAGGTGGAGGGAGATAGGATCTCTGGAGAATTCTACTCTCACCCATCACGGACCCATTGCAGCCATAGCCTTCACTCTGGTCAGCCTTCAGGCAAAATAGTGGAAAGAAAAAGTGAGAAGAGAGGAAAGGCGAGAAGAGTAGACCATATTTCTAGGCCATCTATCAACACTGCAGAAAGAGCTCAGCTATACAGAAGCATTGGGGAAAGAAAGAAAGGAGAAGCAATCCCTTTGTCTAGAAGAGAGAGTTCCTGGGATTGTTAGTCTCTGCTATGATTTTGTTTCAAATATAGAAATATGACTTGTCAGTGTTCTGGAGGTGCTGTGAAAGAAAAATGAGGATCTCAGTCAAGCAGAGAGACAGCAGGAAAGTCAGAACTAGACATCGAGCCCAACCTGGTTCTCCGAAGAGTCCACATCCCCCACAAGCTGCCAAAAAGGCTACTTTATGGGCAATGTCATCCTGCAGAACACCCACCCCTACCTAAGGCCTCATTTACTTCCCTGGGACTACCTACATATTTCAGGTATTAATGGATGAGTTTCTCCACTCTCTCTATTCACACTGCTTGTTCCAGAGGCCTCTTCTCACCTTCATTGCAACAGCTAGACACGAGTCACTCTCAAAATAATCAGAAACAAGGGCTACAAATACAAGATAGACCATTATGGAGAAAAATATAGGTCCTTCATCCAAGCACCAGACAGCATGATTTAAATACATGCTGCTCATTTTGAATATAAAGATACTCAGCAGCACTGAGGAGATTAAGAAATTAAGACACTCAGCTGGAATGTGCATAGCTAGGGCCTCAGACAGGCATTTAATGGCAACTGCCCACTCTCATCCCTGTTCCTGTGTGAAAAACTTCCTCTACTCTCTCACAGACCTGTGCTCTTCCAAACAACCCCCAGAAGATGAGTCCAACGCTGTGAGGAATTATGGTGAATTGAAGGGAAAATTAGATGCTGATTACAATCGGTTATTGAAAACCAGCTTGAAATTGTTCCCTGAGAAAATATTAACCCTGCTTTTGAAAAAAGGAAGAAAGGAAAGAAGGAAGGGAGACAGTATGGGAGGCAGGGAGGAAAGGAAGAGAAGAGAAATATTTTCAAATAAAAGAACCATGAAGCAAATAAGTGGAAGAAAGGGCCTGCTTTTGAAAGGATGGAAAAGAAGGGAGGGAAAAGGAGAAGAAAGTAAGAATATGAATGAAAAATTGGCATAGACTCAGGAAATATGAATGTCAGCTCTACTGACAAAAGGTTTCTAACTAATACTCCAGCCATACATCAATTTATAGAAATGACATCACATTGTTCATATTATGCTTGGGATTACTTTTTAAAAACTGCTTTATGTAAGACAAAATATTTGCATGCTACACATCTGATAAAGGGCTCATGACTAGAACCTATGTAGTACTCAGGAAAATCAGCAAGATAAAAGAAAACAACCCCATTAAAATGTAGGCAATGGACATGAACAGAACCTTTTCAAAAGAAAACAGCTTAATGGTCAAAAAACATGAAAAAATGCTCAACATCTCTAATCATCAGGGAAATACCCATCAAAGCCACAGTGAGATATCACTTATCTCCATTGAGAATGGTCTTTATCAGAAAGTCCCAAAACAACACATGTTGGCATGGATGTGGAGAGATAGGAACACTCATACACTGCTGGTGGGACTGCAAACAGGTACAACATCTGTGGAAAGTAATATGGAGAGACCTCAAAGAGCTACAGGTGGAACTACCATTTGACCCAGTGATCCCATTACCTAGCATCTACCCAAAGGAACAAAAGACTTTCTATAAAAAAGACATCTGCACTTGAATATTTTCAGAAGTACAATTCACAATCACAAAGCTGTGGAAACAACCCAAATGCCCATCAATACACTAATGGATTAATAAAATGTGCTGTATGTATACCAAGGATTTCTAATAGGCCACAGAAAACAATGGTGAACCTCTTATATTATCTTGGATTGAGCTGAAACCCATTCTACTAAGTGAAGTATCTCAAGAATGGAAAAGCAAGCACCATATGTATTGACCATCAAATTGGTATTAACTGATCAACACCTAAATGCACATATAGTACGAACATTCATCAGGCATCAGGCAGGTGGGCGGGTGTAGGAGGGGATGTGTATGTTCATACCTAATGGGTGCGGTGTGCACCGTCTGGGAGATGGACATGCTTGATCCTCTGACTCGGGCAGGGCAAAGGCACTGTATGTAACCTAAACATTTGTCCCTGTAATGTGCTGAAATAAAAAATTAATTAATTAAATTAAATTTGAAAATAATAATTCAAACTAAATAAAAAATAAAAATAGCTCTATTGAGATATAATTCAAATACATAAAAGCGCCCATTTAAAGTGTACAATTCCATTCCTTTCAGGATGTTCACAGAAGTGTGCAACCATCACCACAGTCAATTTTAGAACATTTCCATCACCCCAATAAGAAACCCTGTACCCATTCAAGTTGACTGTCCGTTTCCTTCCAACCTCACACCCCCAGCCCTAGGCAATCACAAGTTTACTTTCTATCTCCATAAGGTTTTCTAATCCGAGACTTTTGTATAAATAGAACCACACAATATGTGGTCTTTTGTCAATGGCTTCTTAGCATGATGTTTTCAAGCTTCATCCATGTCATAGCATGTATCATAACTTCATTCTTTTTAGAGTGAAATAATATTCCATTGTATGGATATATCACTTTGGGATGATCTTCTCATCCTTTGATGGACATTTAGGTTGTTTCTACCTTTTGGATATTGTGAGTGGTGCTGCCATAAACATGTCTGTACAGGTTTTTGGATGGCCATATGTTTTCATTTCTTTTGGGTGTAGGAGTGGAATTGCTGGGTGACCCAGTGTTTACCTTTCTGAACAACTGCCAAACTCTTTTCCAAAATGGCTGCACCATTTTACAATCCCACCAGTGACATATGATGGTTCCAATTTCTTTACATCCCCACCGACTCTTGTTATTATCTGTCTTTTAGATTCTAGCCATCCTAACGAATGTGAAGTGGTATCTCATTGTGGTTTTTACTTGTATTTCTCTAATGACTAACAAGATTGAGGTACTTCTATTGTACTTATTGGTAATTCATGTATCTTTTTGGAGAAACATCTATTCCGATTTTCTGCCCATTTTGTAATTGGCGTATCTGTCCTTTTATCTTTGAGTTGTAGAGTTTTGATTTATTCTGGAAACCAGTGTCTTACAAAATAAATAATTTATAAAACTCGTAATTTTTCAGCGGTTATTTTTTCCCCTACCCAGCACAAAGGCCATGACAAGCAAATTCATTCTGTCTCATCTATCTGATACTGTAGCAAGTTCCCAATCAGGTGATCTTCTAGTAGACCTCCTATTGCTCTTCCACAAGACTCCCCATCTTGGGAAGGCTCTAGGCTTCATTTCTTGTACTCTGTACTTCATGTGCACATACACTGGAAGCTAAATGCTTCCAAGATTTTCCAGAAATCCCAAGGATGAAACATGAATTTGATACTCCCTCACATCCCAGGATTCCCCATATCATTTCATCCATGGCTCCTGTGAATTCCACACTTTAATGCCAAAGAGTGATGTGTTTAACAAGGTTTGACTGATTTATCAGCACTTTAGTTTTTTTCCTAATGCAGGTTATTCAGAGTATCTTTTTAAATATATTACCAAAATTGAAGCCTGTATTCATTTTTTAAAAAAGTTTTATGTTGAAATAATTATAGATTCAAGGATGGTTCAAACATAGTAGAAATGACCTAAGACCCTTTCATCCGTTTTTATCCAGGGATTACTCTAGTACGACTTTAAAACCAGAAAATTGACATTGATACAATGTGTCAATTTATCAGAAATATAGATTTGTGCACAGTCAAGATACAGATCAAGACACCATACAGCATTATTCCACCTACAAAGACTTCCCTAGCACTACTCCTTTATAATCACACTTACCTTTCTCCCCCCACAATACCTAACTTTTGGAAACCAATTATCTGTTTGCATATTTATATTGTTATTTCAAGAATCCTATTAATCTATATGATATATAATACTGCAGTATGAAACTGGATTTTGCTATTGGATATTTTCACTCAGCATAATGCCCTTGAAGTCCATATAAGCTGTTTCTTGTTTCAATAGTTTGTTCATTTTTATTGCAGAGCAATATGTGCCACAGGACATTTAACCATTCATTTATTGAAAGACATTTTTTTGTTTCCAATTTTTGACTATTAAAAATAAAGGTGCCATGAACATTCATGTGTACTTTCAATCTATTTTTATCACTGTATTTGAAGTGAGTTTCATACAGGCACCCTATAGCTGGGTCATTTCCTTTATATCCACTCTTTCCTTGTCTTTTAGTTGGTGTAGATGATTTTCTGCACTTGAAAGATATTGTGCCACTTTTCTGGCCTCTATGTTTTCTAATAGGAATGCTCTTGTCATTTGAATTCTTATTCCCTTTAGGTAAGGTGTCATTTCTGTTTCACTGATTTCAAAAATTTATCTTTGCCTTTAGTTTTCTGCCATCCTGATTATGACACATCTTGGTATGGATTTCTTTGGGTTTATCCTCTTTGGGATTCACTCGGTTTCTTTAATATGTGTGCTATATAATTTTATGAATTTTGTCAATTTGGGAGGTTTTTAGGAATTTATTTTTATACATTTTCAATCCTAGTCCCCTTTGCTCTTCTTCTGAGATTCTGATAACAGAAATATCAGATCATTTATTATAGCCCTATTGTCCCTCAGACTTTACTTATTTTTTTCTATCTATCTTTTTTCTCTGCTGTTCAGATTGGAAATTTTCCATTGCTCTATCTTCAGTTCACTGAATCTGTCCTCTATTTTGTCCATTCTGATGTTGGAAACACATCAATTAAGGTTTTTATTTCAGTTATTGTATATATTTTTCACTTCTAAATTTTCCATTTGGTTATTTTCTTATATCCTATCTCTTTGCTGAGACTTCTGTTTTCATCTGCTTTTAATATGTTTATAATTCCTCATTGAAGCATAATTTTTTTTTTGAGACAGAGTCTCACTCTGTGACCCCAGCTAGAGTTCAATCACATCATTGTAGCTCACAGCAGCCTCAAACTTCTGGGCTCAAGCAATCCTCCTAACTCAGCCTTCTGAGTTGCTGTGTCTACAGGTGTTTGCATGGTGGCTAGCTAAGTTTTCTATTTTTCATAGAGATGGGTCTTATTCTTGCTCAGGCTGGTCTAAAACTACTGGCCTCAAGCAATCGTCCCACCTCAGCCTCCCTTAGCACTAGGATTACAGGTGTCAGCCACCGTGCCCAGCCTGAGGCATTCTTGTGATGGTTTCTTTCTAATACTTTCAAATAATTCTAATATCTATGCCCTCATCATTGATTATTCTCAATCAAGTTGAGATTTTCCTGATTCTGGGCATGATGAGTCATATATATGTATATGTGTGTATACATATGTATATATATGCAGTTTTCTAGATATTTTTGTATTGTACTATGAGGTTGGATCTTATTAAAACCTTCTGTTTTAACTAATTCCTCTGACATTGCCTAAGCAGGGGAAGGGGTCCACTTCTTCATCATTGCCACATGGTAGTGGAAGACCAGGTTCATCACTTGGCCTCCACTGACATCCAAAAGTATTCTCTTTGTTACAACTGGGCATTAGTGGGCGTTCCTACTCCCTGCTAGACCTCTCCTGAATATCTTCTTGGCTGCGAGGGGTAGGGCTGCCTCATTGCTGCTCCTACCTGGAGCCTTATGGTCTTTGCTGGCTGGTTGGGATGGAGCCACAGCTGCTTCTGTTGTTTTCTAGAGGAGAGCAATTATTGTTGAAAAGTTTTCTGCCTTACCAGGTTTCCCCTTTTCTGGTCCTTTGGCTAGAAACACCAAGCTTTCACTGGGACATTTTTGTCTGTGCCTATTGGCATTTCCAAGTTGCTGTTTCTTTATCTCCTTGTTTGGCACATAAAAGGCAAAGAGAAAACCCAGGGAACTCACTGCCATATCATTCCTTGTGTCTAAGGTCACTAGACAGTTTGCTTTCTTCTTTCTACTACTCAGAGTCTTCTTATACTTGTTTTATGTACAATGTCCAGGCTGTTTGGTTATACTTAGCAGGAGCAATAGGAAAAAAAGGCATCACCTCCATCTTCCTGCATGCAGAAGTTGAGTCCTTACAAAGAGTTTTTAAACAGTAACAAACCCAAGTTTAAACTCCAGCACTTCCAAATAATTTCAGTGACTAAATATTCTCCCTTTCCAAGTCTTTTACATTTATTCTTTTTAAAAATTTGTTTTCTGAAGAAAACACAATGTTTTAAAAACTGCTTTATTGAGTATATTTTCCTTATAAAAATCTGCATAATGTGTTAATCTAATAACCTTTGACATATGTAAACACCTAGGAAACCATCACCATAATACGAATAGTGAACAGATTCATCACACCCAAAAGTTTTCTCTTACCCTTTATAATTCCTCCTGTGTACTCGTCCCTGAACCTCCATCCCCAGCCAACCACAGATCTGCCTTCTGTCATAATAGAACCTTTTGCATTTTGAAAATATTTGTAGCATTACCTAGAAGTGGTATGCCTTCATCACATGATAGGTTCCCTTTGACAGTTTAAGAAGGTGCTATACTTTTTTGGAAAATGCTTGTAACCTTTTATATTCTCACCAGGTACATGTGACAATTCCAGTGCTCTAAAACCTCTCCAACATGGCCAGTGTTTTCTATATTTGCCATTCTCAGAGGTGGAGAGCGGTATCTCATTGTGATTTTGATTTCCATTTCCATTATGACTCACAATATTGAGCTTCTATGTAGGATGATATTTGCCATGTGCATGTCATTTTCAAGAAATGTTCAAATCTTCTGCCCATTATTCATTAGGTTGTTTGATTCCTTCTTACTAAGTTTTTAGAGATGTCATTTTCAAGAAATGTTCAAATCTTCTGCCCATTGTTCATTAGGTTGTTTGATTCCTTCTTATTGAGGTTTTAGAGTTCTTTATATGTTTGGAACACAAGATCTTTATCAGGAATGTGGTTTCTGAATATTTCATCCCAGTGTATAGCTTGTCTTTCTCTCTCTCTTAACAATGTCTTTCACAATCAGATCTTAATTTCAAAACTTCAATTTGTGAATTTTTAAAATTAATTGTTCAAGCTTTTTTTGTTTTATCTAAGAAATTGTGGACTAAGCAAAGCCAACACATAGTTTCTTCTTTGTTTCTCCTAGAAGATTTATACATGTAGTTGTACATTTAGGTCTATGACTCATTATTAGTTACTTTTTTATATGGTTTGAGATATGGATTGAAATGTATGTTTGTCCATGTAGACATGTGATTATTACAGATAAAATTGTTAAAAGTATATTTCTCCCTTTTCCTCTAATCTTTCTTTATATCTTTATTGATAATCAGTTGTCTATATGTGTGTATATGTGTGGGTCTGTTTCTGCACTCTTTATTCTCTTCTGTTGATGTGTTCCTATCATTATACCAATACCACACTGTCCTGATTATTCTCACTTTGTAAGAAATGTTACAATTAAGGAGTGTGACACCTCCATCTTTGTTCTCTGTTTTACAGGATTCTCTTAGCTAAGTGGCTGCCAATTTCTATTTTAAAAGTCTTCTGGATTTTGGGTGGGATGTCATGAAACCCATAAATGAATTTGGGAAGAACTCACACGTTAACAAAATTGAGTCTTCAAACCCTTGAACAAGATACCTATCTCCATATATTTCAGTCTTTATTAATTTATCCCTTAAGGTTTTGTAGTTTTCAGTACACAGATCTTCTATTACAGAAATTTTGCTCCATTTATCCTTAAGCATTTCATATTTTCAAGGATAATTTAAATTATACTGTTGTTGGTTTCAGTTTCCAAATATTCATTGCTATCATTATAAAAATACAATTGATTTTGATATTTATTTTGTATTCTGCAACCTTGCTAAACCCAATTATTAGTTCTAGAAGCACTTAATTAGATTGGTAGAATTTTCTGCATGTTGTCTGTGAATAAACATAATTTTACTTTTCCCTTTGAATGTGGAGGTCTTCCTTTCCCTTGTCACACTAGAAAGAACCTCAAGTATAGTGTTGAAGCTGACCCCCACCCCCCAACCATGGTCTCATCTGTCTCAGGTTGTAGTTTCCTACATGCAGACACATGGCACAACTTCCACACCAAAATATCTGCCTCATCGCCCCCTTCACTGTACAAACTCAAGTCTGTGCACTTCACCTAAAGAGGTGAACATGATCCCACATTTGAAACAAAACTACAATACCGAGTAAAACAAATTTATTCACTGAAGTCTTGACAGCCCAAAAGTAGTGATTTCAGATTGGAAAACAGAAAACCAAGGAAATCTTATGTGAACCCTGAGAAAAGGAGGTGGATGGAAAAGTTCCTTGGTATAGCCAAAAAGGGGATGGTCTTTAAGGTGCTTCAGAACAATCTGTAGACAGAAGTGAAATGGTTCACATTTCCATAGAAAATATAGCCGCATTACCTTAGCAGGATTTTAGGTCAGAAATATAAACACTAGGTAATGCTGAAGGATGGGAGAGAACAGAGTGAACCACTGAATGGGGTGGCCATGAAAAAGAGCTTATGGGAGACACTTTCTCCCTGCCACGTGACCCACCAGAATTTAACAGGGGAGATAAGGAGGGTGGCAGATCCGTTAACAAGGATCTTTACATGTGCTAAAGGAATCTTCCCTTTATCTAACCAGAGTATATACGTCTTCCAGCATCCCCCCATCTGCATGCAGGTGTCAGGATGGTGCATTCTGATGTCTAAGGTTCCCCAGTGCTCCCATTAGCTGGGGAGTGTCTCAGGGGCCAAACAAAGCTCAGCGGGCATGGCTGGGCCCCATCCAGGGAGGGTGTGTATAGGCAGGTCAGGCGGCCTGGGTAGACTGCTGGGAAGCACTGACATGGTGACAATGACCAGGAAATCACAAGCCTCTGGCACCCTCATTGAAAAACCACCCACAAACATCAAAGTGGGAAAGAAGAGGAAGGCCCCTCATCAACCCAGGTCCAGAGGCAGCTTCAAGGTGGGCAACCGACCCAAGCTACTCCCTGTCTTACCCTCAAATTCTGTCCCACAGATTCCCCCTGCCCTCACTCAACACAACCCCCCCTAAGCGAGCACCTCTTCCCATGCTCCCACCCACCTTCACCCTCTTAGCCCAAACCAGTGCCCTTCTGTGATCTCCCTGTTGTCCTTGCAGGTGCCCAAGATAATCAGGAAAACAAACGACCCCTTCGAGGGACTTTGAAGGGAAAAGCTTGTCCAAAAGTGACCACTCCTTCAATTAAACCCAAGGAGGGGAGAGGGCCAACACCCTTCGACCTTTGTCACCAGCTGGATGAGGAAGTCTGTCAAAATGAGCCAGAGCAGGACCCAGAGAGTGGGAAGAGCTCCACAATGTCAAGCATCACCCTTAGCAGCCAGTAACTTTGGAGTGAGGCCAGTGACCTCAGGGCTATCTGCGAAGTCTCCAGAGGTCTGGCTGTGGGGACATGGCAAAATATTTACATTGGACAACTCTGCATAACACGACATTGATGATGGACAAAAGTCAAAATCAACAGAACTCACAATGTCCCTAGAAATGCATAATTTTCATCATGATTTAAGCTGGCAGTGGCCGAGGTAGGAAGCACGGTTCCTGGCAAGGAAGCCTGTGAAGACACAAGAGGCAACAGTCCTGGGAAGAGGAAGCCTCTTTCTGAGGGTGAGGCCAGCTTAGTGGCAAGGTTTGTATCTGCATCTGCCACCTCCCCACTTTTAGCAGCCTGCTTGCCTCTTCTGGCTGCCCCCACCTCCCCCAGGCCACCAGAGGCCCCTTTCCCTCTCTAATAGGTTGCAACTGACACCTGGAGGTAAGAACCATTGGCAGATCCCCAGGCCCCACAGTCCTTCTGCCATAGTCCACAGGCAGTGCAGGAGCTGGGGTCGTCTGTTCCCAATGCCAGCTTGCTCATCGTCGGGTTGCAGTACCATGAAGGGATGCTGTTCCCTGCCAGGCCACTGCCAGGATTCGTGGGCAGCTTTTCCAAGCCAGGAGACTTCTGTTCCTTTCCTCACCTCTTTTTACTTTTAATTGTGGTAAAATACACATCCCATAAAATATACCTTGCTAATTATTTTTAAGTGCACAGTTCAGCGATACATTAAGCACATTCCCAGTGTCATGCAACCATCTCCACCGTCCATCCACAGAGCTTGTTCACCTTCCTAAACTTAAACTCTGTCCCCATGAAGCACTGACCCCTGTGCCCCTCCCCCAGCCCCTGGCACCCACTCTTCTTATAGCCCTATGGATTGGACTACCCAACGGACCTCATATCAATGGAATCATGCAGTATTTGTCTTTTTGTGACTGGCTCATTTCACTGAGCTTGATGTCCTCCAGGTTCTTTCATGATGTAGCCTGTGTCAGAAGGCCCTCCTTTTAGGCCGGGGGTGGTGGCTCACACCTGTAATGCTACCTCTCTGGGAGGCCAAGGCAGGAGGATCACTGGAGGTCAGGAGTTTGAGACCTGCCTGCAAAAGCCAGACCCTGTCTCTACTAAAAATAGAAAGAAATTAGTGGCCCAGCTAAAAATATATAGAAAAAATTAGCTGGACATGGTGGCATGGCAGGAGATTTGCTTGAGCTTGCTGTGAGCTAGGCTGATGGTGCGGCACACTAGCCAATGTAAAAGAGTGAGACTCTGTCTCATAAAATAAAAAAAAATAAAAGAGCAGGCCCAAGATTAGAACCAAGGTCATTGGCACGGATGTGCAGCCTAGGCAGTCACACAGGTCCCCTACTTACAAGAGCTCTACATGCATGAGTTAATGCTTTGCTGTCACTTGAAATGCTGGGAGGCAATAAACGACTGTGGTTGAGGACATCCGGTCTGCAGTGCTTTGTTACAGCAGCTGGAGCAGACCAGCACAAGCTGCCTCCCTCTTCCTGCACCCACCACCTAAGGACTAGAACTATTTCACAGAGGAGGGATGCAGGACTCTCAGGGGTTAACTATCTTGCTCAGGGTCACGCAAGCTATGAGGTGGCCATCCCAGAACTTGAGCTCAGCTTTGTCTCAGCCCAAGGCCAGTATTTACAACATGGCTGGTCTGGGAGGGACTGCACCCCAGCTCACTCAGTTCACAACTGGGGGCCCATTCCTGGGCACAGCCATCTCTGTGCCCCCCTGACAGCTGAGGAACTTCGTGGACAGGTCTTTGAACCCCAGCCTCATCACCAGCATATTTCTGCCTCACGTTCCAGTTTTTCAAAGCTTCCCTGTTGCTTGCACCCCTGCCCCAAGCTTAGACGATCACCCTGGCTGGATATCTTGACAGAAAGCCTCTCGTGCTGTATCAATACTTACTGTTTTAAAGACCAAAAAAAGAGAAGCTATGAATGGCCTTTGAAAAGTGTCACTCACCAAAGTGGCAGCCACATGAGGTTCCCGTACACTTCACCATCAAGGGGACAGCCTTCCTTTAGTAGGAAAATGTCTACAACAGGAGGTCCTAGATTCTGTTTCCTTTTCCTAGAGGAGCATTTCAGCTCTCTTTGAATCTCCTTTCAATCCCAGAGCAAACATGCTCCTCCCCTAGAAAGCCAAAGCAATGGCAGATAGTTAGGGAGACTTTTTCTTCCTTTTTCTTTTTAAAGAATATTTTTAGGTTAATGGTGTTTTGTTGAGGTGTAATGAACATGCAATAAACTGCACAGATCTTAGGTGTCAAGACTGATGAAATATTTAACAAATATACACTCTCACACAACCAGGATGCTAGTCAAAATGCTAGCTGTGATTCTAAGTAGAAACCCTACCTCTCTGCTCTGAGGCTTCAGTGAATAGTGTGCCAACTCTGTCCACACCACGTGCTGGATACTGAGGATACAGAGTTGAAGCACAAGGTCAATGGCATAGATGACCTTTCTAATCCAGCAGGACAACAGCTATGACAAAGAAGACAGGGACAAGGGCTCCGGAAGCACAGAGAGGAGTGCAGGTCCAGCCTAGAGGAGTCCCTAAAGATCAGCTTGAGCTTGGCACAATGGCCCACACCTGTGATCCCAGGTCTTTGGGAGGCTGAGGCCACAGGATCGCATGAGGCCAGAAGTTCAAGACCAGCTGGGCAACATAAAACGAACCTATCTCGCTCCACCGCAAGAACAGCAGTGTATCCAGGGAGAATCAGCGTGGGTCACAGAGAGCAAGAAAAGACTGAGGTGAGCAGGAAATGCGGTCACAAAATATGGAGAGTGTGGGACAGACAATAGAGAGGGGAGCGTGGGACAGCTGTACCCACTCACCTCACCAGAGAGTGAGGTGGGTTCTGACCCACAGGAAAATGTCTTGTTCCTCCACTGAACTCCACACTCACTCAACTGGGGATCTGCCTGAAGTTGGTGTAGAATCACCGCGGGAGACGTGGGGCTCTGTGGAGAGGAGACATTAGCGGGAGGCATTTTGGACCTGGGGCTCTGTTGGTAGACTGCATCTAGTGGGAAAGGGTCTGTGAAAAGCTGCACCCACAGGCACCTAACAGACACCAAACTGTCTCCTTTAAGTGGCAGGTAGGCTTCCTTGGTCCCCAGCTCCTCTGGCCCCTGCTGGACCCTGAGCATTCACCCCCCAGTGCCTGCAATCAGCAGTTGGGCGGCTGCCATTGTCGGAATGCACAGCCTAGCTGCTGTGGAGTGATTGGGCACCCAGCAGATCACTGGGGGGCTCCCTCCCCTAGCCCTTTGACCCCCACTAGGAGCTCCATCTTTGTGTGAACACTGAGTGCTTCCTCAGTCGCGAGAGAGTGGATCCAGGACCTTGCGGACATTGGGGCTGGGTGGACCATTGCCCCCGGGAGCTGCAGTAGCTGGGATGCTGGGTGAGTGAGAGCACCACCCCCTCCATCATAGCCACTATCTTTCACTCTGAGAGAGGTGGAAACCACCTCGGGAGAGGAAGAGGCAGAGAAAGGGTCACTTTCCATCTGCATTTAGAACAGCCCAATGTCTCGACTCTCAAACCAGTTTAGGATCGGGTTAATTCTCTGGGGCTGGACCCAACAGGAGCAGCCCCCCTAGTGGAGGTAGCAAAATCCTGAACAGCACGCAAACAACTTCCCGTAGTGACAGAAGAGGCAGCTTACCTGGTCTGCTACACTGCCTAATATCAGCAAACACGGTATGCCTCTATCCAGACTAAAGCTGAAAGAAGGGATCTTAAGGATTCATCCAGATGGGAAGGGTTCAGTGAAAGAACTCTGGGAGTACAAAGAATCAAGCTGAAACTTTGCCCTAAATGAAGATTACTAGTTCTCCACCAATTGACACAAACCAGATTGAAAACAGCAACATGTCACAGGAAGAATTTCAAACATGGATCATAAATAAGCTGAACATTATGCAAGAAAAAATGTATAACAACACAAAGAAACCCCAAAAAACAGATCCAGGAATTGGAAGAAAAATTCACTGAAGAAATTGAAATATTGAAGAAAAATCAAACTGAACCCCTCAAAATGAAGAATTTATTCAGTGAGCTACAAAACACAGTGGAAAGTCTCAAGAGCAGGGTAGATCAAACAGAAGAAAGAATCTCAGAGATCGAAGATAATACTTTCCAATTAAATAAGTCAGTCACAGAGATAGAGAAAAGAAACAAGAGAAAAGACCAGAGTCTACAAGAAATGTGGGATTATGTGAAGAAGTCTAACGTGAGAGTTATTGGCATTCCTGAGGGTGAAGAAGACAATAAGCAAGGGTTGGATAAACTATTTGAAGATATAATTGAGGAAAATTTCGCAGGATTTTTCCAAATCTCTATGTATACAGGTTTAAGAAGCTCAAAGAACCCCTGGGAGATTCATATCAAATAGGAAGACACCAGGTCATGCAGTTATCAGACTGACCATAGTATCCACTAAAGAGGCCCTTCTTTGAGCTGTAAGGAGAAAGAAACAAGTAACATACAAAGGAAAGTCCATCCGAATCACGCCAGATTTCTCAGCTGAAACCTTACAAGCAAGAAGAGATTGGGGCCCCATTCTCATTCTTCTGAAACAGAATAATGCCCAGCCTAGAATTCTGTACCCAGATAAGCTCAGTTTTATATATGAAGGTGAAATTAAGACATTCTCACATAAACAAAAACTCAGAGAATTCAAGACAACACCAGGTCTTCAAGAAGTACTCAAAACAGAGTTACACACGGTTCAGCACAAGAAAGACCCACGAATGTAAAACTGCTCAAGATATAAAGACAAAAACCCAGTTATCACAATGGCTCAAGAGAGAAAACAGATCAATGAAATTCAACCCAACATGAGGAACAGCAATATGTCTCAGTTATCAGTTCTCTAATTAAATGTGAATGGATTGAATTCTCCACTCAAGAGACATAGACTGGCCCAACAGATAAAAAATATATATAAGCCAAGTATCTGCTGTCTTCAGGAAACTCATCTAACCTGCAAGGATTCATGTAGACTGAAAATAAAAGGGTGGAAATTGATATTTCAAGCAAATGGAAGCCAAAAGAAAGCTGGTGTGGCAGTTTTAATCTCCGATAACTTAATTTTTAAATCAACAAAAGTAATGAAAGACAAAGATGGTTACTATATACTGGTGAAGGGTACAATTTAACAAGAAGACATAACTGTACTTAAGATATATGCATCCAACTTAGGTGTACCCAAATTTATAAAGCAAACGCTACTTGATCTCAACCGAATGATAGATAACAACACTTTAATAGTAGCAGACTTTAACACGCCGCTGACAGTACAGGAGAGATCCTCCAATCAAAAAATAAACAAAGAAATAATGAACTTAAATAGAATGCTAAAACAAATGGGCCTGACATCTACAGAGTATCCTACCCAAAAACCACTGAATATACTTTCTTCTTATCAGCTCATGGGACATTCTCCAAGATTGACCATATCCTAGGAAATAAAGTATGTCTTAGAAAATTCAAAAAAATAGAAATTGTACCATGCATCTTCTCAGATCACAGTGGAATAAAAGGAACAATGAACCCTAACAGAAATTCTCATTTCTACTCAAAGTCATGGAAGCTAAACAAACTTCTCCTGAACGATCATTTTATAAATGAAGAAATCAAGACAGAAATCAAAAGATTCTTTGAATTAAACGACAAAGGAGACACAACTTATAAAAACCTGTGGGACACAGCTAAAGCAGTCCTGAGAGGAAAATTTATTTCCATAAATGCCTATACCAAAAAGACAGAAAACTTACAAATAGACAATCTAATGAATAGACTCAAAGAGCTGGAGAAGGAAGAACAGACCGACCCCAAACCCAGCAGAAGGAGAGAAATTATTAAGGTTAAATCAGAACTAAATGAAAAGGACAACAATCAATCCATAAGGGAGATTAATAAAACAAAAAGTTGGTTCTTTGAAAAAATAAACAAAATAGATATGCGTCTGGCTAGACGAACCAAGAGCAGAAAAGAAAAAACTCTGCTAACCTCCATCAGGAACATGAATGGAGAAGTCACAACTTATGCCACAGAGATATATGATATCATCTATGAATTCTGCAAAAAATCTTTATGCACACAAATTAGAAAACGTGGAGGAAATGGACAAAATTTTAGAAAATTTGAGTCCTTCCCAGGCTCAACCAAGAAGAAATAGAATTCCTGAATAGACAGATATCTAGATCTGAAATCAAAACAGCAATAAAAAACCTTCCCAAATAGAAAAGCCCTGTACCAGATGGGTTCACACCTGAATTTTACCATAGCTACAGATAAGAACTGGTGCCCATGCTACATAAACTATTCTCCAATATCGAGAAGGATGAGATTCTCCCCAAAACTTTTTACCAAGCCAACATAATCTGGATACCAAAAACCAGGAAAAGATGCAACAAAAAAAGAAAACTACAGACCAGTATCCCTTATGAATATAGATGCAAAAATTCTCAATAAAATCCTAGCAAATCGAATCCAAGTGCTTATAAAAAAAATAATCCATCATGACCAAGTGGGCTTCATCCCAGAGATGCGGGGTGGTTTAACATACAGAAATCTATAAATGTAATTCGTCACATAAATAGTAGCAAAAATAAAGATCATATGATCCTCTAAATAGATGCATAAAAAGTATTTGACAGAATTCAACACTCTTTTATGGTAAGAGCATTTAACAAAATGGGCATAGACGGGGTCCATCGAAAAATGATACAAGCCATATATGACAAACCCACAGCCAACATCATACTTAATGGGGAAAAACCTGAAAGCATTCCCACTTAGAACTGGAACCAGACAAGGCTTCCCACTGTCCCCATTACTTTTCAACATAGTATTGGAATTCCTTGCGAGAGCTATCAGGCAAAAGAGCAGAATCAAGGGAGTCCGAATAGGGTAAGAAGAGATCAAACACTCACTCTTTGCTGATGATATGATATTATATCTAGAAAACCCCAAGGATTCCACCAAGACACTCCTGGAATTGATCAATGAATTCAGTAAAGTCTCAGGATACAAAATCTACACACACAAATCAGAGGTATTCATGTATGCCAATAACAGTCAAATGCAGAACCAAATTAAGGACTCAGTACCCTTCAAAATAGCAACAAAGAAAATAAAATACCCAGAAATATATTTAACTGAGGAGATAAACAACGTCTATAGGCAGAACTATGAAACACTGAGGAAGGAAATCGCAGAACATGTAAATAGGTGGAAAGCCATACCATGCTCATGGATCAGTAGAATCAACATTGTTAAAATGTCTATACTCCCCAAAGTTATCTACATATTCAATGCAATCCCTATTAAATTATCAACATCATTTTTCACAGATATAGAAAAAATAATTTTATGCTATGTATGGAACCAGAGAAGACCCCGTTTAGCAAAAACAATTTTAAGCAACAAAAACAAAATGGGAGATATTAATTTGCCGGACTTCAAACTATACTACAAGGCTATGATTATAAAAACTGCTTGGTATTGGCACAAGTGCAAGGACACAGACCAGTGGAACAGAACAGAAAATCCAAATATAAAACCATCCTCATAAAGCCATTTAATCTTTGACAAAGCAGACAAAAACATACTCTGGGAAAAAGATTTCTTATTTAATAAATGGTGCTTGGAAAACTGGATAGCCACATCTAGAAGACTAAATCAGGGCACACGGCTTTCACTTCTCACAAAAATAAAATCATGGTGGACAACAGACTTAAACCTTAGGATGGAACCTATTAGAATTCTAGAAGAAATAGGAAAGACTCTTAAGACATTGGCCTAGGCACAGAATTTATGGAGAAGACCCCTAAGGCAATCACAACAACAACAAAAATAAATAAATAAATGGGACCTGATCAAATTAAAAAGCTTCTGCATAGCCAAAGAAACAGTCACGAGAGTAAACAGATAACCTACAGAATGGGAAAAATGTTCGCATACTACACATCAGATAAAGGACCGATAACAAGAATCTATTTAGAACTCAGGAAAATCAGTAAGAAAAAATCGAACAACCCTATCAAAAAGTGGGCAAAGGACATGAATAGAAATTTTTCAAAAGAAGATATAAAAATGTCTAACAACATATGAAAAAATGTTCAACATCTCTAATCATCAGGGAAATGCAAATCAAAACCACAATGAGATATAACTTAACTCCAGTGAGAATGGCCTTTATCAAAAGCTCCCAAAATTATACATGTTGGCGTGCATGCAGAGAAACAGAAACACTCATACACTGCTGGTGGGACTGTAAACTAGTGTAACCCCTTGTGGAAATCAATGTGGAGATACCTTAAACAGATTCAAGTAGACCTACCATTCCATCCAGCAATCCCATTATTGGGCGTCTACCCAGAAGAAAAAAGTCATTCTATAAAATGGACACCTGCACCCGAATGCTTATAGCAGCACAATTCACAATTGCAAAGATGTGGAAACAACCCAAATGCCCATCAATTCATGAATGAATTAGCAAAATATGGTATGTGTATACCATGGAATATTATTCAGCTATTAGAAATGATGGTGATATGGCATCTCTTTGGTTCTCCTGGAGAGAGTTGGAACCCATTCTATTAAGTGAAGTATCCCAAGAATGGAAAAATAAGCACCACATATACTCACCAAAAAACTTGTTTCCCTGAGTGCACATTTGGGAATAACACCAATTGGGTTTGGGACAGAGGTGGGGGCTGGGTGGAAGGGATGGGTGTATACCTACATGATGAGTGCGATGTGCACTGCCTGGGGAGTGGACATGCTTGAAGTTCTGACTGGGGGGTGTGGGGTGGGTGGAAAGGATGTGTGCATACCTACATGATGAGTGCGATGTGCACTGTCTAGGGAATGGACACACTTGAAGCTCACACTCAGGGGGATGGGGCGGCATGGGCAAATATATAACCTGAATTTTTGTACCCCCATAATGAGCTGAAATAAAAAAAAAAAAACTCCAATAATGAGAAACTGAGTATATCCAAGCAAGCCAAGTCCATTTTTCTAAATCGAGTGGTAATCACTGGAGGTGTTTCAGCAAAAACGGATTGATTATAGGAGATCTTACTATGTGCCACCACTCTTATCTTCATGAAATACATGGTCTATTAAAGAGATGGACATGCAATAATCACAACAAAATATGGTATGCACTAAAATATAATACACGTTTATTTGGGGGACTTAGAGAAAAGTGAATTTGTTATCCATTTTAATGGCCAGAACTTGATGATTGTCTAAGTAGGTGAGATAGTGGAGGTGGAGGAGCTAAAGATGGTAGATGCTGTCAACTGAAATTGGGAATATTTAATAGTCTGGATTACTGGGAGCATGCCAGAATACTGTGTACCCAGTGTTCAAAGGCTAAATCCACTCCCATTTTCTGGATCAAATTCCAGCCCTGGCATGTTACAAAAACCTGGCCTGGTCTTCAAATCAGCAACTGCTAAGCAGCCCTTTAATGATAGGCAGGAATGGAAAAGATTTTTTAAATTGGCTAAAAGTGCTTCTTTTGCAATCATCCTATTCAAATTGTGGCAGGTTTGACAGGATGGCAAATTATTATTTTAACATTACACATTATCTTTATTCTCCTCCTTAGCAAAGTGCCACCTAAATTTTTTCAGTTATCAGATGTGTTAAAAATAGACAAAACCCAGTTTATTAATCCTAGGGAAATTATTGTCACAGCAGGGAGACATACCAAGGAAGTTTAAAAATCAATGACAACAATACAAGAAACTGGAAGGAAAAAGTCATTAAAAAATAGATTTCAAGGCACACTTTTCTATCTTCTTTTTCATTGCTGATTTGCACTCAGTAATAGATCTACTTTTTTGTTTCATTTGTTCGTTTCCTTGCACTAATCTTGGCTTTATTTTTGTTTAAATTTCCTCTAGCTTTCCTCCAAGATAGTATCTATTTCCTTTTCCCAAACCCTAATTCACACTTCATCATTCTCTTACTGGAGTAGCTTTTGCAACAATCCAATCAGGGTACTTCTGAGCAGTTTCTTCCAAGGGGTTATTTGATCATCATCAAGAAAATAATTCTATGTCTTTAGAGCTGGGCTTAAAAAAAAAAAGGACAAATCAGGTTATGCACAGATTTGAAAGCCTTTCCATTATCAGGCCCCTTTAGGCCCTCAGATACACCTGTGCTCACCGCCTCTGCCTTCAGCCCCTGCAGGCCACTTTGGTTGCCCTTCCTCACAATGTCCCTGCTTCTAATTCATCCTTTTTTCATTCTTCATCCTTTCGCATTTCAGGTTTCCCATTCATCTACTGCAATTGATCAGTTCTAGGAATGTTAAGGAATATAAAAATAATTGATGGAAATAATTGATAGTTGGCTTAGAATGAATGATTTCAGATCTATGAGAGGTGTGTTATAAAATGATTGAGTGTGAAGAAATTTCTAATGGAAATATATATGAAAATATCATGTGGGGGGTCATACGTGCTTCTATGAATTCATTTATGAATTAATTCATTCACAAATGTTTATTAAAAATCTACTTTCTGCTAATGGTAAGGAAGCCAAACACATTCCCTATTTTCATGGAGCTTACATTCAAGTGGGTGAGATAGATAGTGTCTTAGCATGGACTGCCCCATGAGCAAGGCTGAGACAAGGCTGTAGATGCAGGTTTATTTTGGGAAGAGAAACTCAAGGAGCAGGAGTAGGGGACAGATAATAGTGACAGAAGCAGAAGGAAGAGTGTGTCACTGAGCTAGACAGGATCCCATGAGGAGCCTTCTGAGAAGCCATATAGAATATACCACAGGCTTGTCTGCCACAGGCACCTATTGGCTCCATCTCTCATCAGCCACAGGCTGCCCCATACATTGTTCATACACTTGTGCATCTACTTTTTGGAATGGGTCAGCTGGTTCCTGAAATTGTCCCACTAAGTGGTATCAGAGAAGGCAACAGAGGGTGTAGCTGAGGAGAGGCACTTGCAGGCTACATCTGCACAAAGCTGGTTGCTGCATCAACAGCTGGAGTAAAAAGGAGGGCCAAAAAGACATAAGAAAGAGCTCAAGTGGTCTGGTACAAAGAATGATAAAACAAAACAAACATAAATACATAATGGCAAACTGTGTTGAGTGCTGTAGGGTAAAGATTGCCAGGAAAGCATATGTATAACACAATCCAAAATCTTGGTACAGACCAGGGGAATGAAAAACTTCAAACTGTCATAGTTCCTTTACATTACCAAATGTTTGTAGCACTACTAAAACAAAATGTGTTGAAGATTAAACCAATTTTTACTTTTACTATTTAACTATCCTGCTCCAAGGTAGACATTAAATCCATAAAATCTTTAAGCATTTTGGCCAAGAAACATATGGAAAAACACTCAACATCAGTAATCATCAGGGAAATGAAAATTAAAACCACAGTGAGATACTACTTTACCCCTGTCAGAATGCCAAAGTAGTTTTTTCCCCCCCAAAAAAATCGGAAGAGTTACAACACTATTTTAGATGAGAGACTTCTGACTGAGATGAGAGACTTTAGATGAGAGAGGTCTAATACTTCCCCAGACTATTACAATGAAGGCCATATTGGGAGATCTAGGTACTCATGGGTTTGCTTAAAGTAAGTGGCAAGGGATGCAATATAGTTTAGAGGTCAAAAGAATGTTCTTAAAGGACTCTGATTTGATATTGGCATCACTCATCAACTTTGCCTCTCTGTGTCTTGATTTCTTCTTTATGAAATGGGAATGACATTATTGTTTGCCTGCAAAGGGTCAGAATGATGATTAAGTAAGGAAATACAAATAAATCTCTTAGAACGCTAAAAAAAAAAAAAAAGAAAGAAAGAAAGAAAAAAAGAAATAGCGTACTCTTGAAACAGATAGGCTTATATATGGACCATTGATTTACGAAAAAGGTGCAACTGCAGAACAGTGGGGAATCACACTATTTTTAGTAAATGACAGTGAAACAACTGGATCGCCATATAGAAACCCCAATGCAACTGGAATTCTTCTGAAGCTACATAAAAATCAATTGCAGAGGGATTAAAGGTCTACTTTTTCAATTGTTGTTATAAAACATTTCAAAACACACAAAACTATATTGAATAGTTGAATGAACCTAGCATTGTGGGTCAAGTAGGGCTTTGGTAATGCTGGAGGGGAAAGGACTGAAAGAGTCTGGGGACATCATTCAGTGCCAGAAGGGATGGAGATGATACAAGCTGAGGAGAAAGAGAGGAAATGGCAGCTCCTTCTGCTCCCTGTCTCTGACACAGATGGCCATGCTACCTTCATGGGCCTTCATTTTCAAAGACCTGGACATGGTGGCTATAGGCAGCTGAGAGAACGCTACCTGGACCAACTATGCGTTCATTCCACTTCCCACAGCACATCCTGCTGACCATTAAGCCTTGGCACTCCAAAAAGTATGACTTGATGTATGAATCCAGAGACTCCTGACAAGCGATGTTGGACTGACACCCTGACTAGGCCCAGGAGGCCTTTAGTGGCTTAGAGGCAAGGCTGGGTTTTCCACATGTGATGGGAGCAGAGTACTGCCTCCCTACTCAGCTGGATGAGAGCTCTTGATGGAGGGAGGAGCTTGGAGGCTTTGGCCACTCTGTTTGTTTGGCTCATTTCAAGGAGTACCACAGATGCTGCTCTTTTGCAGAAATCCCTCTCTGTACACCCCTGCAAATAGGATTTGGAGTACTTGATGGAGCAAAGGAGGCTATCTTTCCATTCTGCAGTCAGAGGTACTCTAAATGTGGAGGGGTAAGTATCATGGGATGACATTGAACTCAGTCAAAGTGGGCTGGGGACCTCCAGAGATAACAGTGGGAGGGCTTCCCCTACCAGCACGGGAACTACAACCAGTCTGGGAAGGATTGCCCTAACAGTGTCTTTCACAGAGTAGTTTTTAAATTTAATAATGTCTATGTTATCAATTTTTTCTTTCATGAGTCATGTCTTTGGTGTTGTATCTAAGAAGTCATTGCCAAATCCAAATTCACCTTGATTTTCTTCCATGTTACCTTTCAGAATCTTTATAGTTTTGTGCTTTACTTTTAGGTCTAGGATCCATTTTGAGTAAACTTTGTGAAAGGTGCACAGAAAGTGTCTTTCTCCTTGCTAAGGTGAGGGATACTGAAAATGTGGAGAGGGCAAGCATCATCGATGACATTGAAATCATTCCTAGTGGGCAGAGGGCCTCCATCGATACCAGTGGAGGTCCTCTCCCAGCAGCACATTAACTGCTTCCAGTCTGGGGAGGGGTGTTGCGGACATGTCCCAATGAAGACCTTTCACCATCAAAATGGGATTTGGAGCCTCTGGTTGGAAACATTTCAGGCTGGCATTTAGTCTCTAAGGAGCACTGTAGGAAGGAGCGTGCCATCTTGATCCACAAGGCCATCTTTTTGAGATTTTCACTGTGAGAATATGGTGGGGTTCCTGGTGGTAAAACCCAGAATGTTTGCCTGTTAAGACTGTAGCCCCACGTAATTTATCATTCGCACTACCCAACACTCAGCCTTCAGAAATTCATCAAAACCACCATTTCATGGTCTTACCATTTATGACTCCAGCAGCTTCTGCTGCAGGTCAGCAGATCTCATCTGGGACTTTTTGTATGCACCCAACTTTGCATATTTTGGGTTAGTAGCTTGCCTTGAAACCTCAATTCTCTGATGGGTAAAAGAAAAATTATTCATTTTCAATTTGCCAAGTAATTTCTTATTGTAAGGATAGGAGTGTCAAATTACAACTGTACATCTTTTTTAGTGGTTGTTTATTATATATACCTAATTTATCAGCATCTACTGTTAACATTTCACTAGTTCAAGTGAAGTGTAGAAACCTCACATTCCTACATGTCCCTTTTCCTATTTATGATGTGATTGTCCTAAATATTTCTTATACATAGATTTACAACCTCATCAGTGTTATAATTTTTACTTTAACTGTCAAACATAAATTAGAATATTCAAGAGGCAAAAGAAAGTCTATCATATTTATCTGCATTTTTGGTTTCTTTCTTCCTTCCCGATGTTCCAATACCCCATTCCCCCTTTTATCATTTTCTTTCTAGTTAGGGAACTTCCTCTAGCTATTCTTTTAGGGTTTATCACCTGGTGACAAATCCTATTTGTTTTCTTTAGTCTGAGAGTGCCCCTTCCTTCTGGCCTCCATGGTTTCTGTTGAAAAATTCCTCTGTCATTTGAATTGTTTTCCTTCATCATTTCTCTCTTGCTGCTTTCAAGATTTTGTCTTTGTCTTTAATTTTCAGAAGTTTGTCTATGATGTATCTTGACTTGGATTTCTTAGGATTTATCCCCTTTGGATTGATTCAGCTTGTTGAATTTGTAGGGGTTTTTTTTATTTCAAAATATTAGGGGGGTACAAATGTTTGGGTTACACAGATTGCTTTTGTAATGCTTGAGTCACAGCCATAATTATGCTCATCACCCAAATAGTGTTCATTTTACACATTAGGTAGGTTTTTGCCCTCTCCCCAGACTGTGTTCACGAGGTGGGGGTAAGGGGAACACTGAAGGGGCTGGAGGCCTGACACTTTATTTTTCAGAAGGTCCTAGTTCAGTGGTCACAACAGTGCTTGGGCTCATGAGGGTGGAAAACCTTCCAAGCAACTTGGCAGCCTGCTGATTTCTGGAGGTGTGTGAGAAGGAGGGATGGAACCCTTACCTACCCTTTCACTGGGCTCTCAGCTTCTCTGGGGTTGATCTTTGCTGATATCTTTTTTTTTTTTTTTCCTTCCTGTTCTGCTTCATAATTTCTTTCTGTGAAGTCTCTGGTAGGCTCTGGTACCTTTACGTTCACACTACACCTGAGCTTTGTCCACTCACCCCTTTCCTTTATCTGAAACCTTCCTTTCCCTATGGGACAATCTGGCAACTGATGTCTCTAGTCAGCCACCTTGAATTTGTAGGTTTATGACGGTTGTTAAATTTGGAAAGTATTCAGCCATTATTTCTTTGAGTACTTTTCCAGCCGCATTCTCTTTCTGCTCTCTTTCCAGGTTTCCAGCATCACGAATATTAGATCTTTTGTTATACTGCCATAGGTCCCAGAAGCTCTGCACATTTTTATCTCAGTGTATTGTGTCTCTGTTGTTCAAACTAGGAAATTTCTATTCTTCTGTCTTTCAGTTCACCGATTCTTTCCTCTGTTACGTCCATTCTTCTTTTATGCCCATCCATTTGGTTTTTAATTTCAGTTATTGCTTTTTTCAGTTTTAAAAACTTCATTTGATTTTTCTTTGTATATGCTACTTCTTTACTGAGACTTTCTATTTCTTGCAGACATTTTCTATTTTTTACACTTATTTCAAGTGTGTTTGTGATATAGGATGAAGCATTTTTATAATGGAAGATTTTAGATCTTTGTCAGATAATTCTCACATGTCTGTTGTCTTGGTGTTGACATGCATTGATTATATATTTTTATTCAGTTTGAGATCTTCCTGGTTATTGTTATGTGAATGATTTTTGGTTGAGCCATTGACATTTCAGTTTTTATGTCATATTACTATGGATCTTATTTAAAGCTTATGTTTTCACTGGCTTTCTCTGACATTGCTCTAGCAAGAGAAGTGGGGCACTATTATCTCATTACTGCCATGTGGGAATGGAACATCAGGTAGAGGCCTAGTAGAGAGCCAGAACTTCCACCTTGGAGCTCTAGTGGCGCAATCTGTTAGCGTGCAGTACTTTCTCCAAAACTCCCAACTCCACCGAGCCTCTACTGATACCTCCATGTCTGGGAGGGATGAGTATCCTTCATTACTGTTTTCCATGTAGTCTCCACTGACCACGGAGAGTGAGGATGGCCTCATTATTGCTAGATAGTTGGGAAAGTCCTCACTCTTTTAGAAGCCTCTGATGACATCCTAGTTGGGAGATGAAAGGGTGACTCATTACCTTTGGTTGGAAGTGTAGGTTCCTCGTGATCTGTACAATGTGGGGTTGGGCGGACAATGCTTCATTACTACCTCATTGGGATGAAACTCCAACCTCCCTACTGAGTCTCCTTTGACAGTACTCTAGTGGTGGTGAAGGGGTATCTGGGAGTTCTTAATATAGGCTGGTGAGGGTGGCACCCAGGCTCCCTACTTGACCTTTGCTGGTATGGGTGTGGGTGGGATCACAGGTTTTATTTTTTTTCATGGTGATGGCATTTAGTGGGAGTAGAGTAACTATTGTCTAAAAATTTTCTGTCTTGCGCTTTTCCTGTTTTTTTTTTTTTTTTTTCTTGTTGTTAGAGAGAACAGGATCTCTTTAAGGCTCCCCCGCCCCGCCCCTGTACCTGTTGACCTTTCTAGGTGCCGGCTTATTTTCCTCCATTTCTGGGAAGAAGAGGTTTAAAGAAAACCAGGGAACTTACCACCTTGTTGTTCCTTGGGTTCCAAGGTTGCTTAGCCAGTCTGCCTCTTCTCTACACCTTTCAGATTCTTCTTATTCTTATTTTATATATAATGCTCTGGGTGTTTAGTTGTACTTAGCAGGAGAATTAGGGTAAAGCATGTGTACTTCACCTTCCCAGAAGTGGAATTTGAATCTCTACAAAGAACTTTAAAACAATAATAAAACTGAATAATAACCAGTTATGATTTTTGTCACCATCATACTCTAGTATTTCTATATAATTCCAGTGATACTCTCCTCCCAAATCTTTTATCTTTTTGCTTTCAAAATTTGGTTTTTTTAACTGGGGAACTGTCAACCTAAATAACAAACAAAGAGGGTCTCTGAAAGAAAATGGTGTTAATTTCAGAATAGACCATTGCAATAGAATACATGTGCCATAGTAAACTATGTGCATATTCAGGGAGGTAAAGGAAGACAAAGATTTTGAAAAGAAAAAATGAGGAGGATTACATAATTGTTTTGAGGTAATCTTCCTTGGCTAAAAAGTGTGGGGAGTTAGCTACATTCTCAGCAAAGTATCGAGTCCCTCAAGCAGGGGTCATTTCAAAGGATAAGGAAATACTAGAAAATAGAAATAAAAGGATACACAGAGACGATTGTACAGTTTTATAAAAAATAGGCTTATAAAAAAGGGGGGCTTGGGAATTCCCACAATATTCCTGTAAATTGTGAGTACACGAGTGAAGTTTGACATCAGTATTTATGGGTACAGTGATTGGTTGGCAGGGGTAACAGATTTACATGCTAACAGGTAGTTCCTTTTAGGTTAAGTCTCCCAAAATACTTCTAGGGATCCCTTTATTAACTTTCTCTACATGCATAAATGGTTACAAAATCTTTCTAAGACAAACTTCTAAGTTCTAGGATGAAACTATCACTTTAGCACTAAAGTTAAACAGAGATATAGTGGCTCCATATTTCTTTATCTAGTTATTGTGGATTAAGACAGGTAATCAAGAGTCAAGCAAGAGCTGTTCCTTGGGCTAATCACTTTTAGCCATAGGTGTCTGTCCATTGGGTGGGCACTCTTTGATCAGCTCTCATCCCTTGGCTCCAATAAATCTGCTTTTTCATTGAAAACAGAGGAAATGCACAGGTTTGAGACTGCAGTGTCACTTGGAAAGCAGCTGGTACTGACCTGTGAGGTGATCTCCTGAGGCGAGGCAGCTTTTGATATGCGAATTAACACTTTCACATATTCCTTCAGGGCAAAGACCTGCAAAACTCCTGAGATCATTTCTGTCTCTAATATAACAATATTAATCTATAGACCAACAACAAAGACCAATAACAAGGGTGATGCCAGTCTTAAATTGGAAAGGCTGTTGCCGGACACTTGTCCCTGCAGAAGTATTTTTGTATTTAAGATTTTGATGGCCTCTGTGCATCAAGATTGTGGATTTTGCAGAGTCCTTTATGATGGTTTTGTTATCAGACATACAAGCATGAGAACCCTCTCTTTGTGGCCCTTCCTAGCTTTATTTGTCAGGGTTTTCTTAATGTTTATTGACTCCATTTTGATTCTAACAACTTTTATGGAATATAATTTCTAAAAATAGTTTTTTCAATGAAAGGTCAGCATACAATAAACTTATCAAAGTGTATAATTTGAAAACTTTTACATATCTATGCACAGCAAAAGCAACACCACAATCAAGAGAGTGAACATATCCATCACCCTGAAAAGGTTATTTTTAGCCCTTTGTAATTCCTCCCTTTTGCTACTCTCTGAACCCTCATTCCCAAGCAACCACTGATCTGTCTGTGATGGCAGATTAGTTTAAATTTTAAAAGTTATACAAATACATAGAAGTGGGATGGTTGCATCCTATGGTAGGGGCATGATTAACATTTTAAGAAATTTCTTTTCCCCAATGGACATTGTTGTCTGTTTTGTTGAAGATCACTTGGTGGGAAAAATTGGATAGCCCCATGCAGAAGAATGAAACGGGAGCCCTATCTCTGACTACTCACGAAAATTAATTCAAGATGGATAAAAGAATTACATCTAAGGCATGAAACCATAAGTATTCTAGAGGAAAATATAGGAAGAACTCTTATAGATATTGGCCTAGGCAAAGAATTGATGACTAAGACCCCAGTGGCAATTACGGCAACAACTAAAATAAATAAGTGGGATTTGATTAAACTAAAAAGCTTCTGCACAGCTCTGGAAATTATCAACAGAGCAAATACCTCACAGAATGGGAGAAAATATTAGCACACTATGTGACTGATAAAGGACTAATATCCAGAATTTACAAATAACTCAAGCATATCAGCAAGAAAAAAATAAACATCCTTATTAAAAAGTAGGGAAAAGACATGAACAGAAGCTTTTCAAAAGATAGAGAAATGGCTGATAAACATATGAAAAAATGCTCAACATCATTAATCCTCAGGGAAATGCAAACTAAAACCACAATGAGATATTACCTTACCCAAGTTAGAGAGGCTTTTATTATAAGGACCAAAACCAATGATGCAGAAAGAAAGAAACACTTATACACTGTTGGTGGGACTGCAAATTAGTACAACCCTTACGGAAAACAGTAAGGAGATTCTTCAAAGATCTAAAAGTAGATCTACCTATCAATCCAGCAATCCCACTACTGGATATCTACCCAAAGGAAAAGAAAGCAGATGCTCTTGAATGTTTACTTCAGCATAATTCACAATTGTGAAGATGTGGAATCATCCAAGTGCCCATTGACTAATGAGTGTATTAATAAAACGTGGTATGTGTATACCACAGGGAACAACTGAGCCATAAGAAAGATGAATTAATGCCTTCTGCAACAATCTGGATGGAACTGGAGACCATTCTCCTAAGTGAAGTATCTCAAGAATGGAAAAACAAACACCACATGTACTTACTATTAAATTGGAACTAACTGATGAGCACACATGTGTGCAGGGGGAAGTAAAACTCAGTGGAAATCAAGCGGAGGAGGGCAGAGAAAGGAGGAGAGAATCAAATATTTCAAAAGCAACACACGTAACTTGAAACATTTGTACCCCCTTAATATTTTGAAATAAAGAATTTAAAATGTTTATCTCATGATGAGACTAGAGTGTTTGGGGAGGGAGAATCATAATTTTTGTGTTGTGGCCGTGTTTGGAATCTTAGAACAGGAAAAAAGCATTTGGTAAAAAATGGGAAAATCTGAATAAAATATGAACTTTAGTTTAATGATAACACATAAAAATTGGTTTATTAATTGTACCAAGTGTACCATACTGATGCAAGATGTTAATAGTAAGAAAAACTGGCTATGAGAGATCTATGGAAAACCCTGTGTTATCTGTTCAATTTTTCTATAATGTAAACCAAAAACTACTCTTAAAAAATAAAAATCTGTTAATAAACATTAAAATTTATTTAAAAAAATAAATTTAAGAAACTGCAAAACTGTGTTTTAAAATGGGTGTACGATTTCACATTCTCTTGGCAGAACCTCAAGTACAATGTTAAACAATTCCCCTCTCCCTACTATGAACTCATTAGTCTTAGGTTGTATTTTTTTACATGCAAACATCTATCACAATTTCTGGCACATGAACATTTGCCTTATCTGCCCTATGCTGATAAAATCTAGGCCTTTTTTTACTATACACCTACAGAGACAAACACAATGCCCAGAACTGAACTAAGAGTAGGATACCCAAGGCAGAGAGTTTATTCACTGAAGTCTTGACTGCCCAAAAGCAGTGATTTCAGACTGGAAAACAGAAAACAAGGGGGACCTCTGTAAACAATGGGAAAGGAAGGTGGATGGAAAAGTTCCCTGGTGGTAGCCAAGAAGTAGATAGTCTTCAAGGGGCATAAGACAAATCTGTAAGCGAGAAGTGGAATGATTCACATTTTTACAGAGACTTAATATGGCCAAATTATCATGGAGGGGTTTTAGGTAAGACATATGGAACTAGGTAATGGTGAAAAGTAGGGAGAAAAGAATGAGCTAGTCAATGCGGTGGCTGTGGGGAAAGGCTTGGAAGAGACACAGTCTCCCTGCTGTGTGATCCACCAGAATCCAAGATGGAGAAATGAAGAGGGTGGAAGGTCAGTTTGGAGGGCTCTTTAGGGGTGTTAAAGAAATGCTCCCTTTTTTGAACCAGAGCATCTAGACCCCACAGCATCCTCTCTCCTGGAGTGTTAGGATGGTGCATTGAGAGACATCTAAGTTACATCTGGACACCCACCCCCTCCCCCAGGTGATGGGATTGTGTCAGGATGGTGCTTTGTGATGTCTAAGCTGAATCTTGCCCTCCCAAGCATCTTTCCCCAACCCCACCCTCGCCCCAACCCCATGACATCAGTGTGGTGCTTTGTGATGTCTAAGGTCCCCTAGGGCTCCCATTGGCTGGGGGTGGCTTGGTGACCAAAAAAAGCTTAGGGGTGTGGTTGCATCCTATCCTAGGGAAGGTATATATAGAAAGGTCAGGTGGCCTGGGTAGACTGCTGGGAAGCACTGCCATGGTGAAGATGACCGGGAAATCACAAGCCTCTGGCACCGTCATTGAACAATCGTCTGCCAATGTCAAAGTGGAGAAAAAGAGGAAGGCCCCTCCTCAACCAAGGTTTGGAGGCAGCTTCAAGGTGAGCGACCCACCCAAGCTCCTCCCCGCCTTCCCCTCGAGTCCAGTCCCCCTCTCCCCGTGCCCTCACCCAACATAAATCCCCTTCGGGCTGCACCCCTTCCCACCCTTCCACCCCATTTCCACCCTCTTCCCCCAAACTAGTGCCCTTCTGTGATCTCCCTGTTGTCCTGGCAGGTGCCCAATGTAACCAGGAAGGCAAAAGGACCCGTTCAAGGCACTTTGAGGAGAAAAGCTTCTCCAAAAGTGACCACACTTTCAATTTCAGGGTCGACACCATTCGAACCTTGTCCCAGCTGGATGAGGAAGTCAGTCAAAATGAGCCAGAGCAGGCCCCAGAGTGCGGAGAGAGCTCCACCACCTCAAGTGTCACCCTCAGTAGCCAGTTACTTCCGAGGGAGGCCAGTGATCTCAGAGCAATCTGAGAAGTCTCCAGAGGTCTGGCTGTGGAGACATGGCCAACTATGTCAATGAGGAATTTTTCACCAACGGGGTATATGATAGTGATGAAAATAAAATCAACCACCGGTGAAATGGTGCTTGTGTCCCTGAGTGTTCTGTGATGGTGGGGAGGAAGAGAGGTGGGGAGAGGTGGGTGTGTGGGTAGGGAGGGTGTGTCCTGTGGGATTGGGGTCAGATCAGCTGGTCCACGGAGAGCCAGACACGCAGGGCTGAGCCCTGGACCAAATTTCCTCCTTAACACTTTCACCCACTGACAAGGCAAAAAAAGACTTAGTATTTTTTTTGGGTGTGTGTGTGTGTGTGTGTGTGTGTGTAAGGGGACCAGAAAGGAGAAAATGAAAAGTGTGATTTGTGTGGGGCACGAATATCTCCTCCCAAAAATGTACACAAAG
>JAPYYL010000031.1:10461599-10477357 GCA_028534055.1 Eulemur mongoz | reverse complement strand
GAGCGAGACCCCGTCTCTACTAAAAATAGAAAGAAATTATATGGACAACTAAAATATATATATACAAAAAATTAGCCGGGCATGGTGGCGCATGCCTGTAGTCCCAGCTACTCGGGAGGCTGAGGCAGTAGGATCACTTAAGCCTAGGAGTTTGAGGTTGCTGTGAGCTAGGCTGACGCCACGGCACTCACTCTAGCCCTGGCAACAGAGTGAGACTCTGTCTCAAAAAAAAAAAAAAAAAAAAATGTACACAAAGTAATTGCCTTCAGGACACCCACCCATATCATAGTAGTGTTTGTTACCTTGGTTAGGCTATGCTACACAGATGTGTGGTCAAACACCTGTCCAGATGTTGCTGTGAAGATATGTTGTAAATGTGATTAACATTCAAATCAGTAGATTCTGAGTAAAGCAGACTGCCCTCTATAATGTGGGTGGGCCTCATCCAATCAGTTGAAGGCCTTAAGAGTAAAGACCAAAATCCTCCAAAAGAAGAAGGCATTCTGCTCCAGACTGCCTTTGGACTCAAAACTGGAACACCGATTCTGGCTGGAATTTTCAGTCTGCTTGCTGCCCTGAAATTTCAGACTTGATAGTACCCTCCATCTTGTAAGCCAGTTCTTAAATTAGAGCTCTCTCTGTCTCTGTTTCTGTCTCTGTCTCTCTGCCTCTTGAAGAGCAATAGAGAGTGTGTATATATGTATATATATGTATGTATGTGTTCATATATACATACACACAGGGAGAGAGAGAGGAAGAAATAGAGAGAGACAATACACACTCACACACTCATACACACACCTACACATCCTATTGATTATGTTTCTCTGGAGAACTCTGACTGATATACAGCCTATGCTGTAAGCAACTAAAGGCTCTCAGAAGGACCAATCATCTCCTCTCATGAAAAGTCTTTGACAACTCTCCAGTCACTAAAATTATGGTTTTTGGACACCATGAATATAACCCTGTTTATGCACTTTCTTGTGAAGAAAACTTGAGGTTGAGCTGTTGACTAACGATGATGGGACGGGGCAGTGGGTGTGGTCAGCCTCTAGTGCAGTCAATAACATGCAGGCAATTGTTAAATATTAATATCTTTGAGATAATTGTTGATTCACTTGTGAGGAATAACACAGAGATACTGCATATTCTTTAGCCAGCTTCTCCTAATAGTGACATCTTGCAATACCATAATACAATATCACAACTGAGATAGCGACATTGATACTGTTAAGACACTAAACATTTCCATCACCACACAGTTCCCTCATGCTACCCTTTTATGGAGATATCCACTTCCCTTTCATACGCACTCTCTTCCCCTTAACTCCTGGCAGCCACTAATCTATCCTCTATTTTCATAATTTTCTTATGTCAAGAATAATATTTAAATGGAATTGTACCATATGTAATCTTTTTGCACTTAGCATAAACTATGGTCTGAATCCAACCCCCCCAAAATTCATATGTTGAAACTTAATTGACAGTGTGATACTATAAAAAGGTAGGACCTTTAGGAGATGGTTGAGTCATTAGTGTGGAGCTCACATGAACGGGATTAGTGATCTTATAAAAGAGGTGAGAAGGAGCAGTTTGCCCCTTCTGCCTTGTGAGAACACAACAGGAAGCACCATCTATGAAGCAGAGCGCCTTCACCAGATATCAAATCTGCTAGCACCTTGATCTTTTACTTCCTAGCCTCTAGAATCATGAGAAAATAGTTTTCTATTATTTATAAAATACCCAGTCTAAAGGAATTTATTGCATTATAGCTGCCTGAATGGACTAAGACAGCATTCTCTTGAGGGGTTGCATATATCAATAGTTTCTTCCTTTTTATTGCTAAGTATAATAGTATTCTATGCATTGATCTACTATGGTTTGTTTAGCAATCACCCCATTGAAGGTCATTTGGGCTGTTTTCAATGTTTGGCTATCATGAATAAAACTGCTATGAACATTTGTGTACAGGTTTCAATGTGATCACACATTTTCATTTCTCTGGGACAAATGCCAAAGTGGGAAATCTGAGTTATATGTTAGTTGCATGTTTAGTATTTTTAATTAATAGCCTTTAGTTTAGGGAACAGTTTTAATTTATAGAAAATTGAGCAGACAATACTGAGAGTTCATAATACTTTCATCCTCCCATATAGTTTTCCCTATTAAAAACTTCTTATGTTAGTGCAGTAAATTTGTTACAGTTAATGAACCAATATTGATAAATTATTATAAACTAAAGTCTATTGTTTATGTTAAGGTTCACTTTTTGTGTTGCACAGTTCCATGGTTTTGGAAAAATGCATAATGACATTCATCCACCATTCCAGTATCACCTAGAATAGATTCACTGCCCTGATGAACTTCTTTTGCTCTGTCTAGTCACTCCTATCACTTCTCCTTGAATCCCTAACATCACTGATCTTTTTATTATAGCAATAATTTTGTCTTTTCTAAAATGTTATATAGGTGTAATCATATAGGGTGTAGACCTTTCAAACTAGCTTCTTTCACTTAGCAACATACCTTTAAAATTCCTCTCTTTTTTACAAGGCTTGATAGCTCATTTAAAAAAAAAATATTGCTGAATGGTACTTTTATTCTTGGGTATGGATGTACCACAGTTTGTTTGTCTATTTACCTACTGAATATCATGGGATATCATGGTTGCTTCCAACTTTGGGATGAATAAAGCTGATATAAACATTTGTGTGCAGGTATTTTTTTTTTTTTGCATTTTTTTTTATTTCATGTTATTGATATGGAGGATACAGAATTGCAGGTTACATATGTTGCCCATGTACCGCCTTTCCCCCCAAGTCAGAGCTCCAGGTGCGTCTGTTCCCCAGATAGTGCATGTTGCACCCATCATGTAGGTATATATCCCTCCCTTCCCCACCCCCCCTTCCCGAGTCAGCACCTTCAAGCATTACCATTCCCCAAATGGTGCGCAATGCACTCATTGGGTAGGCATACACCCATCCCCTCCCCCACCCCCCACCTCAGTCTGATATCCGATTGGTGTCATTCCCAGATATGTATTTAGGTGATAATCAGGGAAATCAATTTTCTGGTGAGTACATGTGATGTAGGTTTTTGTATGGAGATAAATTTTCAATTACATAGAGTGCATATCTAGGTGTGTGGTTGCTGCATCATATAGTAAGGCCATGGTTAGCATTGTAAGAAACTGCCAAACTGTCTTTCAAACTGGCATACCATTTTGCATTCCTACCAGCAATTAACGGAAATTCCTATTGTTCAGCATACTCATCAGCGATTTTTATTGTTAGTGTTTTCTATTTTAGGCATTGTATAGGTGCAGTGATATTTCATTGTTGTGTGAACTTGTAAATGCCGAATGACAAATGATGTTGAACATCTTTTTATGTGCTGCTTTGCCATCTCTCTATCTTCTTTGACAAGCTGTCTTTTCAGATCATTTTCCTATGTCTAAACTGGTCATTTGTTTTCTTACTGTTGAGCTACAGGAGTTCTTTGTATATTCTGGATAAAAGTCCTGTATCAGATATGTATTTTACTATTATATTCTCCGAGTCTTGGCTTGTCTTTTCATTCTCTTGACAGTGTCTTTCACAGAGAAGAAGTTTTTAATTTTAATAATGTCTAACTTATCAATTTTGCCTCCATAGTGGAGCAGCAGTCTGATTTCCCCTTGCTAGTTCAGATCAGTCACCCCAGCCAACACAGCAACTCTTAGCCTGTTGAGTCAGAGGCATGAAGGGCCCAAAGAGACTGGTGGCAGTCTTCACTTGCAGTTGAGTGGAATCACTCTTGTGTCTCCTGTAGGAAGCATTCCTCCACCTGGAACTAAGACTTCTAGGCCAGCAGAGCATAAGGTTGTTGTGAAAACAGGAAACAAAACTTTTGCTAGTAGGTCACTAGGGTAAGGTGAGTGGTGCCAGGTCCATTTCCAACCCTTAATTCCTGGACCTTTCAATTCTGGATATGATGGAAACCACACCATATATTGGATGCTGATTCAGATCATATACAGCCTTCTAGAGAACTGCAGCCCTGCAAAGAATTGTCACCTACTTGGTGCTCTAGTCTATGACTTCAAAAGGCCATTACCCTATTATATTTCAAAAATATATTTGTATATATATATATAGCAAAGACCTTTATTTCCTTTTCTCCTTTACTGCCTAATCTTGTAATATACATGTGTTGACTTCATACCAGTATTTAAGTATTGATGATTTTATGTAATATTATTTATATTATGGGATATCAGCACAAGGAAAACCTCATTGCAGGAACTTATCTCCTCTGCTGGGGAATGATTAGTATTTTTTCATTTGTGATCAGGACAGTTGCATTATGCTAGGCAGAATCATGACCTTGCTATTGTCTTTATTTGGACCTTAGGTATGATCTAAGCAGCTGTGTATGGGTGCCAAGTGGAGACGGGTTTGACTGGGGATGGTTAATTTTATGTGCCGACTTTGCTGGGCTCAGATAGCTGGTCAAACATTGTGTCTGAAGGTGTCTGTGAGGGTGTTTTTGAAGGAGGTTGGCATTTCAGTCAATAGACTGAGTAAGGAAGACTGCCCTCAGCAATGTGGCAGCCAGTGAGAGCCTCCACAGAACAAAACAAGTGGATGGAGAGTGAATTCTCTCAATTTCCCAGCTGGGATATCCATCTTCACCTGTTCCCACACCACTCATCTCCCGGTTTTCGGACCTGCAGACTCCAGGACTTACACCAGCAGCTCCCCTGATCCCTGGTATTCTCGCTAGTATTTCTGTGGAGAAAGCAGACTATTACAAGCATGTAGGCCACCATCTACACAGCACTTTGCTGAACCTAAACCCATGGCCTCAAACGACCCCTCTTTATGGAGCTAAACCTCAGGTCTAGCCGCGGCCCCTGTCGAGACACACAGTAGGATATTTTTGTACTACCCAGTGACACCTGCACCCGGATGGGCTAGAGAACCTCGCCACCTGCACAGTCCCCACTGACCTCAACCTCCCCAATCTTTCTCATCCCATCACGACCAACTTTTCCTTCTTCCCCTTCACATTCAGCTAAGGGGAGCGGCTTACACCTAGTTAGCAGCCCCAAAAGTCAGATCATTAAAGATTCTCACCATCATTTCACAGACCCTGACTTCCTAAAACTGTCACATGTGTCTCCAGCTCACCACCCTCCCCGCATCAGACACAATTAAGTAACTGGTTCCTTTTTTGGTTTACTTGTTTTTTCCTAAATAGATGTTCAATAACTGCTGGATCAATGAATGAATGCATCAAAATACCAAAGGGTCGCATTGGCCGATTCAAAGTGTGGAGCCTGCCCCCCGCCTGGGCCTTCTGCCTTCATGGAAGACACGTGCCACAACTCTCATCTGACCCCAGAATTCCCCTGAGAATGTCCCTGAGAGTGTCATGATGGACTTCCCCACAGGCCCAATCACCGTCTTAGAGATGTGGACGCTGCCAACAGGACGGGGCCTGATGCTTCCTGCACTAGGCCCCAAACTTCCCCATCAATGTGACAAGGAAGGGTGGCACATCCTTTGTCACAGCACGTCCACAACCAGCACTTCATTGGCAGAGTCTGGGGTTACTAACCCCAGGGCTTCCTTTCTCCATTTTCCCCTCCAAGCAGCGGCACTGCTACCTTCCCCTGCCCAGTGCTCTTCCAGGCCTGTCTCACCTGTTGGTATTGGTTGACCACCCACCCACCTGTGCAGTGGAGTTTGAGGTGGCCCAGGGCACACAGGGGTTGAAATCCCAGCCCCCACAGGTGTCCAGACAGCTCCCATCCTGGGACCCTGGCCAGAGTGCACGGGACCACTAGAGGTGTCAAGAGACTTGAGGGGACTCACCCAGAGTGATGCAGGGTGCCAGCTACACTCTTCTTGACAAAGCTGGGGGCTCCTAAGGTGGCTGGGGTGCCAGCATCCACTCAACAGTCCTGGCAACTCAGATCACATTGCAGCTTCCAGCTGGGGACGAATGATGGGCCCCCGATTACCAAAGCCCATTCATGGGCCTTGTCCTGTCCTCCCTCAACCCTGCCCCTTCCCTCCCTCTGGTCCTTCTCCCACTGGGCTGAGTTCTGGAGGCAGAGCTCTGATGCCAGCCTGCTGGGGCTCTGTGGCTGTGGCTTTACACCTGGTCTCTCTCCTGGACTCTGGCCACCACTGTCTTCAGGATACCCCCAACACCCCTCACTCACTGAGGTATCCTGTCTTCTCTCCTTCCCTGGCTCCTGGTCAGTCTGACCAAATCTTTCCTTCTCTAAAGGAAAAGGTACTCTGGTATTTCAGATGCTTAAATCAAGCCTAGAGGAATACGTTATCTCTGCCTGAATCCAGCTTCATCTGGGGGATGAATTAACGTAATCAGAGACAGTGGAGATGCAAATTAAAATAACAGTGAAAAAATATTTCTTCACCAAATTTTATTCATAATTTTCACCAAAATTTAAAAGATTGGTAAAATAAGATATTTGTAAACAAGTAGGATATTCACATACATTTCTGAGAAAATTCATTGGTACAGTACTTTTGGAATAAAATTTTAACAATATATGTAAAACGTTGAAGTATTCATACCATTTCCTCTTTCAGCCAATGTCCATGTTAATGTATCTTTGTTATTAGAAAACATGTGTATTTGCCCATGAACTTGAGAGATATTATTTCAGTTCTATAAATCATAGCAACAAATGGAAGACAGTTTACGTGTTTATCAGGAGAAGAAAAGTTTAGTTAACTGTGACACACAGCTACTTTACATTTCTAGGGAGCAGTTACAAAAGTGAGGGTGGAAGGTTCCTGCACCCATCTTATTAAGTGGCAAAAGCATGTGATAGATCTATATGTACATGATACCTGTGGGTATTTAACAGCACTGTATGTTTTCATAGTGCATCTACATCTAAAAAAACCCTAGAATAAGGCTTAAAGTAATACACACCATATTACTATGAACAATAGTGGTGACCTCTGAGAAGGGGACTTAATTGTAGATAAACTTTGTAAAGAGAAAAATTGTGATTTTTCTATATTTTTAGAATTTTTTGTAAGAAGAATATAGGCAGTATTCATTTGTAATTGAAATATCTAAATAAGCTTGACACCAAATATAGTAGCTGTGTATTATTTGAATTAACCACAAGTTTATGCAACAAACTCTGAAATTTGAATGGCTTAACACAAGAAAAGCTTATTTTCTGTGCATATAAATTCTGATGTGGTTTGTCAGGGGCTCTCAAGTGACCCAAGGGCCCAGGCTGCTTCCTCCTTGTGACTCCTCCATCTCACATGGAGTTGCCTTTCTTGCCATTGAATGGAGGGAGAACCCGAGGAAATGGCGCCCTGACTCTCCAGTGCCTGGATGGGACAAACAAGGCTTCTGCTCATGATCCAGTGAAAAAGGATAGTCACATGACCCTTCCTCATTACAAGGGGACTGCACTGTTCCCATGTGTCTGGGAAGGAGAGGAAGACAAGATGTGTAAGAGCACTTAAAATCATTGCCACAAACTGTTATATAGTAGGTGTTCAACCAATAGCAATGGCTATAATGTGTTATGACAATACCCTTCACTGTTGGGAGGAGTTTCTGAGAAGGCCAGATTTTGCCCAAGCTCTCCAACTTTTTAAAGTACCTATACATGACAGGTGCTTTCAATTGCAGGATCACATGTAGTTTTCCAAGGATCCTGTAAATGTCAGTAGGAAGGCATTGCCATCTTCAGTCAATGGCACTTTTCTGCACTATCCTTTAGAGCACCATCTGTCATCCCAGTAGGCTGAGGACTTTCTCTTTCCATGTGACATAGGGGCAAAATCATAACCTGTGAGTCTCTTTTACCCTCTACATGACTGAACATCTGCACAGGATGTCCTTAGACACACTGAATACCAGGAATTTTCTGTGGGGCAGATACACAGACCAGGAGCAGTGGATACATGGTTATTCCTTCATTTTTAATCTGAGCTGGCATGTCTACTAAGGAAACATTTTTTACTTCCTAAGAGAATACCAGATGTTCAGGAATTCAGCTTGGGGTGATATTTGCTTCATAGTGATTTCATAGTCTTTCCTCATTTACCAATACAAAGGAGGTGCTATGAACTGAACTGTGTCCCTTTGCCCCAAATTTATATGTTGAAGACCTAAGCCCCAATGTGATGTATGTGTAGATGGAGCCTTTCAGAAATAATTAGGGTCAAATGAGGTAATGAGTTTGGGGCTCTTATGATGGGATTAGTGTCCTTATAAAAAGAAATATCAGAGAGCTTTCTTGCACTCTCTGTCTCTTTCTGCCATGTGTACACACAGAGAGGGCAGCTGTCCACAAGCTAGGAAGAGAGCCCTCACCAGGAATCAAATCTGCCAGTACCTTGATCTCAGACTTCCCAGCCTCCAAAACTGTGAGGAATAAATATCTGCTGTTTAAGCCTCACAGTCTACGGTATTTTGTTCTGGTAGTCTTAGCTGACTAATATGAGAGGCTTTGGTATTTGACCACCCCTAAAAGCTTTTTAATCTATGTATGTGCTCGGTGGCCAGTTTCAAATAGGGCACCCCATTAAAATCTGATTGTAAATATTGGGGGGGGGTATAAAAACTTTCCATCTAACTTCAGGGTTATATCTCAGGAACTGGTAAATTATGGGCCAAATCAGACTCCACTCAGCATCCTATTTGGAAAACATTTGGGGAATGTGTTGAAGATATGCAACAGGACGATTGGTGTCTAAAGGTCAGTATTCAAAGTCAAAGTGTCCTTTGCTATCAGAGGGGCTCCAGGGTGAAGGAGAGAGACAATTAAGGGCCTTCTGCAGAGAGAGAAATACTCTATGTTGGGGGAGGAGGGATGACTCTGGGTAGTGCCACTGGCAGCAGGGTACAGCCTTTAGAGGATTCTGCCACAGAGAGCTGTGCAGCAGGCTGGATTCCAGAGTTGGAGAGGCAGGCCCATGGGGCAAGGCTCAAGAAAGGGCATGGTAATGCAGTAAAGTACTGGTACTGCACAAAAATGCTGGCATCTGGGCAGATTTGGCTCTCAAAGAAACACATACAATCCCTAAATTGTATTTTGTTCACATTGTCATCCTCCTTCTTGCCTTAGTCATTGCAGGCTAGGAAATACTATAGACCGGGAGCTCAAACAACATTTATTTTCTCATAGTCCTAGAGTCTGGGAAGTCTGAGATCAGGGTGCCAGGGTAGTGGGTATCTGGTGAGGACTTTCTTTCTGGCTTGCAGATGGCCACCCACTCTGTGCATCCTCATGTGTCCAAGAGAGATAAAAAGAGCAAGCTACTTTTCTAGTGTCTCTTCTTGAAAGGGCACTAATCCAATGATGAGGTCTCCACCCCCACAGCCTCAATCAAATGGAATTACATCTCAAAGGCCCTATCACCAAAGACAATCATATTGGGGCTTAGGGCTTCAATGTATGAATTTTGGGGGACACATTTCATTCCATAGCACTTTTTTAGGCCTGCTTTTAGTACCTTGACCACAGTTGTTGATTATTTGCCTGAGAAACATTGTGGAATCATGAGAAAAGAAAAAAATCAAGACCAGGCTCTGCTGCAGGGTCAGAGGAGTGGGAATGCTGTGGGCTCTAGATGAATTCAGACCATATGTATTAGTTTTCTCGGGCTGCCGTGACTACGTGCCATGGACTGGGGGGTTTAAACAACAGAAATATATTGTGTCATTGTCCTGGAACCTGGGAGTCCACAATCAAAGTGATGGCAGGGTCGGTTTGTTCTGAAGCCTCTTTCCTTGTTTTGGAGATGGCTGTCTTCTCCCTGTGTTTCCACAGGGTCTTCCCTCTGTGTGTGTCTGTGTTCTAATCTCCTCTTCTCATAAGAACACCAGTCATTAAATTAGAGGCCACCCTAATGACCTCATTTTACATCAAAGACCTCTTTAAAACCGAATCACCAAATTCAGTCACAATCTGAGGTACTACAGGGTAGGGCTTCAGCATATGGATTTTAGGACAGACAGCATTCTGTTCATAAAGGCAGGGGATCTAGTCCCAATCCTGTTGCTTACTAGTCACATGGCTATGAGAACCTACAAAGCCCTGTGAGCCTCAGATTCTTCATCTGCAAAATAGGTTTGATAGGATCTGTCTGGTAGGACTGTTGGAATGTGTGCAATGTATGTAAAGCACCTGACACAGTGTCTGGCGTATGTTACATCTTTACTGATTGACAGTTGTTTGCATTACTAGCATATGTGGACCTCAGAATCTACTACACTTACCTCTGGGAATTTTCTTTTTCCTAGTGTCATTATTATATAGAAAACCTATGAGTATGCAGCGCAATAGGACAGGAAATTCCTATTCAGACAAAAATGTTGCTTCATGGATAAAACTCAGTAAAAATTCCCTCCTGGATGATTTACTATTTAATTTGGGTGTGGGGGAGTCTTCCCAAATGGATCCAGGTAAAAGCTCCTGGCATCTGAGTCAAGGACCAACTGCTTCCTTCCCTCCCAGCTGCTTTTCCAGCCAAACCGCTTTTTTTATCCATTTCATCACCACCAAAAATCTAAGCCCTTACAATTGGCCAAATTACACTTGAGATAACCTAATTAAAATGCCATTTGAATACGGTCAGCTCTGGCTCTCCCAGCCAGGCAGATGTGTACCTGGCTACTGGCTTGGGGGCCTCACTTCATGGGAGATTCACCGTTTCTCTTAGGGAATACTTGCAGAGGAGGATTATCACGCACCTGGCTCTTTCAATGTGCTTAGCCACAGTGGGCAAGAGCACAGGTCACCTTTCACACCTGCCCCAGCTGGAGATTCCTCTCTGCTTTGCTCAACTTCCCAAAGGAACTGCTCAGGGCAGTTCTCCCTTCCAGGCTTTGCTGTCAGCCCTAAGTCATGAGTCACATGGTCTGACAGTCTGGCTCTGCCACCACCCAGCTTCATTACAACCAACTCCCACAGAAAGAACTGCAGTTTCCCCAAGCCCCAAACCGCCCTGGCTCAGGGCACTCACACCCTACTGCTCTCAGCAGTAGCACCACCATTCAAGCCTTCCGTGATTTGTTCCTTAGTACTTAGAGGACGTCTCATCACCTTAATTATATAACTGTAGCTCCCAGACTCTCTAATTCTATAGGCAGGTGTGGGTCTGGCTTACTCTATTGTCTCCGTTAAACCAGGGCCTTTCAAAGAGCAGATGGTCAATTAATAATTGGGGAATAAATGTGCCAATGAGTAGTGGCTCTTATTTATTGAGATTAAATTTCCCCTACCTTCTCAAATAAGCCAAGCAAATTCACATACATACATATATTTTAATTTTACAGAAAATCATGTGAAAAAGGATAAGATGGCAAGAAGGAAGTGTCTTTAAATTTTATTTCTCTGTTTCATAACTCCATATATTTAAATGGAAAGTTTTTCACATTTCAAAGAAAATTCCTATTGCAATGACATTCCAATTCCACCTTGTTCTGAGCAGCAAAATGAAAGGTGACCCCATTTCTTTTACAAAATGGAAAACTCTTACTTTTGATAAGCAAAATTACATGTGTGGTCAATATCATTCTCCAACTTAGATGCTGAAGCTAATTAAATGTTCTGTGAAAATGAAGAAAATTTGAAATAGTCCAGAAGGAAAACAAAGATTAATATGCAAAATACCCAAATGTAACAGGGACTAAAAAGGTTATGCACTGGTGGTTTCTCCAAGCTCCTGGGGCCCTCCACTACTTGAAACACTGGCTGCTCTCTTTGAACTCAGAGTAAAGAAAGGACTAATTTCTCATGGGGCAGGAGGAGATGCTAGAAGGGGACCTGGATGTGCACTGGCCCTGCCCCCCACATTGGCCCTGGAGGCAGCTCATGCTCACTCCCTCTCTGCCTCACCTTTCAAAGCCTCTTCATACAGAGTGGGAAGGATCTGGGATCTCTCTGATTGAGCTTGGCCACATATTCCAGGACTTTCATCTTGCTGGTTTCAGCATGGTCCCTGGCACCCCACAGGAACTCATAACATGCAGGATCACTTTTGGGCACCTGCCAGTACTCCAGGAACCCTTCCTCACCCAATCCTAGGTGATGAGCTTCCAGGGCTCCCGTACATGTAATGGTCACCCCCAGCAGGCACCCCCATCACACCCAGTGCATCCCAGATTACCTCCAACTGGGTGCAGTTGCCCTCCATGAAGATCACACCCAGAATCATTATCAGGAGTCCGGCCTTGGGAAAGTACTGACTATCATTCAGCTCCTAATTGTAGGTGAGGCCCAGGGCAGTGACAAGGACATAGGAGTGGTTGGCAGGATCCACTTCCTTCACATCGATGCCAAAGAGGAGCTGCATGCACTCGGAGGCTTTCATGAAGATCTCAGGGAAGTGGTCTTAGTAATCTCTGATGACAATATTCAGTATTTCTGCCTTGGTGATCGGCTCCTTCATTCAATACTTGAGGAGCAGGAAATCAACAAAATCAGACATCTTCTCTTCCAACTCCTCCTGCAGCATGGACGCAGGGACTGCCAGGTCCTGGGAGGTGCTTAGCCCCACCTCTTATTCAGTGATGGATCTCTCATCGGAGTGGTGCTCTGGATTGGAGGCCAGGCCAGTGGGGGAGGAGGAAGCTCCCTGAGGACTCTGGAGAGAACCCAGTGTTGCAATGGCAAACTCTTCCAGGTTGCCTGGGATCACAATAGAGGAGGAGGCAGCTGCCCCATCCTCCTCAACCCCAGGAGCTGGTGCACTCACCAGGCCCTGCACCTCTGTTTGGGCAAGGAGGCGTTTCTTAGGCCTGTGGCACTGAGTCCTGTGATGGTGGCAATGGCGACGAGGCATGATGGCTCTGGTCGGGGACAGCAGTCAGGAGTGTGGGCAGCAGTCAGGAGATGGGGACCCACAGATCTGGAAGAGAGGAAGCATGAGAGTGGCCTCAGTGAGAACGACACCCTGGGGGCTCTTACAAAGTGCAACCTAAAGGCCTTCTCCTTAGGTGATGCCCTGGGGCCTCCCAGGGCTCCTCTCCTCCTGGTCAGCCTGTCCCCTGAGCACATGAACATGAAAAGGAGATGACGCAGCTGGCCCGCAGAGTGTGAGCCTCCAGGGCTGATAGTGGGTGGGTGGGGCCTGGCACTATTGGGTCCTCTCTGTTGTGGGGAGGGCAGAGCATCCAGCACACATTAGAAGTGTGTACCTCACCTTGACACCTGGCACAGCCTAGGCCTCCTCTGCTTCGTGCCCTGAGGACACTGCCTCAGACCAAGGTCTCACTGTGGGTTCCTGGAGCCCCTGTAAGGGGAAGTGAGGGACCCTCATGCTGTGGATACATGAATAGCCCTGGTACCCATAGTGCTATCATGAGGTTGGGCCAGGCTCTGTGAGGTCCCCACCATTCTGGTGTAGATGGTCACCTCTGTGCTCACTCAAGGCCCTCACCTTTTGCCTGGAAAGCCCTAGATTCCACCACTCTGCTCACCTGAGAAACTCTCAGAACAAGAGCTCACATCCCTGAGAGGGAGCAGAAGGCAGTGAGCGGACCTCGCATCTCCCAGGGATGATTGCAGGGCCTGGGTCAGACTGTTCTGGGGTGGTGGTTCCCTCAACCCATCCTAAGGGTATTTACTTTTAAGCCTGGGAGGGCCTCGACCCACCCCTGCTGATTTCACATGGTCCATCTGAGCTCAGGCCAAGCTCTAACTCCTGAAGATGCCCCTATCTCCCTCTAACTGCTGTGAGAGCCAGAGCTTGCCATGTCTTGCTGCTCCCACCTGTATCCTCGGGGGACTGAAAACAGAGAAGACAGACTCTGTGGGGTCCCTTTTTCTGGGGTAGGTAAGTACTTTCAGTCCTCACTAACGGTACTTATCTTGACTTCTGAAAAAACCTGGGACTCCTCCCTCAGCTGATGTGAGACTGCACTGCTGAGAACAAGGTCCTCGCCTCCTGACATGCTCACCAGGTAGAAGTCTGGGGCCAGCACATGTGGTCACCCATGCTTGGGTCCTCCCAGAACCAAAAACTGACACAGGGCATGGAAGGGCTCTCTCTGTCGGGGGTAGGAGGTCCCCTGACTCATCCCCCTGTGTCCTCACCTTGATAATGCCTAGCAGGCATGGGACTCTTTTCTGTGCTGAACTGCAGTTGCAACCCTCAACCAAAGTTGTAACCACACTCAGCCCCTTCAGGCAGTAGTGAGGGAGCACCAGGTCTGGCCACCCTGCCTGGAGCTTCCAGGGCTGACTGTGGGGACACGGTGTTTCTGTGAGGCTTCCATTGTTCTGCAGTGGGGTACCCCTAGTCCTCCCTCACACCAAGGTGTTCACCTTCCTCATGGCCATAAAGAAGTGTGGATGTGCCACATGTGGCCACCCTGCCCAGGGTCTCCCAGGGATGAAAGCAGGGGTGAAGTTGGGGCCCCTCTGTCCTGGGATCCTGGGTCTCCCTCCACTGCTTCTCTCCCAGCAGGGTCTGAGCATCTCCCTCAGCTCACCTGAGGCTGTGTTTACTATATCAAGCTGCTACCCTCCTTTAGACCTGCATGTGGCTGTTAAGATGCATATACCAGGCCACCCTGCATTGCCCTTCCAGGGCTGATGGCAAGGACAGGCATCAGTGGGCTTCCTCCCACCCTGAAGTCTAAGGCTGCCTTCTTCTCCTCCATCTTGTCTCTGTGTTCTTATCTTGGCTGCCTGGTAGAGCCTGCATTCCCTCCACTCACACCAAGGCCCTTACTCCTCTCTAACCCCTGAAGTGTAAGTCAGTGGCCCCCACACCCCGAGCCATCCCAGCGCTGACATTAAGGGTGGAACTTGATGGGCAATGGGAGACCTCAATCCTCCCTCAGGATCTTGACCTTGATGCCAGGCAGAGCCTGGAACCGCCCCCCCGACTATGTCCTTGAGTCAGCCCCAGGTCACAGCAGGCTCTGACTCCCAACGTCCCCTAAATACTAAGAGGGAGGGACTCAGCCTGACAGGTCTGCCCCACGTTGGCCCTATGCTGACAGCAGGGACAAAGTTGGATTATTTTGGGACACTTTACCTTGGGTGGGGGCCCCCTCATTCCACCCTCATCATTTCACTTGACTCCTCACAGAACCTGGGCCCTTTGGCCTCGGGAGATCTGAAGCCTGCCCCTGAGACCATCGGGCTCCCCTCTGTCAGCCCCTCAGACACAAGTTAGTTGGGTTACATCCAGGCCCCCTACACTGGGGCTTTCACTTTTGTGGGCTGACAGCAGGAACAAGGATGGACTGAGGGGCCTCCTATTGGGATGTAGGGGGCCCTCTCAATCCTCTCTTAGGGCCCTGCCTGTATGGAGCTGAGACAGCCCCGGTCCCACCAGGTTCTGACTCCCAGAGTCCCCTAAATCCTAAGGGTTAGGGATTCAGCCTGACAAGTCTGTCCTGGGGTGGTCCACTGCTGACTGCAGGAGAAAAGTTGGATTATTTTGGTCCCTCTACCTGGGATGGGGCTCACTGAGTCCACTCTCCTCATCTCACCCCTGTTGGAACAGAGTCTTGGCCCTCTCCACTCTGCCGACATGAAGCCTGCCCTTCAGGCCAACTGCCTCACCTCTGTCAGCCCCCCAGACGGATGTCTGTGGACGTCACAGCCAGCCCCCCATACCTGGGCTTTCCCAGCCTTCCCGAAGCTTCCGCAGGCTGACAGGAGAGGCAGAGATGGATTATTTCGGGACCCACTATGATGGGGGGGTCCCCTCAGTCCCTCCTCAGCATCTCACCTTGACTCCTCA
>JAPYYL010000031.1:10448681-10461099 GCA_028534055.1 Eulemur mongoz | reverse complement strand
CAAATAGCTTGTCCAACCCTTGCTTATTATCTTCTTCACCCTCAGGAATGCCAATAACTCTCAAGTTAGGTTTCTTCACATAATCTCACATTTCTTGAAGACTCAGATCATTTCTCAATTTCTGAGATTCTTTCCTCTGTTTGATCTACCCTGCTCTTGAGACTTTCCACAGTGTTTTGTAGCTCTCTGAGTGAATTCTTCACTTCTAGGAGTTCAGTTTGGTTTTTCTTTAATATTTCAATTTCTTTAGTGACTTTTTCCTCCAAATCCTGTATTTTTTGTGTGTTTACCTTGTGTTGTTTATCCATTGATTCTTGTATATTATTCAGCTTGTTCATGATCCATAATTGGAATTCTTCCTGTGACATGTTGGTGTTTTGAGTCTGGTTTGTGTCAAATGGTTGGGAGCTGGTATTTCTCTTTGGGGATGAGCTTTCCGTTTGATTCTTTGTGCTCTCCGTGTTTTTTTTGCTGGGCCCTTCCCATCTAGATTTATCTTTGGATCTTTTCTTATAGTTTTAGTCTTGTTAACTGCACTCTTTGTGCTCTATTCTTAGGCTGTGAAGCAGTCTAGGTATGTTGCTTCTTTTGGCAAGAGGGGGAGACTGTTGTGTATTGTTTAGAGATTTTTCTGTTTCCATTGGGGGACTGCGTCTGATGAGTCCAATCCTAGAGGATTAGAGTGATCCAAAACAGCTTTGGAGAGTTAGGACACTGTCTTGTGATCTTTCAGAAGGCAGGCAGGGTCCACACTAATAGTAGACCGAAATTCTCTTTGTTTGTTTGTTTCCCTTTTGTTCTTCCTCTATACGGGAGGTTTCTGTCTCTATCTGAAGGCAAGATACTAGCTATTGGGAGAGGACGGTGACCTCGCTTGCTCAGCACCCCAGTTGCTGTAGCTCCCACGGGCAAAAGTCCGCCTTGGCCTAATGTCCCCAGGGATCAGGTTCCACACTCTCGCTTCTGGAGAAGTATTCAGTGCTTACACATGGCCGGGGAACCTATATAAGTTCCATGGACTAGGGGAGAGGGCCATCCAGGGAGCCTCTTGGTACCCTATTGCTCCGCAGTGACTTGGCTGTGGGCCCTAAGATGCCGATTGCGCGCCCGCAGATTGCCGGCGCTAGGGGTGACTGCTCAGGATCCGGTATGTACCAGAGCCAGGGACCTGGCCCGTTCCAAAGCTCACTGTGCATCCCTAGTTAGAAGGCGAAAAGAGAGAAGAAAGAAAAAAAAGAAAAAAGAAAAGGAAAGAAAGAAAAGAAAGAGGAGAAAAAGAAAGAGAAAAGAAAAAAACGAAGAAAAAGAAAAAAAAAAACGCAAAAAACCAAACCAAAAAACACCAAAAACACCAAAAAAATGAACGAAAACAAACTACAAAACACCTCACCACACCGCAAAGCAGAAAGATACACAAATCTGAAGTATATAGTTCAGCGACTCAATGTTTTTTTTTGTTTGTTTGTTTGTTTGTTTTACGCCTTAGCACAGCTCCGCCCCTTCACGTCCGCTCGGCTGGGTCCGGAGCAGCCATTAAATGTTTTTATTTTTACGCCTTAGTGCAGCTCCGCCCCTTCACGCCCGCCCGGCTGGGTTCCAGGTGGTTTCGCAGTGGATTTCAAGATGGCATCTGCACGCCTGCACAGCTACGAGGGTGGTGGGAATCAAACCTCCGTGTTCTAAAAAGCGTGGCAGCTAGAGACCCGGAGGGCAAACGTGCCCACCAAGGCTGTCCGGCTCGTGAGCTGCCAGAAAAGAAAAGAAAAAAAAAAACAAAACAAACAAAACCCAGAAAAAATTCACGAAAAATGAAGTATACAGTTCGACGAGCCTATTCTTCTTCGTTTTTTTTTTTTTATGCCTTAGCGCAGCTCTGCCCCTTCACCCCGAGTGTGGCCCCGGCATATCCCACACTCCTGGCGTTGGTTCAGAGACCAGCGGTGGGCGCCAGGCAGAGAGAGCCGCTTGGCACTTTATGGCTCCCAAGCGGTTTCTCCCTCACTTTCAAGATGGCGCCTGCAGAGCTCCGGGGCTGGAGGGGACTGGCTCCCCGGCAGGCAGAGACTGCCACTGCCCAGGGGCTGGCGAGCAAGGACGCACACCAGGGGTCTCCGGCTGGAGAACCGCCGAAAAAGGCAGCACGGGCAGAAAGAGCCGCTGGGCACTTTATGGCTCCCGAGCAGTTTTGCCTTCGCTTTCAAGATGGCATCTGCTGAGTTCCGGGGCTGGAGGGGACCGGCTCCCCGGCAGGCAGAGACCACCACTGCCCGGGGGCTGGCCAGCAAGGACACGCACCAGGGGTGACCAATAAAGCTGTTTTTAAAACATTGTGTTGTCTTTAGGAAGAAAAGTAACTTTCTAAAAAGAATAAATGTAAAAGACTGGGCAAGGGAGAGTATTTAGTCATTGAAATTATTTAGAAGAGCTGGAGTAAGGTGTTAACAAAAATCAGCAGTTTAAACTTGGGTTTATTACTGTTTAAAAATTCTTTGTCAAGACTCAACTTCTTCCTGCAGGAAGATCGAGGTGATGCATGTTCCCCTATTGCTCCTGCTAAGTACAACCAAACAGCTTGGACATTGTACATAAAACAAGCATAAGAAGACTCTGAATAGTAGAAAGAAGAAATCAAAGTGTCTAGTGAGCTTGGGACACAAGGAATGACATGGAAGTGACTTCTCTGGGTTTTCTCTTTGCCTCTTATGTGCCAAACATGGAGATAAAGAAGCAGCAACTTGGAAATGCCAATAGGCACAAACAGAAATGCCCTAATGAAAGCTTGTTTCCAGGCAAAGGACCAGAAAAGGGGAAACATGGTAAGGCAGAAAACTTTTCGACAATAACTGCTCTCCTCTGTCCAAACAACAGAAGCAGCTGTGGCTCCATCCCAACCAGCCGGCAAAGACCAAGACGCTACACGTGGGAGCAGCGAGGCAGTCCTACCCCTTGCAGCCAAGAAGATATTCAGAGGAGGCCTAGCAGGGAGTAGGAACTCCCATTAATGCCCAGCTGTAACAAAGAGAATACTTTTGGGTGTCAGTGGAGGCCAAATGAGGAACCTGGTCTTCCACTACCATGTGGTAGTGATAAAGAAGTGGGCTTGTTCCCCTGCTAAAGCAATGTCAGAGGTAGTAAAAACAGAAGGTTTGAATAAGATCCAACCTCATGGTACAGTACTAAAGTGTCTAGAATACTGAAGAAAATCTCAACTTGAATGAGAATAGTTAATGATGAGGGCATAGATATTAGAATTATTTAAAAGTATTAGATACAAACCATCACAAGAATGCCTCAGGCTGGGTGCAGTGGCTGACATGTGTAATCCTAGAGCTCTGGGAGGCTGAGGTGCGGCGATTGCCTGAGGTCAGGATTTTTAGACCAGCCTGAGCAAGAACAACACCCCATCTCTATGAAAATAGAAAAATTAGCTAGGCACCATGCAAACGCCTGTAGTACCAGCTGCTCAGGAGGCTGAGGTAGGAGGATTGCTTGAGCCCAGGAGTTTGAGGCCGATGTGAGCTACAATGATGTGACTGTACTCTAGCTGGGGTGACAGAGTGAGACTCTGTCAAAAAAAAAGTATGCTTCAGTGAGAAATTATATACATATTCAAAGCAGATGAAAACAGCAGTCTCAGCAAAGAGATAGGATATAAGAAAAGAAACAAATGGAAAGTTTAGAACTGAAAAATATATACAATAACTGAAATAAAAACCTTAATTGATGTGTCCAACAGCAGAATGGACAGAATAGAGGACAGAATCAGTGAACTGAAGATAGAACAATGGAAAATTTCCAATCTGAACAGCAGAGAAAAATGATAGATAGAAAAAAATAAGTAAAGCCTGAGGGACAATAGGGCTATAATAAGAGATCTGATATTTCTGTTATCAGAATCCCAGAAGGAGAGCAAAAGATACTAGGATTGAAAATGTATAAAAATAAATTCCTAAAAACCTCCCAAATTGGGCAAATATCATAAGCTTATATAGCACACATATTAAAGAAACTGAGTGAATCTCAAACAGGATAAACACAAGAAATCCATACCAAGATATGTCAAAGTCAGGATGGCAGAAAACTAAAGACAAAGATAAATTTTTGAAATCAGAGAAACAGAAATGACACCTTACCTAAAGGGAATAAGAATTCAAACGACAGGGGAATTCCTATCAGAAAACATGGAGGCCAGAAAAGTGGCACAATAGCTTTCAGGTGCCAAAAATCGTCTAACTACACCAACTAAAAGACAAGGAAAGAGTGGATTTAAAAGAAATGACCCAGCTATAGGGTGCCTGTATGAAACTCACTTGAAATACAGTGATAAAAATAGATTGAAAGTACACATGAATGTTCATGGCTTCTTTATTTTTAGTAGTCAGAAATTGTAAACAACAAAAATGTCCTTCAATAAATGAATGGTTAAAAGTCCTGTGGCACATACTGCTTTGCAATAAAAACGAGCAAACTATTGAAACACGAAACACCTTATATGGACATCAAGGGCACTATGATGAGTGAAAAAATCCAATATCAATATCCAGTTTTATACTTCAGTATTATATATCATATAGATTAATAGGATTCTTGAAATAACAATATAAATATGAGAAGAGGATACTTGGTTTCCAAGGGTTAGGAATTGTGGGGGGAGAAATGTGAGTGCGATAATAAAGAAGTGTTGCTAGGAAAGTCTTTGTAGTTGGAATAGTGCTGTGTGGTGTCTTGATTTGTATCTTGACTGTGCAAAAATCTATAGATATGATAAATTGACACACTGTATCATTGTCAATTTCCTGATTTTACAGTGGTACCATAGTAACCCCTGGATAAAACAGGATAAAGAGGACTTAGGACCTTTCTACTATGTTTGTACCTTCCTTGAATCTATAATTATTTCAACATAAACGTTTTTAAAAAGTGAATACAGGCTTCTATTTTTGGTAACATATTTTAAAAGGTACTCTGAATAATCTCTATTATGAAAAAAACTAAAGTGCTGATAAATTAGTCAAATCTTGTTAAACACATCACTCTTTGGCATTAAAGTGTGGACTTCAAGGGAACCATGGATGAAATGATAGGGGGAATCCTGGGATGTGAGGGATAATCAAATTTATCTTTCATCCTTGGGATTTCTGGAAAATCTTGGAAGCATTTAGCTTCCAGTGTATGTGTACATGAAGTACAGAGTACAAGAAATGAAGCCTAGGGCCTTCCCAAGGTCAAGAGTCTTGCGGGAGAGCCAAGGAAGTTGCTTGTCAGGGCCTTTGTATTGGGTAAGGGAAAAATATAACACCATCAAAAATTACAAGTTTTATAAATTATTTATGTTATAAGTCACTGGTTTCCAGAGTAAAGCAAAACTCTACAACGCAAGGATAAAAGGACAGATATGCCAATTACAAAAGGGACAGAAGATCGGAAAAGATGTTTCTCCAAACAAGATACATGAATTACCAATAAGTACAATAGAAGCAGCTCAATCTTGTTAGTCATAAGGGAAATACAAATAAAAACCACAGTGAGATACCACTTCACATCCCTTAGGATGGCTAGAATCTAAAGGACAGCTAATAAGAGTAGGTGTGGATGTAGAGAAATTGGAACCATCGTATGTTGCCTGTGGAATTGTAAAATGGTACAGCCATTTTGGAAAAGAGTTTGGCATTTGTTGAGAAAGGTAAACACTGAGTCACCCAGCAATTCCACTCCTACACCCAAAAGAAATGAAAACATATGTGCATCCAAAAACCTGTACAGAAGTGTTTATGGCAGCAGCACTCACAGTATCCAAAACGAAGAAACAACCTAAATGGACCCCAAAGGATGAGAAAATCATCCCAAAGTGGTATATCCATACAGTGGAATATCATTGGACTCTAAAAAGGATGAAGTTATGATACATGCTACAACATAGATGGAGCTTCAAAGCATCGTGCTAAGTAAAGAAGCCATTCACAAAAGACCACATATTGTGTGGTTCTATTTATACAAAAGGCTCAGAATAGGAAAACTTATGGAGATAGAAGGTAGGCTTGTGATTGCCAAGGGCTGGGGGTGTCAGGTTGGATGGAAACAGACAGTGAACTTCAATGGGTACAGGATTTCTTATTGGGGTGATGGAAATATTCTAAAATTGACTGCAATGATGGTTGCACACTTCTGTGAACATCCTAAAAGCCACAGATTTGTACACTTTACATGGGTAGTTTTTATGTATTTGAATTATATCTCAGTAAAGCTATTTTTATTTTTTATTTAGTTTTGAATTATTTTTTTCCAATGTAATTTATTTATTTTTTATTTGACATATTTTGGAGATACAAATGTTTAGGTTACATACAGTGCCTTTGCAGCACCTGAGTCAGAGCTTCAAGCATGTCCATCCACCAGATGGTGCACACTGCACACATTAGTTGTGAACATACACATCCTCTCCTACCCCTACCCACATGCCCAATGCCCGATGATTATTCGTAGTATATGTGCACTTAGGTGTTGATCATTTAATACTAATTTGATGATGAGTACATATGGTGCTTGTTTTTCCATTCTTGGGATACTTCACTTAGTAGAATGGGTTCCAGCTCCATCGAAGATAATATAAGAGGTTCACCATTGCTTTTGTGGCCGAGTAAAAAATCCATGGTATACATATACCACATTTTATTAATCCACTCATGTATTGTTGTGCATTTGGGTTGATTCCACATCTTTGTAATTGTGAATTGTGCTTCTGTAAACATTCAAGTGCAGATGTCTTTTTTATAGAAAGTGTTTTATCCTTTGGGTCAATGCTGAGTAATGGGATCACTGGGTGAAATGGTAGTTCCACCTATAGCTCTTTGAGGTCTCTCCATATTACTTTCTACAGAGGTTGTACTAGTTTGCAGTCCCACCAGCAGTGTATGAGTGTTCGTATCTCTCCACATCCACGCCAACGTTTATTGTTTTGGGAGTTTCTGATAAAGACAATTCTAAATGGAGATAAGTGATATCTCACTGTGGCTTTGATGGCATTTCCCTGATGATTAGAAATGTTGAGCATTTTTCATGTTTCTTGGCCATTAATCTATCTTCTTTTGAAAACTTTCTGTTAATGTTCTTTGCCTACTTTTTAATGGAGTTCTTTTCTTTTATCTTGCTGATTTTCCAGAATTCTAGATAGGTTCTAGTCATGAGCCCTTTATCAGATGTGTAGCATCCAAATATTTTGTCCCACATAAAGCTGTTTTTAAAAAATAATCCCAAAAAATAGTCACGTACCAGGAAGTAGCTCCTAGACAATAGGAATATATAAATAAAGTCACTGGAGTTTTCCACACTGCAGTCTTTACCATCTATGTGTGTTCATGTGTTTTTTCTGTGTGTATGTATGTATGCGTATGTGTTCATCCCCTGTTCTGTAATCAGGCCACAACAACTGGCGCAGAGAGCAGGGTCTGTGTCATTCAGACAGAGGGACAGAAGAGGCACCCCTTTTGCCATAGGATGCTGTTCACAAGTACATACATGGTGATTCACGTGTTCAGGCATCAGGCGGGATCCCAGCACCTTCATAGCACCGGATTCTTCCTGAAAGCCTCTTCCAAGAAATAGCCTCCGAGATCATCCTGCTTATGATCTTCAAAATCTCAGGAACCAAAGGATCATCATGGTTGGGGTTGTACAACATGGAAACTGCTGGATGACGACACTTGGGAAATGAATTGGAGGTCTGCAAGGGCAGTGGAGCTAACAGCCACATGGGATACCTGTGGAAATATGCTTCCTGAGTGCATTCATGGTGATTCTCTTGTCCAGGCATCAGAGGCAATCCAACACCTTCACAGCACCAGCCTCCCCCAAGGATCTTCAGCAAAGAAAGAGCCACCCAGACCATCCTGCTGCTGAGAGAGACGGAAACCAACTTGGGAGAGGAAGAGGAGCAGTACCCCCAGTGGAGGTAGCAAAATGCTGAACCACACGCGAAGGGCTCCCCCTAGAGACAGAGGAGGCAGCTTACCTGGTGCTCACCGTGTGCCTCTATCCAGACTAAAGCTGAAAGAAGGCATCTCAAGGACTCATCCAGATGGGAAGGGTTCAGTGAAAGAACTCTGGGAGTATAAAGAATCAAGCTGAAACCTTGCCCTCAAAGAGGATTACTAGTTCTCCACCAATTGACACAAACCTGATTCAAAATGGCAACATGTCACAGGAAGAATTTCAAACATGGATCATAAATAAGCTGAACATTATGCAAGAAATAATGGATAACCAACACAAAGAAACCACAAAAAACAGATCCAGGAATTGGAAGAAAAATTCACTAAAGAAATTGAAATATTGAAGAAAAATCAAACTGAACCCCTCGAAATGAAGAATGTATTCAGGGAGCTACAAAACACAGTGGAAAGTCTCAAGAACTGGGTAGATCAAACAGAAGAAAGAATCTCAGAGATCGAAGATAACACTTTCCAATTAAATAAGTCAGTCACAGAGATAGAGCAAAGGAACAAGAGAAAAGACCAGAGTCTATAAGAAATGTGGGATTATGTGAAGAAGCCTAACGTGAGAGTTATCGGCAATCCCGAGGGTGAAGAAGACAATAAGCAAGGGTTGGATAAACTATTTGAAGATATAATTGAGGAAAATTTCCCGGGTCTTGCCAAATCTCTAGATATACAGGTTTAAGAAGCTCAAAGAACCCCTGGGAGATTCATACCAAATAGGAAGACACCACGTCATGCAGTTATCAGACTGACCATAATATTCACTACAGAGGCCCTTCTTTGAGCTGCAAGGAGAAAGAAACAAGTAACATACAAAGGAAAGTCCATCTGAATCACGCCAGATTTCTCAACTGAAACCTTACAAGCAAGAAGAGATTGGGGCCCCATTCTCACTCTTCTGAAACAGAATAATGCCCAGCCTAGAACCCTGTACCCAGATAAGCCCAGTTTTATATATGAAGGTGAAATTAAGACATTCTCACATAAACAAAAACTCAGAGAATTCACCAAGACAAGACCAGCTCTCCAAGAAGAAGTACTCAAAACAGAGTTACACATGGTCCAGCACAAGAAGGACCCAAGAATGTAAAACTACTCAAGAGATAAAGATAAACACTCCGTTATAATAATGGCTCAAGAGAGAAAACAGATCAATGAAATTCAACCCAACATGAGGAACAGCAATCTGTCTCAGTTATCAGTACTCTCATTAAATGTGAATGGCTTCAATTCTCCACTCAAGAGACATAGACTAGCCCAATGGATAAAAATATATAAGCCAAGTATCTTCTGTCCTCAGGAAACTCATATAAACTGCAATGATGTATTTCTACTGAAAATAACAGGGTAGATATCAATACTTCAAGCAAATGAAACAGAAAACAAAGCTGGCATGGCGGTTTCAGTCTCCGATAACTTAGTTTTTAAATCAACAAAAGTGATGAAAGACAAAAATGGTTACTATGTACTGGTGAAGGGTACAATTCAACAAGAAGACATAACTATACTTAATATATATGCACCCAACTTAGTTGCACCCAGATTTATAAAGCAAACCCTACTTGATCTGAACCAAATGATAGATAACAACACTTTAATAGCTGGAGACTTTAACGCGCCACTGACAGTACAGGACAGATCCTCCAATAAAAAAATAAACAAAAAAATAATGGACTTAAATAGAATGCTACAAAAAATGGGCCTGACATCTACAGGGCATCCTACCCAAAAACCACTGAATATACTTCTTCTCATCAGCTCATGGGACATTCTCCAAGATGGACCATACGTTAGGACATAAAGCATGTCTTAAAAAATTTAAAAATATAGAAATTATACCATGCATCTTCTCAGATCACAGGAATAAAAATAACAATGAACCCTAACAGAAATTCTCATTTTGACTCACTGTCATGGACGTTAAACAACCTTCTCCTGAAGGATCATTTTATAATGAAGAAATGAAAACAGAAATCAAAAGATTCTTTGAATTAAACGACAAAGGAGACACAACATATCAAAATCTGCGGGACACAGCTAAAGCAATCCTAATAGGAAAATTTATTTCCATAAACGCCTATACCAGAAAGACAGAAAACTTACAAATAGACAATGTAATGAATAGACTCAAAGAACTGGAGTAGGAAGAACAGACCAACCGCAAACTGAGCAGAAGGAGAAAAATTATTAAGATTAAATCAGAACTAAATGAAAAGGACAACAATCCAAACATAAGGGAGATTAATAAACAAAAAGTAGGTTCTTTGAAAAAATAAACAAAATTGACACACCTCTGGTTAGACTAACCAAGAGCAGAAGAGAAAAAACTCATAACTTCCATCAGGAACATGAAAGGAGAAATCACGACTGATGCCACAGAGATACATGATATCATTTATGAATTCTCCAAAAATGTTTATGCACACAAATTAGAAAACCTGGAGGAAATGGACAAATTCTTAGAAATACACAGCTTTCACAGGCTCAACCAGCAAGAAACAGAATTCCTGAAAAGACTGATATCTAGATCTGAAACCAAACAGCAAAAAAAAAAAACCTTCCCAAAAAGAAAAGCCCTGGACCAGATGGATTCACACCTGAATTATACCACACCTATGAAGAAGAACTGGTGCCCATCCTACATAAACTATTCTCCAATATAGAGAAGGATGGGATTCTCCCCAACACTTTTTACCAAGCCACCATAATCCTGATACCAAAACCAGGAAAGGATGCAACTAAAACAGAGAACTACATGCAAATTTCTCTTATGAATATAGATGTAAAACTTCTCAATAAAATTCTAGCACATCCAATCCAACTGCTTATAAAAAAAAATAATCCATCACGACCAAGTGGGCTTCATCCCAGAGATGCAGGGATAGTTTAACATATGCAAAACTATAAATGTAATTCACCACATAAATAGAAGCAAAAATAAAAATCATATGATCCTCTCAATAGATGCAGAAAAAGCATTTGACAAAATTCAACACCTTTTTATGATAAGAACACATAACAAAATAGGCATAGACGGTGCTTATCTAAAAATGATACAAGCCATATATGACAAACCCACAGCAAACATAGCACTGAATGGGGAAAAACTGAAAGCATTCCCACTTCGAACTGGAACCAGACAAGTCTGTCCACTGTCCCCAGTACTTTTCAACATAGTATTGGAATTCCTTGCAAGACCTATCAGGAAAGAGAGCAGAATCAAGGGAGTCCAAATAGGGACAGAAGAGATCAAACTCTCACTCTTTGCTGATGATATGATGTTATATTAGAAAACCCCAAGGTGTCAACCAAGAGACTCCTGGAATTGATCAATGAATTCAGTAAAGTCTCAGAATACAAAATCCATACATACAAATCAGAGGCATTCACATATGCCAATAAAATTCAAACAGAGAACCAAATTAAGGACTCAGTACCCATCAAAATGGCAACAAACAAAATAAAATACCTAGGAATATATTTAACTAAGGAGTAAAAGGACCTCTATAGGGAGAACTATGAAACACTGAGGAAGGAAATCGCAGAACATGTAAATAAGTGGAAAACCATACCATGCTCATGGATCGGTATCATCAACATTGTTAAAATGTCTATACTGCCAAAAGTTATCTACAGATTCAATGCAATCCCTATTAAATTAACATCATTTTTCACAGATATAGAAAACATAATTTTATGCTTTGTATGGAACCAGAGAAGACCCCGTTTAGCAAAAGCAATCTTAAACAACAAAAACAAAATGGGAGGTATTAATTTGCCAGACTTCAAACTATAATACAAGGCTGTGGTTCTTAAAACAGCCTGGTATTGGCACAAGTGCAGGGACACAGACCAGTGGAACAGAACAGAAAAATCCAAATATAAAATCATCCTCATATAGCCATCCAATCTTTGACAAAGCAGACAAAAACATACTCTGGGGAAAAGATTCCTTATTTAATAAAAGGTGCTGGGAAAACTGAATATCTACATGTGGAAGACTAAAACAGGACACATAGCTCTCACCTCTCACAAAAATGAAATCATGGTGGATAACAGACTTAAACCTTAGGTCAGAAGCTATTAGAATTCTAGAAGAAAACATAGGAAAGACTCTTACAGACATTGGCCTAAGCAAAGAATTTATGTGGAAGACCCCTAAGGCAATCAAAGCAAGAAAAAAATAAATAAATGGGACCTGATCAAATTAAAAAGCTTCTGCACAGCCAAAGAAACAGTCAAGAGAGTAAACAGACAACCTACAGAATGGGAAAAAATTTTTGCATACTACACATCAGATAAAGGACTGATAACAAGAATCTATTTAGAACTCAGGAAAATCAGTGAGAAAAAATCGAACAACCCTATCAAAAAGTGGGCAAAGGGCATGATTAGAAATTTTTCAAAAGAAGATATAGAAATAG
>JAPYYL010000031.1:10426143-10441804 GCA_028534055.1 Eulemur mongoz | reverse complement strand
ACCATGGAATATTACTCAGCTATTAGAAATGATGGAGATATGGCATCTCTTTGGTTCTCCTGGAGAGAGTTGGAACCCATTCTATTAAGTGAAGTATACCAAGAATGGAAAAATAAGCACCACATATACTCACTAGCAAACTGGTTTCCCTGAGTGCATATTTGGGAATAACATCAATTGAGTATAGGACAGAGGTCAGGGCTGGGTGGAAGTGATAGGTGTATACCTACTTGATGAGTGCGATGAGTACTGTCTGAGGAATGGACAGGCTTGAAGTTCGGATTGGAGGGGATGGGGTGGAGGAAGGGGATGGGTGCACACCTACCTGATAAGTGCTATGTGCACTGTCTAGGGAATGGACACAATTGAAGCTCAGACCCTGGGGGATAGAGAGGCATGGGCAATATATATAGCCTAAACTTTTGTACCCCTATAATGAGCTGAAAAACAAAAAATAAAAATAAAAAAAGAAGAAAATAATTTTCAAAAGTAGAATAAAATTTGAAGATGTATGTTAGCTGATTTTTTAAAAATCTTTTTTCCCTAATTATATTTTATTTGAATCTAAGCATGGGATACAAGTGCAATTACACTATCTGACTTTAAGATAATGCTACAGTAATCAAGACACTATGATATTGTCTCAAGGATAGACACATAGCTGAATGAAATTGATCAGAGAATACAGAAATAGACCTACACAAGTATGGCCTGTAGTTTTACAAAGATCCAAGACAATTAAATTGAAAACAGTTGGTCTTTTCAAGAAATAGTATTGGAACAGTTAGACATCCATGTGTAAGAAATGTATCATATACCTAAATGTTAAATGAAAAGGAATAACACTTTTAAAGAAAGCACGGGAGAAAATCTCATAACCTGCCATAGGCAAAGAGATCTTGAACACGACATGAAAAGCATGATTCCTAAAGAACAAAAATTAAATTAGACTTCCTGGGAATTAACAACTTTTGATCTGAGAAAGACAGAATAAAAGTCAAAAAAGCAAGCAAACAACGGGAAAAAAATATTCGCAGATCATATACCCAACAAAGGTTTTGTATCTGGAATATATAAAGGGCTTTGAAAACTTGAAAATTAGAAAACAAATGACCCAGCTTTAGTAATGGACAAATTACCTCCATAAGCACTTTACCAAAGCGTGCATATGATAGCAAATAAGCACATGAAATTGTCTTACATCATTGACCATTAAAGAAATGCAAATTGAAATAAAAATGCGATAACATGACACACATTTGGAGATGATTAAAATAAAACTACTGACAGTGCTAACCAGGACAAAGAACAACTTGAAATTTCATGCATTAGTGTGAGAAAGTAAAATGTTACAGTCACTGTGGAAAATGATTGGTAATGTCTTATAAACACACACTTACCATAGGACTTAGCAATGCCACTCCAGGGAACAAAAAAACTCTATGCTCATGCAAAAACCTACACCTGAATATTTATCGCAGACCAATTCATATTTGCCCAAATCTGCAAACAACCCACTACCCTTCCATGGGTGACAGAAAAACAAACTGCGATGCAGCCACACAGCGGTACACTACTCAGCAATAAAAAGGGAGGTAGTGATATACACAAAAACTTGGATCTAACTGAAAGTCATTTTGATGACAAATGTATTCATAAGTAAGTGAGGCACTACTCGTAACAATTACGGTTCTTGTTTATGTAACCAGTCACATAGTGGTAGCTGGTATTTCTAAGCACCTTCTACTACCCATTCTGTATTCCCTTGGATTTCAGCACCTCAGCTGTCTGTGGTTCTTTAGCTGATGGGGTGACCCAAAGTCCATTCTTGCAAGGTCGGCCATTCCTAGTCCTAAATGGATTGAGTTGCTGTATTTTCTCACTGACCTTAATCACAGGCCATGGAAATGCTATGGGACTCCCTGGGGAATCTCCTATATTTCAGACATGCTCTTCCTTGCCTCCGTGGTGGAGCAGCAGTCCAGTTTCCCCTTGCTATTCAGATCAGTCACCCCAGTCAACACAGTAACTCTTAGCCTGTTGAGTCAGAGGCATAAAGAGCCCAAACTGACTGGGGGCTCTCTTAATTCCAGTTGAATGGAATCATTTTTGTGTCTCCTGGAGTAAGCATTCCTCCACCTGGAACCAAGACTTCAAGGACAGCATAGCATAAGGTTGTTAAAACAGGAAGTAAAACTTTTGCTGGTAGGTCACTAGGGGTAAGGTGAGTGGTGCCACGCCCACTTCCACCCCGTAATTCCTGGACCTTTGCATTCTCACTATGACAAACCACACCATATATTGGATGCTGATTCAGAGCATATACAGCCTCCTAGAGAACCACAGCCCTGAAAATATTGTCACCTACCTGGTACTGTTTACTATGAGTTCAAAAAGGTATTACTCTGTTATTTTTCACAACTACATTTGTTTGTGTATCTATACACATACATATATATGGCAAATACCTTTATATTCTTTCCTCCTGTATTCCCTTATCATGTAACATACATGTGTTGACCTCCTATCAGTATTTAAGTATTGTTGATTTTATGTAATATTATTTAAATTATGGGATATCAGCACAAGAAAAACTTATCTTAAGGAACTTATCTCCTCCTTTGTGGAAATGGTTAGTATATTTCCATTTGTGTGAGGACCGCTGTAATAAGTTAGGCAGAATCACGACCTTGCTCTTGTCTTTATTTGGACCTTAGGTATGGTCTTAGCAGCTGCCTATAGGTGCTAAGTGGAGATGGGTTTGACTGGTGATGGTTAATTTTATGTGCCAACTTGGCTGGGCTGAGAGCTGGTCAAACATTGCGTCCGTGAGGGTGTTTTTGAAAGAGGTTGGCATTTCAGTCCATAGGACTGAGTAAAGAAGATCACCCTCACCAATGTGGCAGTCATTGAGAGTGTCCCCAGAACCAAAAAATGGAATTCTCTCTATTTCTGAGCTGGGATATCCATCCTCACATGTTCCCAGACCACTCGTCTCTGGTTTGTCGGACCTGCAGACTCCAGGACTTATACCAGCAGCTCCACTGCTCCATGGTATTCTTGCTTCTATTTCTGTGGAGAACGCAGACTATTACAAGCATGGAGGCCACTATCTACACAACACTCTGCTTAACTTAAACCTGTGGCCTGAAATGACCCCTGTTGATGTAGCCAAACATCAAGTCCAGTCCTGGTTCCCATCCACATAGATAGACCCATTTTCCCAGTGGACACCTTTACCTGGATGGACCAGAGCACCTCCCCATCTGCACAGTCCCCACTGACCTCGTTCTTTCCACTCTTTCTCATCCCATCACGACCAACTCTTCCTCCTTCCCCCTCACCTTCAGCTAAGGGGAGCGGCTTCCACCTAGTAAGCAGCCCCAAAAATCAGATCATTAAAGATTCTCCCCATCATTTCACAGACCCCGACTTCCTAAAACTCTCACATGTGTCTCCACCTCAACACCCTCCTTCCAGCAGATTGAAGTAATTGGTCTCTTCTTTTGTTTTGTTTACTTGCTGTTTTTGCTCAGTAGATGTTCAATAAGGTTTTTCTGGATGAATGAATGAAGGAAGGAATGGATGGATCAAAATACCAGAGGGTCCCATTGGCCGATTCAAAATGTGGAGCGTGCCCCCCAGCCTGGGTCTTCTGCCTTCATGGAAGGCACGTGCCACAACTGCTCATCTGTCTTCAGATTTCCCCTGGACTGTCCCTGAGAGTGTCATCGTGGTTGTTTCCTCCCCAAGCCCAATCACCGTCTTGGAGGTGTGGATGCTGCCAATAGGATGGGGCATGATGCTTCCTACACTGGGCCCCACACTTCCCCATCAGTGTGACAAGTAAGGGTGCCACCTCCTTTGTCATGGCACCTCCACAGCCAGCCGCTCATTGGCAAAGTCTGGGGTAACTAACTCCAGGGCATCCTTCCTCCAGTTTCCCCTCCAAACAGCCTCACTGCTACCTTTCTCTGCCAAGTGCTCTTCCAGGCCTGTCTCACCTGTCAGTATCGATCACCAATCCACAAACCCGTGCAGTGGAGTTTGAGGGGGCCCAGGGTACACAGGAGATTAAACCCTGGCCCCACAGTAGATGAGACAGCTCCCAGCCTGGGACCCTGTCCAGGGTGCACTGGACCACTAGAGGGGTCAAAGGACTTGTGGGGACTCACCAAGCCTGATGCACGCCACCATCTATGCTCTTCCCGACAGAGCTGGGGGCTGCTAAAGGGGCTGGGGTGACTGCATCCAGCCAATGGGACTGGTCACTCAGATCACATTGCAGCTTCCAGCTGGTGACGAATGATGGACCCCGATTTCCCAAGCCCATTCATGGGCCTTGTCCTATCCTCCCTCCTCCCTGCTCCTTCCCTCCCTCTGGTCCTTCCCCCACTGGGATGAGTTCTGGAGGCAGAGCTCTGAGTACCAACCTGCCTGGGGCTCTGTGGCCATGGCTTTGCACTTGGTCTCTCTCTTGCATCTGGCCACCGCTGTCCTTGGGATGCCCCCAACATGCCTCACTTGCCTAGGGGTCCTGTCTGCTCTCCTTCCCTGACTCCTGGTCACTCTGACCAAATATTTCCTTAATAAATGAAAAGGTACGTTGCATTTCTGATGTATAAATCAAGCATAGCAGAATGATCTTGCCCAGGACATCACTACCTGAATCCAGCTTGAGCTAGGGGAGGAATTAACTTAATCAGAGACAGTGGAGATGCACATTAAAATAACAGTGAAACGATATTCCGTCATCAAATTTTATTGATAATTTTCACCAAAATTTAAAAGACTGATAAAATAAGATATTTGTTAGCGTGTAGGATATTCACATACATTTCTGAGAAAATAAATTGGTAGTGTTTTTGAAATAAAATTTTTACAATATTTGTAAAAAGTAAACTATGCATGCCATTTCCTCTTTCAGCCAATGTCCGTGTTAATGTACCTCTCTTATTAGAAAATATGCATATTTTCCCAAGAATTTCAGGTTCAGAGATACTATTTCAGTTCTATAAATCATAGCAACAAATGGAAAACAGCTTCTGTGTTCATCAGGAGAGGAAAGGTTTAGTTGACTATGACACACAACTACTTTACAGTTCTAGAGAGAAGTTACAAAAGTGAGGGTGGGAAGATCCTGCACCCATCTTATTAAGTGGCAAAGGCATGTGATAGATCAGTATTTACATGATACCTGTGGGTATTTAAGAGCACTGTATGTTTTTGTAGTGCACCTATGTCTAAAAAACCCCATAATAAGGCTTAAATTAATACACACCATATTTCTATGAACAATAGTTGTGACCTCTGAGGAGGGGACTCAAGTGTAGGTGAATTTATAAAGAGAGGATTTGTGATTTATCTATATTTTTAGTTTTTTGTAAGGAGAACATAGGCATTATTACCTTTGCAATTGAAATATCTAAATAAGCTTGACACCAAAAATAGTAGCAGCATATTATTTGAAGTAACCACAAGGTCACGCAGCAAACTCTCAAATTTGAATGGCCTAACACAAGAAAAGCTTATTTTCCATGCATATAAATTCTGATGTGGTTTGTTAGGGGCTCTCAAATGACCCAAGGGCCCAGGCTGTTTCCTCCTTGTGACTCCCCCATCTCACATCGAGTTGCCTTGCTTGCCATTGAATGGAGGGAAAATGCGAGAAAATGGAGCCCTGGCTTGCCAGTGCCTGGATGGGACCAACAAGGCCTCTGCTCATGATCCAGTGAAAAAGGATAGTCACATGACCCTTCCACATTACAAATGGACCTCAGTATTCCCATGTGTCTAGGAAGGGGAGGAAGACAAGGTCTGTAAGAACACTGAAAATTCTTGCCACAAATTGTTACATAGTAATTGCTCAACAAAAAGCAACTATTATAATGTGTTATGACAACACCTTTCACTACTGGGAGGAGTTTCTGAGAAGGCCATATTTTTCTCAACCTCTCCAACTTTTTAAAGTACCTACTACATGAGAGGTGCTTTCAATTTCAGGATCACATGTAGTTTTCCAAAGATCCTGTAAATGTCAGCAGGAAGGCTTTGCCTTCTTCACTCAATGGCACTTTTCTGCACTATCCTTTGCAGAACCATCTGTCATCCCAGTAGGCTGAAGACTTTCTCTTTCCATTTGACATAGGGGCAAGATCTTAACCTGTGAGTCTCTGCTACCTCTGCATGACTGAAGACCTGCACAGGATGTCCTTAGACACACTGAAAGCCAGGACTGTCCTATGGGGCAGATACATACAGCAGGAGCAGTGGAAAGATGACCTTTAATTCTTCATTTTTAATCTGGGCTGGCATGCCTACTAAGGAACCAGTTTTTATTCTGAGGAGGACAGCAGAGTTTTATGAATTCAGCTTCAGGAGATATTTGCTTCACAGTAATTTCCACAGTCTTTCCTCATTTACCACTATAAAGGAGACGCTATGAACTGAACTGTGCCCCTTACCCAAAATTTATATGTTGAAGCCCTGAGGCCCAATGTGATGTATGTGTAGATGGCGCCTTTCAGATGTAATTAGGGTCAAATGAGGTCATGAAGTTGGGGCCTAGATCATGGGATTAGTGCCCTTATAAGAAGAAACTTCAGAGAGCTTTCTTGCTCTCTCTGTCTCTCTCTGCCATGTGGACTCAAAGAGAAGGCAGCTGTCTAAAAGCGAGGAAGAGATTCCTCACCAGGGATCAAATCTGGCAGTACCTTGATCTCAAACTTCCCAGCCTCCAAAACTGTGAGGAATAAATATCTTCTGTTTAAGTCTCACAGTCTATGGTATTTTGTTCTGGCAGTCTAAGCTGACTAATATGAGAGGCTTTGGTTTTTGACCACCCAGGAAAGCTCTTTAATCTATGTATGTGCTCAGTGGCCAGTTTCAAATAAGGCACCCCATTAAAATCCTATGGTAAATATCATGGGGTGGTTTAAAATCTTTCCCTCTAACTTCAGGGTTATATCTCAGAAACTGGTAAATTATGGGCCAAATCAAACTCCACTCAGCAGATTATTTGGAAAACATTTGGGGAACGTGTTGAAGACATCCAACAGGACAACCAAGTGTCTAAAGGTCACTATTCAAAGTGAAAGAGAACTTTGCTATCAGAGGAGCTCCAGAGTGAGAGAGGGACAACTAAGGGCCTTCTTCAGAGAGAGAAATACTTTATTTTGGGGGAGGAGAGGTGACTCTGGGAAGTGACACTGGCAGCATGGCATAGCCTTTAGAGGATGCAGCCACAGAGACCTGGGCAGCAGACCAGATTCCAGAGTTGGACAGGCAGGTCCATGAGGCGAGACTCAGGAAAGGGCATGGTAATGTAGTAAAGTACTGGTACTACACAAAAGGACTGGCATCTTGGCAGGTTTGGCTCTCAAGGAAACACATAGAATCTCTAAATTTTATTTGGTTCACATTGCCACCCTCCTTCTTGCCTTAGTCATTGCAGGCTTCCATAAGGAAATGCTATAGACCAGGAGCTCAAACAATAGATATTTATTTTCTCATAGTCCTAGAGTCTGGAAAGTCTGAGACCAGGGTGCCAGGGTAGTGGGTGTCTGGTGAGAACTTCTTTTATGGCTTATAGATTGCACCTTCTCTGTGTGTCCCACATGGCAGGGAGAAATAGAAAAAGCAAGCTAGTTCTCTGGTGTCTCTTTTTGTAAGGGCACTAATCCCATCATGAGGGCTCCACAAACATGGCCTCAACCAAATTGAATTACCGGCCAAAGGCCCTATCACCAAGGAGCAGTACATTGGGCTTAGGGCTTACATGTATGAATTTTGGGGGGCACATTTAATTCCATAGCACATTTTTGGGCCTGCTTTTAGTACCTGGACCACAGTCCTTGTTTTGTTTGCCTGAGAAACATTATGGAATCATGAGAAGAGAAATGAAGCAAGAACAAGGTGTGCTTCAGGTTCAGAAGAGTGCAATGGTGTGGGCTCTAGATGAATTCAGACCATATGTATTAGTTTTCTTGAGTGGCCATGACAACATGCCATGGACTGAGGGGTTTAACCAACAGAAATGTATAGTGTCATTGTCCTAGATGCTAGAAGCCCACGATCAAAGTGATGTCAAGGTCGGTTTGTTCTTATGATATGTGTGCTGTGGTTGACAAGCAGATCAATGGAAATAGCATACTCCTGAAACAGATAGGCTTATATATGGACAGTTGATTTACGAAAAAGGTGCAACTGCAGAACAGTGGGGAATCACAGTATTTTTAGTAAATGACAGCGAACAAGTGGATCTCCATGTAGAAACCCCGATGCAACTGGAATTCTGAAGCTACATAAAAATCAATTGCAGAGGGATTAAAGGTCTACTTTTTCAATTCTTGTTATAAAACATTTCAAAACACACAAAATTATATCGAATAGTTGAATGAACCTAGCATTGTGGGTCAAGTAGGGCTTTGACAATGCTGGAGGGGAAAGGACTGAAAGAGTCTGGGAACATCATTCAGTGCCAGAAGGGATGGAGATGATATGAGCTAGGAGAAACAGAGGAAATGGCAGCTCCTTCTGCTCCCTGTTTCTGACACAGATGGCCTTTCTACCTTCATAGGCCTTCATTTTCAAAGAGCTGGACCTGGTGGCTACAGGCAGCTTGAGAGAAGGCTACCTGGCCCAATGATGTGCTCATTCCACCTCCCACCGCAAGCCCTGCTGGCCACTAGAGCCCTGGTGCTCAAACAAGTATGACTTGATGTATGAATCCAGAGATTCCCGACAAGATATGTTGGAGTGACACACTGTCCAGGCCCAGGAGGCCTTTACTGGCTTAGAGGCAAGGCCAAGTATTCCACATGTGATGGGAGCAAAGTACTGCCTCCCTCCTCACCTCCATGGGAGCTCTTGGAGGAGGGAGGTGTTTGGGGGCTTTGCCCACTCTCTTTGCTTTGCTCATTTCAAGGTGTACCACAGATGCTGCTCTTTTGCAGAACTCCCTCTCTGCACACCTCTGCTAATAGGATTTGGAGTACTTGATGGAACAAAGGAGGGTATCTCTCCTTCCTGTGGTCAGAGGTACTCTAAATGTGGGGAGGTAAGTATCATGGGATGACATTAAACTCAGTCCAAGTGGGCAGAGGACCTCCAGAGATTCCATTGGGAGGGCTTCCCCTACCAACACGGGAACTACCACCAGTCTGGGGAGGATTCTCCTAACAGTGTATTTCACAGAGTAGAAGTTTTAATTTTAATAATGTCAAACTTACCAATTTTTTATATCATGATTCGTGTCTTTGCTGTTGTATCTAAGAAGTCATTGCCAAATCCAAGTTCACCTTGATTTCCTTCCATGTTACCTTTCAGAAGCTTTATAGCTTTGTGCTTTACATTTAGGTCTAGGATCCATTTTGAGTAAACTTTGTGAAAGGTGCACAGCAAGTGTCTTTATTCTTGCTAAAGTGAGGAATACTGTAAATGTGGAGAATACAGTCATCATGTGATGACATTGAACTCCTTCCGTGTGGGCAGGGGACCTCCAGGGATACCAGTGCGGGGCCTCCCACAGCAGCACATGGACTGTCACCAGTCTGGGCAGGAGTGTTGGGGAAGTTTCTTAATGAAGACCCTACACCATTAAAATATTATTATAATGGGATTTGGAGCTTCGGTTTGAAAGGCTTTAGGGTGGCAGTCAGTCTTTGAATGAGAATGGGGGGTCACCCAAAATGGAGCCACAGGGTGATGAGCTGAGGGGCCCTGTAGAAGGGGGAGCACCAACTCAATTATTCCATCTACCCAAGGGTCGTTGGTGGCCCAGATCAACTCTCATTCCCAGTTCTGCTCCACATACATCCTTTCAGCTGCCCTCACTCCAGACAGGGGCCTCAGAAGAATTCCGGAATGCCAAGACTCCAGAAGTGGTTGACTTATGGTTTTGTGAGAGATTTCACTGAAGGCCTGGGTCATCTCCAGATCCACTCTGTTCAGGACAAACTCAGCTGTTGTGGAATTGAGTTTGCTTTCTTCCTCAGCTTTGGCTTTAGTGTCTTGAGTACATTAGCCTTTCTTGTAGGCAGAATAGGATATACAACTTGTGATGGTTAATTTTAGATGTGGAATTGACTAGGTTAAGTGATACCCCGGTAGTTGGTGAAGCATTATTTCTGGGTGTGTCTGTGAGGGTGTTTCTAGAAGAGATTGGCATTCAAATTAGGGGACTAAGTAAGGAAGATTTGCCCTCACCCAGTGTGGCTAGACATGATCTAATTGGTTGAGGCCCAGATGGAGCAAAAAGGCAGAGGAAAGGGAAGTTTGCTCTCTCTCTCTCTCTCTCTCTCTCTCTGTCTCCTGGAGCTGGGACACCCTTATTCTCCTGCCCTTAAATATCAGAACTTCAGGCTTTCTGGCCTTTGTTGCAGCATATGCTCTGGGGTCTTTGGCCTTTGTCCTCGGACTGTGAGTTATATCATCTGCTTCCCTGGCTGCAAGGCCTTCAGACTTGGACTGAGCCACGCTGCTGTCTCCCTGGTTCTGCAGCTTGCAGATGGCCTATTGTGGGACTTCTCAGTCTCCAAAATTGCATGAGCCAATTCCCTTAATCAATCTCCTCTCACATATCTGTATCTATCTGTCTATGCATCCTATTGTTTCTGTCTCTCTGGATAACCCTGACTGATACACATCCTTTGATGTGAAGGTGGAAAGCTTATACAATAAACCTCTGCTCCCGTGGCTGGAAATACCTGGGATCTGAGTTTCACTCCTGGCCCCTGTGACCTCCGGGATTTGATACTGCAGCCCATCAGAAATAGTAAATGGGCTGTTTTTCCTTTTCTTGGGGGGAAGAGATGAGGGGAATGAATGCCTGGTGCTCCTTTTGTGCACGACCCACAGTAGATAGCTCACTGATGAATAGCAATATTTTGGAAATTTGGCATATGTTGATTACTTATGTGTCAAGGTTAATGATGAATAGACTACTGAAAAGAGAGCCCTAAGATTTGCAACAACATGAATGGAACTGGAGAACATTATGTTCAGTGAAATAAGCCAAGTACAGAAAGACAAATCTTTCATGTTCTCACTCATATGTGGGAGCTAAATGACAGAAACTTCTCAGGGAAATAGTATATGAAGATTGTTATCAGAGGCTGGGAAGGAGAGTGAGAACAGGGGGATAAGTTGGAGATGATGAATGGATGCAAAAATATAGTTAGATGGTAGATATAGAATGAACACTATTTTGTAGCACAACAAAGTGACTATAGTCAACAATAAGGTAGGGTATGCTTTAAAATAGCTAGAATAGAAATGTTTCTAACACAAAGACATGATAAATACCTGAGGTGATGGAAGCCCCAATTTTCCTGATTTGATTAATTCACATTCTGTGCCAGTATCAAAACATCACATGTACCCTATAGCGATATACAACTATGATGTACGCATAATAGTAAAAACAAAAAGGAGGACATGAGTACCTCTAAGTGGGAAGAAGAGCAAGCAACAAGCCTTCAAAGACCAAGGGAAAGTACATATGGTTATTATCAGCACTCTTCAGTGACAAATGCTTCACCCTTCATGGATACATAGGAAGCTGAATGTCCTGGCTCCTTCTAGTAGGGTCAATGTAATTAGTCCTAGCTAATGAATTGTGAGTGTAAATGAGGTGTTTCCCTTCTGACAGCAGCACTGAATTACTAGTGGAAACACCACTACATTTTCAAATCCTGCCATGAAAATTGCAGAAGCACACATCAATAGCTACCATGAGCGGAAGCTTCCCCGGTGACCTGAATTAGACACACAGTGTAAGAAGAAAGTCCCCCCTTGCCATATGCCGGCTCCTTCCCCTTTCATCTTTACTTAGTCCCTGGGAAAATTTTGTGAACCCTAAACTAATGCAAAGCTTTGTCCCGAATGATCTCCTGAAGATGGAGGCCAAGGAGTCTCAGTGACAGAGAAAGCAGACCTAGATCTGGGGCCCATTAGAGATTACTTCAGGGCAGCTCCTCTTGAAGCCCGGCTGCCTGGTAAGGTGTTCTGACATCTTGACTAAATCAATGTTTATTGTGTTGTATTTCTCATCTAAATGTGTGACTTCTCCATTTGCTTATGGACTTGACAAACTATGAACTCTGGTACTTGGGCAAAACATACGAAGACTGCAAGTCTAGTGTGTTTTTCATACCCATCTCCAATATCAGTCTCTCCACCAGTGCTTTGTCAAGCACCTACACACATGCCTGCCATAAAAGCCCTTGCTTCCTTGATTAAGCTGTCACACACTGCGCCAGGTACCACTTCCTTAAGCTTGCCATTTTTGTTCCAAGGAAGACAACCCACGCTCCTCCCTGGGATGGAGACAGGACCTACCAATTGTCACCCTGGCTGCAGAAAATCATAGTTCATCCAAAACGATATCCAGGAGGGAACAGTGGTGAGGATCGTAGGCCAGTAGACCTGCAAAAGTTAGCTGTTGACTTCCCTGTGGACCTGGAACTTGAGTATCAGGCGCATGTAGGACTCTGGCAAGGAGACACACTGACGTCAGGGTGGCAGGGCCTGGGGGCTTTGCAGGGTGGAGAGGCACACAACCATGGGGTTGGTGACCAATGAGCAGTTCAGCCTCTAATTCTCCATCCATGGGCATCTCGCCTGAGAAGGCCAGTGAGAATGGCACATCTCAGCAGGCCCACATGGCAGAGCAAGTTTGCTGTCTCCCATTCCTTTCTCACTTGCTCCGTGATAGCTGACGTCTGGGTATGGAAGAGGCAAGAGATGGCTTCAAGCTGTAAACAGATGGAGGCTGAGAGGCCAGCCCTGAGAGGAGCAAGAATCCTTTATACCTGCAGAGCCTGGTCAACCAGGCCCAGTGCTTCCACAGCCCTTCCTCACTTGCACAGGGCAAGCTGTTGGGGCTTTATCAAGGGGGCCTGGCAGGCATGCAGAACCAGTGGGAAATAGGAAGGGAGGCAGCAGAGAGTGTAGGGGTCCCAGACAGAGGCCACTGGGAGTTTATAGAAGTGCAAAGGGGCAAGGGACAGGAGAGAAGGAAAGGGTGGGACCCATCTCTGTAGACATACACCTTCTTGCTAGTAATCATCCTCTCCAGGAAAGAGAACTGAGGGATTTGCAGCTCCTCAGCCATGTGGATGGCACTCCCATTGTCTTCCCAGAATAGCATGATGTCTTCAACCATGTATCCATCTACAAAGGGAAGAGAAACAGAGAATCTCAGAAAATGGGCACAGGCAGATTTCACACCAGAGCAATCTGAAAACCAAAGGATGGCTGGAACTTGCCATTTTGGGGGCTTCTTTATGCTTTGCTGAGCCTGAGCCCTGGGGAAAGAGAACTGTCACTTTGGAGTTTCTTAGCCAGAAAGTAAGCAGAGCAAACACACCCTGCGAGCTCCCACCCACCAGCTTGTGCACAATTTCCCAACAGTGGGTGTCACTTCCAAGGGGATGACTCACACCCTAAAGGTCATCTGCTCCCAGATGCCAAATATACACCCCCATCAGGCAGTCAATAAATCACCTATCATGGGTATCTACCACCTGTCTTTATCTCCATCACCTATGCGTGTAGCAGAGAGAGAGTGGGGAGGAGAAGAGGTTGTAGGGGTGTGCTGTCCCTCTCACTGTCAATTCTGCCTTTGGTTTCTTGATTGCCACAGCACCAGGTCGGAAGATGGGCCATAGGCATTGAACCTACAGATTTCCACCTCCAGCTTGCAGGCTTGCTTGTCCAGAGGGAATTTGTGCAGATCCAGGGAACAAGCTGCTGTGGTGGTGAGTCTGTAAAGGAAAACAGAAAGGAAGGACAACGTGAGGCCAGCCCAGGCAAGCAACCTCTCCTGACAGAACTGCAGGGCTACGGACTGAAGCGTAACCCAAGGACCGACCCAAGGACCGACCCACATGTGTGCAGAAGGCGGGGCACTTATGCGTGACAGAGACACGAGAGACCTGGCAAGACTTAAACAAGGAGCAGATGTGTGGCACGTCAGAGAACCGCATGGTGTCAGCATGTGGAAGCCCCTTGAGAGAACTGAATGAGGACATGCGAGGAGGAGGACATGCTTCCTTAGCATGTGCACTTGCTAAGGAAGCACATGAGGGTCTGTGAGTTAGGAGTTGAAGGGTGGATGGGCAAGATTTCATCTCATGGGAAGGAGAAAGTGGCCACTCCAGACAGAAGGAACAGCAGAAGTCAGGGAGCCTATGGGAATCTATGAAAGTTCCACTTTGGCTACTGGGTAGAGTGAGTGAGGGGAGCCAATGCAAGACAGGTCCATGTGGACCTTAGAATGTGTTTGTGGCATATCCAACATAACTCAGGAAGCCTGGTTGGACATCCCCAGAACCCTAGGGGGACTCACAAGATGCCATACCGCACCGTTCCAGCTGGGTGAAGCTGGGACACGTGATTTTCCACAGTCACATCATGCATGTAAGCATCCTTGCTGTTCACAAAGTAATAGTCAGGGACCTGCAACTTCTCATGCATCCGGTAGTCCAGGGTCAGCTTCAGGTTGGTCTCATAGTACGCTAAGTGGGAATCTGTCCAGGTCTGATGAAAAATCATGATGATTGTTTAGTCCTGGGAAGAGAAAGGTAAATCCCTGTTGCAAGCTAGGTTGCTCCAGATTTATCCTCTTTTTGTATTTGTGTGTGTGTGCATGCACATACCTGCGTGTGCAAGTGAATTGAAATGTGTCGCAACTATAGACAAGTGCATGAAACATATGGATGTTTAAAAAAAGATTATTAAAATGACCCTTGTGTAATTAAAATCCAGGTTAAGAAACAGAGCATTACCAACAACTTTCAAACCCCAGTGTGGCCCTTCTGGAACATATTTCCCACACCCCCCAGGAGTAACCATTATTCTAGACTTTATGATTAATAATTCCTTTCTTTTTGTTAGAGTTGCCCATGTTTTCCTAGAAAATATATTGCTTAGACTTTTTAAAGAGATTTATCCAAATGGAATCATACTGTGTGTATTCATGATCTTCTTCTTTCACACAACATTTTATTCCTGAGATACACTCAGGCTGGCATGTGTAATTATAATGTGTTCACTTGCCTTGGTGGGTAACAGATGAATATACTATGCATGTTATTGGATGAACACACAATACAGCCCCAAACCACGACAAAATAAAAATGATGAGGTGGAAGTTACAGTTTGCACCCCTGCCAAGAGCCAAGAGTCAAGAGTGACTGAGGATTCCCAGTGCTTCCAACTCACCAGCATGGATTGGTACTGTCTGACTTTTGACTGTTGCCAGTCTGGTGAGTATGTGATGGGTTTTCATTGTGGTTTTACTTTGCCTTACTACTAACAAGGCCGAGAATCTTTTCTTTCTTTTTTTTTTTTTTATTTCATCTTATTGTTATGGGGGATACAGGACTGCAGGTTACATACGTTGCCCATGTACCGCCTTTCCCCCCAAGTCAGAGCTCCAGGCGTGTCTGTTCCCCAGATAGGGCACGTTGCACCCATCATGTAGGTATATATCCCTCCCTTCCCCACACCCCCTCCTGAGTCAGCACCTTCAAGCATTACCATTCCCCAAACAGTGCGCAATGCACTCATTGTGTAGGCATACATCCATCCCCTCCCCTACCCCCCACTTCAGTCTGATATCCGATTGGTGTCATTCCCAGATGTGTATTTAGGTGAT
>JAPYYL010000031.1:10408799-10426043 GCA_028534055.1 Eulemur mongoz | reverse complement strand
GTAATATTCCATGGTACACATATACCACAGCTTACTAATCCAATCATGTATTGATGGGCATTTGGGTTGTTTCCACATCTTTGCTATTGTGAATTGTGCCGCTATAAACATTCAGGTACATATGTCTTTCTTACAGAATGACGTTTTTCCTTTGGGTATATGCCCACTAATGGGATTGCTGGATCAGATGGCAGGTCTACTTGAATCTGTTTAAGATACCTCCATAATGCTTTCCACAGGGGTTGCACTAGTTTGCAGTCCCACCAGCAGTGTATTAGTGTTCCTGTCTCTCCACATCCACACCAACATGCGTTGTTTTGGGATTTTTTGGTAAAGGCCATTCTCACTGGGGTTAAGTGATATCTCATTGTGGTTTTGATTTGCATTTCTCTGATGATTAGGGATGTTGAGCATTTTTTTCATATGTTTGTTAGCCATTCTTATATCTTCTTTTGAGAAATTTCTATTCATGTCATTTGTCCACTTTTTGATAGGGTTGTTTGATTTTTTCTTGCTGATTTTCCTGAGTTCCAAATAGATTCTAAGGCCGAGCATCTTTTCTTATGCTTCTTATGCTTATCTGCTCTTTAGTTTTCTTCACAAAACTGAAATTCCTGTTTACATTTCTCGATTATTTTTCTATCTGTTCTTAAAATATTCTTCTTTTTAATTCACAGAAATTATGTATAGTTTGAATATCAGTCCTCCGCACTGCAAATAGCTTATTCTATTCTGATTTATCCTTTCAAACTCATCATATGGGTTTTGTTTGCTTTGCAAAGTAGAAGTTCCAGGAGTTTTGGATAGACAGAATTTTCATATAGTCAGCTTTAGCAGCATTTACTTTTATGGTTTGTGTTTTCTGTGTCTTTGGAAAGAAATCCTTACCCACTCCAAGATACAAAGACAGTGTCCTATGTAATCTTTTAAAAGCTTCATAAGCCTTTAGCTTTTTAGTGAATAATCCATCTGGAACTGAATTTTTGGATTTAGTGTGATGTAGGGGTTTTATTAACTGATTTTTTTTTTATTCCAGGTGGTCTTAGTTTGCAAAATCTATCTTGTTCCTCCATGTGAGTTCTGTCATGGGTCAGAACAACTGGAATTGATTTATAACCCTGCTCCTTGTCCCATGTCCCCTGTCTCCAGCCACGTGGCTGGAATTGCCATACTTACTGTATTGTTTTCTGATACCTGTTCAATGCTGGAGACATAGATAGATATTCTCACAGGCATGGGGGCACCTCAGACACAGGAGGTTTGACATGAAGGGTAGAATACGGAGAAGAACACAGACTCAGGAGCCAGACTGCCTGGCTCTGAACCTGCTTTGACACTATTTATCTATGTGACCCTGAGTAAGGCACCTGACCTCTGTGAGCCTTAGCTTCCTCACGGGCAAAATGGGGATAATAATAGCACTGATTTTATAGTAAATGCAAGTCAAGCATTTAGAGCAGGGTGGACTCATGATATGCTTAAATGAAGGGCCAAGGGCAAAACAGAGGAAATGAAGGGGTGAAACACTTTTTTTCTAAATATTTTCCAATAAAAATTGAAAGGAATGAGCCCCCAAACAAGATTCATGGTTATGTGTGCGTGCATGTTTGTGTTATGCACATGTGTCTGTGTGTGATTGTTTGAGCTATTTGAAAGTATGTAAGCATGTCCATGTATGAGTGAATTTGTGAGTGTTTTCATGTGCAGGTGAATGTGTTGGTGTGTGTGAGACACATCTGTGCATATTTGAATATGTGAGCATGTCTGTGTGCGAGTGTTTGTGTTGTGTGGGACTGAATCTGTGAGCGTGTCCATAAGGACGAGTGTGCTCCTTTGGAAGTGGGAGTGAGTGTGGCAATGTGTGGGTGTGTCTGTGGGTCAACCTTTGCTCCATGTATTGGGAAACGGCCTTTGACTACAAGCAATAAAAAATCCGGACATGGACATGAACCAGGGACTGACTGTTCTGCCTCAGAAATAGCTGCTAAGTGAGACAACAAGCTCAATTTCATTTCTCTATGATCATATCTTCTCCCTGACCCCAGATGGCACCCAATGAGCAATCTTTTGCCGTATTTACTCTGAACTCTTTCTCCTAAGCCTCTGGGTACCCCTAAGCCTCTGCATATCCTCATGTGTGCAATATCCCTTTATTTCCTGTCTCCTCTTAGCAGACTCCTTATTCTATGAGATCCAGCTTACCTGTCACATGCTCTAGGGAATCAATCTTTCTTACTTTCTCTATCTCTCTCTTCTGTAGAGATGAGGTCTCGCTCTGTTGCCCAGGCTGGTGTGCAGTGGCATGATCATATCTCACTGGACCTCAAAGTATAAGCCCCAAGTGATCTTTCTGCCTCAGCCTACTGAGTAGCTGAGACTACAGGTGTGCTCTGCTACACCCGGCCAATTTTTCTTATTTTTTGTAGAGACAGGATCTTGTTATGTTGCCCAGGCTGGTATTGAACTCCTGGCCTCAAGCAATTCTGTGGCCTCAGCCTCCCAAAGTGCTGGGATCACAGGTGTGGGCCATTGTGCCCGGCTCAGATTAATCTTTGTGGACTCCTCTGGGCTGTACCTGCACTCCTCTCTGTTCTTCCCTAGTCTTTGTCCCTGTATCCTTTGTCATAGCTGTTGTCCTGCTGGATTAGAAAGGTCATCTATGCCATTGAACTTGTGCTTCAACTCTTTATCCTCAGTGTCCAGCATGTGGTATGTACAGAGTTGGCACACTATGCACAGAAGCCTTGGATTAGAGAGGTAGGATTTCTATTTAGAAACACACCTGCCATTTTGACTAGCATCATGGTTGCTTGGGAGTGTATATTTGTTAAATTTTTCATCAGTCTTGACCCTAAGATCTGTGCAGTTTATTGCACGTACATTACACCTCAACAAAACACCATGAAGCTAAAAATTTTCTTTAAAAAGAAAAAGGAAGAAAAAGTCTCCCTAACTATTTGCCATTGCTTTGGCTTTCTAGGGAAGGAGCATGTTTGCTCTGGGATTGAAAGGAGAGTCAAAGAGAGCTGAAATGCTCTCCAGGAAAAGTCAATAGAATCTGGGACCTCCTGGTGCAGCCACTTTCCTACTAAAGGAAGGCTGTCCCCTTGGTGATAAAGTGTTCAGGAGCCCCACGTGGTTGCCACCTTCGTGAGTGATGCTTTTCAAAGGCCATAAATAGCTTCTCTTTTGTTTGGTCTTTAAGACACTAATTGTTGATACAGCATCAGAGTCTTTCTGTCAAGATACCCAGCCAGGGTGGTTATCTCAGCTTAGGACAGGGGTGCAAGCCACAGGGAAGCTTTGAGAAACTGGACCATGAGGAAGAAATATGCTGGTGATTAGCCTGGGGTCAGAAGACCTGTCCAGGATGTTCCTCAGCCCTCAGGGGAGCACAGGGATGAGTATGCCCACAAAAGGGACCTCAGTGTTGTGAACAGGGTGAGCTGGGGTGCCTCTGCCCTGGGGCAGGAACAGGCTTCCTCCTGCAGCCTGGGGAATCCCAGCGTTCCCTAGCAACAAGATCCATCTGGAGCTGTTGATAGGGAAACCCTGGGATTTCCATAGCTACCGAGGGCACACCGAGCATCTCTTCTCCACAGCTGCATATATCTGGTGTCAGAACAAGAGGGGGAAGGGAGCTGATCAGCTACTTCAAAAGTGGGGCAGAGATGGGCTTTCTGAAACTCATTAATTTCACAGACAAACAGGGGTAAATAGGTCACATGGGCAGGGCCACTCTTCTAGACTGATAGTCCTTCCTCACCCAGAAGTCTCCAAGAGATGGCTGGTCAATTTGGAGTTGTGCAGTCCACTGGGCTCCCACAGCACCTGATGCCCTGGCACAGGAATCAGCAGACCACACTGTATCTCTGTATCTGTGTGTCCTCCCACCCCCTTCATCATGGGCTGCTGTGTCCCCAGTGCCCAGCACAGGGCAGGGATTCTGAATCTTCTCTTTGTTTCCTGGGGGAAGCCTGCAGGTCTCTTCTCAGAATAATGTTTTTGAATGAAATAAAATAGGCAAAATACAAAAGAAAGAACGATTATTGAAATACACTCATCAGAATATTTCTAAACCTGTAATTGTAATGCCATAAAATATATGTGCATCTTCATTAATGTGTTAAATAATAAAATCAAGTGGCAGTTCTAATAACTACTGTAATTTGAAAGTAGCGACAAGTATAAAGGATATTTGGAGAGAGCTGCTGCCACCATTACTGTGACATGCAAATACCAGGGATTCCTCTTGATGACAAAGTGACAGGTACTGCTAATCTTCTTGTGGTTGGTTGCCTGCATTCTTTACCCATAATGCTAAATTTCAGTTAGAGTTTAGTGAACACAAAAATGTATTCTTCCACCATCGAATTCCACAGACTCTCTGAATTTCTGGAGGTTGTAAACTCCAGATGTGGACATTGAACAGTGCATGAGTGAATGAATTCATGCCCAGAAGCCTCAGGCGAGTGAGTGTCTCAGCAAAAGGGAGGGAGGCTTTGTTACTTGCAGTCAGTCATGCTTCTGGTGGTGACCTCTTCCTCCAAGAGTGGAGGAATTTTGGCAAATGATGTTGGGAAAACTAGATATCCCTAAGCAAAAGAATGAAGTTGGACCTCACTTTACACGATATACAAAAAATCAACAAAAAATCCACCAGAGTCCTAAACAGAATTGTGAAAACTATAAAATGCTTTTCTAGATACAACAGCAAAAATACAGGCAACAAAAGAACAAATAGACAAATGGGACTAAATTTAAAACGTCTGCACATCAAAGGAACAATCAACAGTGTGAAAGGCAGCCCATGGAATGGAGACAATTTTTTCAATTCATGTATCTGATGAAGGGTTACTATCTAGAATATATAAAGAACATACACAACTGAACAACAACAGGAAAAACAAACAAGAAGATTAAAAATAGGCAAACGACTAGAATAGATGTTTTTCCGAAGAAGATATACAAATGACAAAAAAAAAAAAAAAGGAAAACATGAAAAGATGCTCAACATCACCAATTAATAGGGAAAACTGCTATGAGATGGCAACTCACACACATTAGGATGAATGCTATCCAAAAAAACAGAAAGTAATAAGTGTTGATAAGGATGTAGAGACAGTGGAATCCTTGTGCATTGTTGATACCAATGTAAAACAGTGCAGCCACTGTGGAAAACAGTATGAAGGTTCCTCAAAGAATTAAAAATAGAATGACCATATGATCCATGAACCCACTGGTGGGTTCACATCCAAAAGATCTGAAAGCAGATTGAAGAGCTATTTGTAAACCATGTTCACAGCCTCCTTCCTAAGAGGCAAGAGGTGGAAACAATATAAGTGTCCATCCGTGGATGAATTGATAAGCAAAATGTGTTCCATGCATAGAATAGAATATGACTCAGTCTTAAAAATCAGGGAATTCTTTTTTTTTTTTTTTTTTCTTTTCTTTTTAGACAGAGTCTCAGTCTGTTGCCCGGGGTACAGTGCCAAGGCGTCAGCCTAGCTCACAGCAACCTCAAACTCCTGGGCTCAAGTGATCCACCTGCCTCATCCTCCCGAGTAGTTGGGACTACAGGCATGTGACACCATGATCAGCTAACTTTTTCTATATATTTTTCGTTGTCCAGCCAATTTCTATTTTTTTTTTTAGTAGAGTTGGGGTCTCACTCTTGCTCAGGCTGGTCTTGAACTCCTGAGCTCAAATGATCCACCCGCCTCAGCCTCCCAGAGTTCTAGGATTATAGGCATGAGCCCCCATGCCCGGCCTAAAATGAGGACTTCTGACACAGGCTACAGCATGAGTGAACCTGGAGGACGTCATGCTCAGTGAAATGAGCCAGTCACAAAAGGACAAATACTGCATGATTCCATTGATATTAGGTCCCTAGAGTAGTCAAATCCATAGAGCTAGAAGACGGGTGGGCCCTAGGGGAGGGGAGATGGGCAAATGGGTCGGTGCTCCATGGGGACAGGGTTTCAGTTTGGGAAGGTGAACAAGGGCTGTGGATGGACGGGATGGCTGTGTGAACAAGAGCTGAGATGGCTGCACAGCACCGGGAATGTCCTTAGTGTACCTCTGAACTGTGCATTTAAAAATAATTAGCATGGTATATTTTGTGAGATGTGTATTTTACCACAATTAAAAGTAAAAAGAGGTGAGGAAAAGAGCAGAAGCCTCGTGGCTTGGAAAAGCTGCCCATGAATCCTGGCAGTGGCCTAGAAGGGAACAGCCTCCTTCATGGTCCTGCAACCCGAGGATGAGCAAGCTGGCATTGGGGACAGATGACCCCAGCTCCCACACTGCCTGTGGACTATGGCAGAAGGACTGTGGGGCCTGGGGATCTACCAATGGCTCTTAGATTCAGGTGTCAGTTGCAAACTATTAGTGAGGGAAAGGGGCTCCTGGTGGCCTGGGGGAGGTGGGGGAAGCCAGAAGAGGCAAGCAGGCTGCTAAAATTGGGGACGTGGCAGAGGCAGATACAAACCTTGCCACTATGGTGGCCTCAACCTCAGAAAGAGACTTCCTCTTCCCAGACCGTTGCCTCCTGTGTCTTCCCAGGCTTCCTTGCCAGGAAAACTTCTTCCTACCTCGACCACTTCCAGCTTAAATCATGATGCAAAGTATGCATTTCTAGGGACATTAGTGAGGTCTGGTGATTTTTACTTTTGTCCAGCATCAATGTCATATTCTACAGAGTTGTTCAATGCGAATGGTTGGCTATGTCCCCGCAGCCAGACTTCTGGAGACTTCGTAGATAGCTCAGAGGTCGATGGCCTCACTCTGAAGTTACTGGCTGCTGATGACACTTGAGGTGGTGGAGCTCTCCCCACTCTCTGGGGCCTGCTCTGGCTCATTTTTAGTGAGTTCTTCATCCAGCTGGTGACAAGGGTCAAACTGTGTTGGCCTCTCCCTCCTTCAGTTTAATTGAAGGAGGGGTAACTTTTGGAGAAGGTTTTCTCTTCAAAGTCCCTCAAAGGGGTCCTTTTGTCTTCCTGGTTACCTTAGGCACCTGCAAGGACAACAGGGAGATCACAGAAGGGCACTGGTTGGGGGGAAGAGGGTGGAGGTGGGGTGGGAGCATGGGAAGTGGTGTGGGCTGAGGGGGGTTTGTGTTGGTCAAGGGCAGGGGGAGTCTGGGGGACAGGACTCCAAGGTAAGGCAGGGAGGAACTTGTGTGGGTCGCCCACCTTGAAGCTGCCTCTGGACCTGGGTTGATGAGGGGCCTTCCTCTTCTTCCCCACTTTGATGTGTGCGGGTGGTTGTTCAATGATGATGCCAGAAGCTTGTGATTTCCTGGTCATCGTCACCATGTCAGTGCTTCCCAGCAGTCTACCCAGGCTGCCTGACCTCCCCATACACACCCTGCCTGGGACAGGGTCCGGTCATGTCCTCTGAGCTTTGTTTGGTCACTGAGCCACTTCCCAGCCCGTGGGAGCCCTGGGGGACACTAGACATCAGAATGCACCATCCTGACAACTGTATGCTGATGGGGGGATGCTGGAAGGCCTATATAGTCTGGTTGGAGAAAGGAAAGATTCCTTTAGCACCCATAAAGATCCTTGCTAACAGATCTGCCACCCTCCTCATCTACCCTGTTAAATTCTGGTGGGTCACATGGCAGGAAGAAGGTGTCTCCCACAAGCTCTTTTTCTTGGCCACCTCATTCAGTGGTTCACTCTGTTCTTTCCCACGCTTCAGCATTATGTAGCTTTTATATTTCTTACCGAAAATCGTGTCAAGGCCATACAGCTATATTTTCTCTGGAAATGTGAACCATTCCACTTCTGTCTACAGATTGTTTTGAAGCACCTTAAAGACCACTGCCTTTTTGGGTATTACCAAGTAACTTTTCTATCCAACTCTTTTTCTCGGGGGTCACATAAGATTTCCTTGGTTTTCTGTTTTCCAATCTGAAATCACTGGTTTTGGGCTTCAGTGAGTAAATTTGTTCCACTCGGTACTGTAGTTTTGTTTCAAATGTGGGATCATGTTCACCTCTTTAGGTGAAGTGCACAGGCTTGTGCTTATACAGTGAAGCAGGCGATGAGGTAGATATTTTTGTGCTGGAAGTTGTGCCGTGTACCTGCATGTAAGAAACTACAACCTGAGACAGATGAGATCATGGTTGGGGCCTGGGGGTTGTCTTCAAAACTGTACTTGAGGTTCTTTCTAGTGTAATGAGGGAAAGGAAGACCTCCACATTGAAAGGGAAAAGTAAAACTATGTTTATTCACAGAAAACACGCAGAAAATTTTACCAATATAAATAAGTGCTTCTAGAACTAATAATTTGGTTTAGCAAGGTTGCAGAAGACATAATCAATATCAAAATCAATTGTATTTTTATAATTATAGCAATGAATATTTGTAAACTGAAACAAACAACAGTGCAATTTAAACTATCCTTGGAAAATATGAAATGCTTAGGGATAAATGGAACAAAATTTGTATAATAGAAGATCTGTGTACTGAAAACTACAAAACTTGAAGGGATAAATTAATAAAGACTGAAATATATAGAGATAGACATCTTGTTCAAGAGTTTGAAAATTCAATGTTGTTAACGTGTCAGTTCTTCCCAAATTTATTTATGGGTTTCATGCCATCCCACCCAAAATCCAGAAGACTTTTAAAATAGAAATTGGCAGCCACGTAGCTAAAAGAATCCTGCAAAACAGACAACAAAGTCAGAGGTGTTGCACTCCTTAATTGTAAGATTTCTTACAAAGTGAGAATAATCAGGAAAGTGTGGTATTGGCATAATGATAGGAACACATCAATGGAATAGAATAAAGAGTGCAGAAACAGACCCACACATATACACATATAGAGCCAATTCATTATCAATAAACATACAAATTAAGATTAGAGGAAAAAGGAGAAATAGCATTTTTTACAATTTGATCTGGAATAATCACATGTCTACATGGACAAACATGCATTTGAATCCATACCTCAAACCATATAAAAAAGTAACTAAAAATGAGTCATAGACCTAAATGTACAACTAAATGTATAAATCTTCTAGGAGAAACAAAGAAGAAACTAAATGTTGCCTTTGCTTAGTCAACAATTTCTTAGATACAGCAAAAAAAGCTCCAACAGCTAATTTTAAAAATTCAAAAATTGAAGTTTTGAAATTAAGATCTGATTGTCAAAGACATTATTAAGAGAGAGAAAAGACAAGCTATACACTGGGATGAAATATTCCGAAACCACATTTCTGATAAAGGTCTTGTGTTCCAAACATATAAAGAACTCTAAAACCTCAATAAGAATGAATCAAACAACCTAATGAACAATAGGCAGAAGATTTAAACATTTCTTGAATATGACATCTCTAAAAACTCAATAAAAAGAAATCAAACAACTTAATGAAAAATCGGCAGAAGATTTGAACATTTCTTGAAAATGACATGCACATGACAAATATCCTCCTACGTAGAAGCTCAACATTATTATTCATAAAGGAAATGCAAATCAAAATCACAATGAGATACCACTATCCACCTGTGAGAATGGCTAATATTGAAAACACTGGCCATGCTGGTGAGGTTTTAGATCCCTGGAACTTTGAAATGTAACTGGTGAGAATATAAAAAGTTACAAGCATTTTTCAAAAAGTTTAGCAGCTTCTTAAAATGTTAAAGGGCACCTATCATATGATGCAGGCATACCACTTCTAGGTAATGCTACAAAAATTTTCAAAATGCAAAAGCTTCTATTACAACAGAAGGCAGATCTGTTGTTGGCTGGGGTTGGAGGTTCAGGAACGAGTACAGAGGAGGAATTATGAAGGGTAAGAGAAAACTTTTGGGTGTGGTGGATCTGTTTACTATCTGTATTATGGTGATGGTTTCCCGGGTGTATACATATGTCAAAGCTTATCAGATTAAAACATTATGCAGATTTTTATATGGCAAATGTACTTTAATAAAGCTGTTTTTAAAAATTGTGTTTTCTTCATGAAAAAAACGAATTTTTTTTAAAAAGAATAAATGTAAAAGACTTGGAAAGAGAGAGTATTTAGTCATGAAATTATTTAGAAGTGCTGGAGTAAGGTGTTAATAAAAATCATAAATATAAACTTGGGTTTATTATTGTTTAAAATTATTGGCAAGGACTCAACTTCTGCCTGCAGGAAAATGGAGGAGATGCATTTTCCCCTATTCCTCCTGCTAAGTACAAACAAACAGCCTGGACATTGTACATAAAACAAGCATAAGAAGACTCTGAGTAGTGGAAAGAGGAAAGAAAACTGTCTAGTGACCTTGGGACAGAAGGAATGACATGGCAGTGAGTTCCCTGGGTTTTCTCTTTGCCTCTTATGTGCCAAACTTGGAGATAAAGAAGCAGAAACTTGGAAATTCCAATAGGTACAGACAAAAATGCCCCAACAAAAGCTTGCTGTTTCTAGACAACGGACCAGCAAAGGGGCAACCTGGTAAGGCAGAAAACTTTTTGACAATAACTCTCTCCTCTGGTCAAACAACAAAAGCACCTATGGTTCCATCACAACCAGGCAGCAAAGACCAAGAGGCTCCAATTAGGAGCAGCAATGAGGTCATCCTACCCCTCACAGCCAAGGAGATATACAAGGGAGGTCTAGCACGGAGTAGGAACTCCCACTAATGCCTAGCTGTAACAAAGATAATCCTTTTGGGCATCATTAGAGGCCAAGTGAGGAACCTGGTGTTCCACTCCCATGTGGCAGTGACGAAGAAGTGGACCCCTTCCCCTGCTTAAGCAATGTCAGAGGAAGTTAGTTAAAACAGAAGGTTTGAATAAGATCCAACCTCACGGTACAATAATAAAATGTCTAGAATACTGCATACATATGCATATGACTCATCATGCCAAGAACCAGGAAAATCCCAACTTGAATGAGAATAGTCATTGACGAGGGCATAAATATTAGAATTCTTTGAAAGTATTAGAAAGAATCCAGCACAAGAATACCTCAGGCTGGATGCAGTGACTGACACCTGTAATCCTAGTGCTCTGGAAGGCTGAGGTGGGACGATTGCTTGAGGTCAGGAATTTGAGACCAGCAAGAACAAGACCCTGTCTTTATTAAAATAGAAAAATTAGCTAGGCACCATGTAAATGTCTGTAGTCCCAGATACTCAAGAGGCTGAGGCAGGAGGATTGTTTGAGGCTGCTGTGAGCTACAATGATGTGACTGCACTCTAGGCGGGGTTACAGAGTGAGACTCTGTCTCAAAAAAAGAAGTACATTTCAATGAGGAATTATAAACACATTCAAAGCAGATGAAAACAGGAGTCTCAGCAAAGAGATAGGATATAAGAAAAGAACCAAATGGAAAATTTAGAACTGAAAAATATATATAATAACTGAAATAAAAACCTTATTTGATGTGTCCAACAGCAGAATGGACACAATAGAGGACAGAATGAGTGAACTGAAGATAGAGCAATGGAAAAGTTCCAATCTGAAAAGCAGAGAAAAATGATAGATAGAAAAAAATAAGTAAAGCCTGAGGGACAATAAGGCTAAAATAAAAGATCTGATATTTCTGTTATCAGAATCCCAGATGGAGAGCAAAAGAGACTAGGATTGAAAATGTATAAAAATAAATTCCTAAAAACCTCCCAAATTGGGCAAAGTCATAAACTTATATAGCATATGTATTAAAGAAACCGAGTGAATCCCAAACAGGATAAACCCAAAGAAATCCATACCAAGATGTGTCATAATAAGAATGGCAGAAAACTAAAGACAAAAATAAATTTTTTAAATCAGTGAAAGAGAAATGACACCTTACTTAAGGGGAATAATAATTCAAACGACAGAGGAATTCCTTTCAGAAAACATGGAGGCCAGAAAAGTGGCACAATATCTTTCAAGTGCAGAAAATCATATAACTACACCAACTAAAAAACAAGGGAGAGTGGATTTAAAAGAAATGACCCCAGCTATAGGGTGCCTGTATGAAATCACTTCAAATACAGTGATAAAAATAGATTGAAAGTACACATGAATGTTCATTGCACCTTTATTTTTAATAGTCAAAAATCGGAAACAACAGAAATATCCTTCAATAGATGAATGGTTAAACGTCTTGTGGAACACACTGCTTCACAATAAAAACGAGCAAACTATTGAAACATGAAACAGCTTATATGGACCTCAACGGCAATACGCTGAGTGAAAAAATCCAATATCAAAATCCAGTTTCATACTGCAGTATTATATAGCATATAGATTAATAGGATTCTTGAAATAACAATATAAATATGAGAACAGATAATTGGTTTCCAAGGGTTAGGAATTGTGGGGGGAGAAAGGTGAGTGCGATTATAAAGGAGTAGTACTAGGGAAGTCTTTGTAGGTGGAATAGTGCTGTATTGTGTCTTGAACTGTATCTTGACTGTGCACAAATCTAGACTTCTGATAAATTGACACATTGTATCAATGTAAATTTCCTGGTTTTAAAATGGTATTATAGTAACCCCTGGATAAAATAGGATGAAGGGAACATAGGACCTTTCTACTATGTTTGTACCTTCCTTGAATCTATAATTATTTCAACACAAAACGTTTTTAAAAAGTGAATACAGGCTCCAGTTTTTGGTAGCATATTTAAAAAGATACTTTGAATTTAATTTTTTTTTTATTTCATCTTATTCTTATGGGGGATATAGAATTGCAGGTTACATATGTTGCCCATGTACCGCCGTTCCCCCCAAGTCAGAGCTCCAGGCGTGTCTGTTCCTCAGATAGTGCGCGTTGCACCCAACATGTAGGTATATATCCCTCCCTTCCCCACCCCCCTTCCTGAGTCAGCACCTTCAAGCATTACCATTCCCCAAACGGTGCGCAATGCACTCATTGTGTAGGCATACACCCATCCACTCCCCCACCCCCCACCTCAGTCTGATATCCGATAGCGAATAACCTCTATTATGAAAAAAACTGAAGTGCTGAGAAATCAGTCAAATCTTGTTAAACGCATCACTTTTTGGCATTAAAGTGTGGAATTCACGGGAGCCATGGATGAAACCATATGGGGAATCCTGGGATGTGAAGGACTATCAGATTCATCTTTCATCCTTGGGATTTCTGGAAAATCTTGCAAGCATTTAGCTTCCAGTGTATGTGTCCATGAAGTACAGAGTACAAGAAATGAAGCCTAGAGCCTTCCCAAGGTTAGGAGTCTTGTGGGAGACCAATAGGAGGTCTAATAGAAGATCACCTGCTTGGGAACTTGTTACAGTATCAGATACATAGGACAGCCAAGGAATTTGCCTTTCATGGCCTTGTATTGGGTAGAGGAAAAAATAACACCCTGAAAAATTACGAGTTTTATAAATGATTTATTTTATAAGACACTGGTTTCCAGAGTAAATCAAAACTCTACAACTCAAAGATAAAAGGACAGATATGTTAATTACAAAATGGGCAGAAGATCAGAGTAGATGTTTCTCCAAAGAAGATACATGAATTACCAATAAGTACAATAGAAGCAGCTCAATCTTGTTAGTCATTAGGGAAATACAAATAAAAGCCACAGTGAGATATCTCTTCACATCCGTTAGGATGGCTAGAATCTAAAAGACAGCTAATAACAAGAGTCGGTGAGGATGTAGAGAAATTGGAACCATTGAATGTAGCTGGTGGGATTGTAAAATGGTACAGCCATTTTGGAAAAGAGTCTGGCAGTTGTTCAGGGAGGTAAACACTGGGTCACCCAGGAAGTCCAGTGTTACACCCAAAAGAAATGGAAACATATGTCCATTCAAAAACCTGTACAGAAAAGCTTATGGCAGCACCACTCACAATATCCAAAAGGTAGAAACAACCTAAATGTCCATCAAAGGAAGAGAATATCATCCCAAAGTGGTATATCCATATAGTGGAAATTACTGACTCTAAAAAGAATGAAGTTATGATACATGCTACCACATGGATGAAGCTTGAAAACATGATGCTAAGTAAAGCAATCATTCACAGAAGACCACATATTGTGTGGTTCTATTTATACAAAAAGCTCAGTATAGGAAAACGTATGGAGATAGAAAGTAGACTTGTGATTGCCTGGGGCAGCGGGTGTGAGGTTGGAAGAAAATGGACAGTGAACTTGAATGGGTAAAGGGTTTCTTATTGGGGTGAAGGAAATGTTCTAAAATTGACTGCGGTGATGGACGCACACTCCTGTGAACATCCTAAAAGCCACAGAATTGTACACTTTAAATGGGTGGTTTTTATGTATTTGAATTATGTCTCAATAAAGCTATTTTTATTTTTATTTGGTTTTGAATTATTTTTTCAAATTTAATGTAATTAATTTATTTTATATTTCAACATATTTCGGGGATACAAATGTTTAGGTTACATACAGTGCCTTTGCACCGCCCAAGGCAGAGGTGCAAGCATGTCCATCACCCAGACGGTGCTTACTGCACCCATTAGGTGTGAACATACCCATCCCCCCACCCCCACCCACCTGCCCGATGCCCGATGAATGTTAGTATTATATGTGCACTTAGATGTTCATCAGTTAATACCATTTTTATGGTGAGTACATATGTTGCTTGTTCTTCCATACTTGGGATACTTAACTTAGCAGAATGGGTTCCAGCTCCATCCAAGATAATATAAGAGGTTCACCATTGTTTTTTGTGGCCAAGTAGAAATCCATGGTATACATATACCACATTTTATTAATCCACTCATGTATTGATGGGCATTTGGGTTGTTTCCACAGCTTTGTGATTGTGAATTGTACTTCTGTAAACATTCAAGTACAGATGTCTTTTGTATAGAAACTCTTTTGTTCCTTTGGGTAGACGCTGAGTAATGGAATCGCTGCGTCAAATGGTAGTTCCACCTGTAGCTCTTTGAAGTCTTTCCATATTAGTTTCCACAGAGTTTGTATTACTTTGCAGTCCCACCAGCAGTGTATAAGTGTTCCTATCTCTCCGCATCCACGCCACCATTTATTGTTTGAGGACTTTCTGATAAAGAACATTCTCACTGGAGATAAGTGATATCTCACTGTGGCTTTGATGTGCATTTCCCTGATGATTAGAGATGTTGATCATTTTTTCATGTTTGTTGGCCATTAATCTGTCTTCTTTTGAAAAGTTTCTGTTCATGTCCTTTGCCTACTTTTTAATGGGGTTGTTCCATGCCTCAACAGGGAGATTAACAATCAGACCATGAAGAGGAGGCCTGACGCCTCTGTCAGCTACATCAGGACTGGCCTCAGAGCAAGAGGCAGTAGCGGCATCACAGCCAAGCAGAAGAAAGGGTTCAGGAAGCTGGCTCAGGCAGATGGCCCAAAACAGTGAGACTAAGCCCTGGTAATGAGGCAAGGAAGTAGAGAATGTTCATAAGCCAAGATTTCTCAAGCAAGATCTGCCTGTGTATCAGTGTACAAAAACTATTACCTTCTCCCCTGTCTCGTTCCATATACAACAGGCCCCAGGGGATAAGAGTTGAGAAGCCCCTCAGATGTCTCCCTTACCCCAGCCTGCCACAAGACCTGACCTTGGAAGAGGGACCCTTTGATTCTAATGTCCATTATCTCCAAAGACCTCTGTGAAATGCCAAAATTTGACTTGAGGGGGTACCCTATCTATCCATTAGCATCTACTAGATGAAGGTATATTGTAGCAGCAGATAAGCCAGCTTTTGTGTTAGGAAACTGAGAGTAGAGTTCAGAGATAGGACACAGATCATAAAAATCTTCCCCAGTTCTAAAACAGGCAAAAAAAAAAAAAAAATCTGACATAAAAAAAAAAATGGGGTTGTTTTCTTCTTTCTTGCTGATTTTCCTGAGTTCTACATAGATTCTAGTCATGAGCCCTTTATCAGATGTGTAGCATGCAAATATTTTGTCCCACATAAAGCTGTTTTTAAAAAGCAATCCCAAGCATAATATGAGCAATGTGATGTCATTTCTATAAATTGATGGACAGCTGAAGTATTAGTTAGAAACCTTTTGTCAGTAGAGCTGACATTCATATTTCCTGAGTCTATGCCAATTTTTCATTCACTTTCTTACTTCCTTCTGCTTTTCCTTCCATTCTTTTTCATCCTTTCAAAAGCAGGCACTTTCTTCTCACTTATTTGCTTCATGGTTCTTTTATTTGAAAATATTTCTCTTCTCTTTCTTTCCTCCCTGCCTCCCATCCTCTCTTCTTTCCTTCTTTGCTTTATTCCTTTTTCCAAAAGCAGGGTTAATATTTTCTCAGGAAATGATTTCAAGCTGGTTTTCTATAACTGATTTTAATCAGCATCAGATTTTCCCTTCAACCCACCATAATTCCTCACAGTGTCAGACTCATCCTCTGGGGGTGGTTTTGGAGAGTGCAGATTTGTGAGATAGTAGAGGAAGTTTCTCACACAGGAATGGGGGTGAGAGTGGGCAGTTGCCATTCCATGCAAGTTTAAGGCCCTGGCTATGCACCTTCCAGTTGAGTGTCTTAATTTCTTAATCTTCTCCTTTCCTCATCTCCTCAGTGCTGCTGAGTATCTTTACATTCAAAATGGACAGCATGTATTTAAATCATGCTGTCTGGTGCTTGGACCATGGATGCATTTTTTTCTCCTTAATGGTCTAGCTTGTATTTGCAGGCCTTGTTTCTGATTATTTTGAGAGTGACTCATGTCTAGCTGTTGGAATAAAGGAAATAAGAGGCTTCTGAAAAAAGCTACTACTCTGTGAGTAGAGAGAGTGGAGAATCTCATCCATTAATGCTGAAACCATGGAGCTAGTCCCAGGGAGGTAAATGAGGCCTTAGGTAGGGGTGGGTGCTCTGCAGGATGATATTGCCCCTAAAGTAACCTTTTCGGCAGCTTGTGGGGTATGTGGCCTCTTCGGGGAACCAGGTTGGGCTGGATGTCTAGTTCTGAATTTCCTGCTGTCTCTCTGTTTGACTGACATCCTCATTTTCCTTTCACAGCACCTCCAGAACACTGACAAGTCAGATTCCTGTATTTGAAACAAAATAAAAGCAGAGACTTACAATTCCAAGAACTCTCTCTTCTAGACAAAGGGATTGCTTCTGCTTGCTTTCTTTCTTTTTTTTTTTTGTATTTTATTTTATTTTATCATTAATAACAATTTAATTTTACAGAATCAAAGAGTCTAACAGTATATCTTGTTAGATACAGTATGTCCTCATAATGTATACATTATTTCTTGTACAATGATATGAAATAATATGGGAAATATTCATGATAAATTCCCATTACTGGGCATATACCCAAA
>JAPYYL010000031.1:10386152-10408299 GCA_028534055.1 Eulemur mongoz | reverse complement strand
TTTTGATAGGAGGCCTAGCAATCTGGTCTACTCTTCTCTCCTTTCCTCTCTTCCCACATTTTTCTTTCCACTATTTTGCCGGAAGGCTGACCAGAGTGAAGACTATGGCTGCAGTGGGTCCATGATGGGTGGGAGTAGAATTCTCGAGGGATCCTATCTGTAAGGTTGGTGGCAGGTACCCCTCCCTTCCCTAATGAAAAAAGAAGAAGTCCCTCCTATCCCTCAATACCTGCCCCAAAGCTGAAACAAAGAAATTCCTCACTCCTCGCACAGACATCTCCTGGCTGAAGAAGCTCCCATCCCCCAGCCCTAAGAACCTATATAAACCCACTCAGACTTCTGGGCAGGGCAGCTTCTCTGGGTAACCTGGGTCCTGTGAGGCTCTCCCAGGTCCCTCTCTCAGGGATTTGTTACCTCCACTCGGGAGTGCCCCAATAAAGCCTCTTTACTTATCCCTTTCAACTCTGCTCATCTTTCTCTGATGCCGGCTACTTCAAAGAAACCTTACACTATCTATCTTCACCTTTACTAATTTTCTTTGGCACTAGTCAGAGTCCAGCACACAGTAGGCACTGGGTGCAACTGTCTTTAGTCTCTCTGGTGCAAAGAACATAAAAAGATTCTAGTCTCTACCTCCTGGGGACTAAGGTCTCAGGCTGGCTGGCCAGCTCATGGCCTCTTCAATGGGTGATGCAATTGGTACTTGGAAGAACCTCTGGCAGTGTTGTTACCTATTTGGGAAGGCATGAGGCGCACTTTCTCTCTGGAACCCTGTGGGCCTTTCATATCCAGCAGCCTGGGAGGGAGCAAGGGAAAATCCTAAAGAAATTGTAGGTCAGAAATTTTACAGGTTTTAAGGTCAGCACAAAAAAATTAATTCTACTTATATATGGCTATAAAAAGCTCTGATTTGGGAGGATAGGCAGTACATGGGCAATGTATGTAACCTCAACTCTTGTACCCCATAATAAGCAGAAATAAAATAAAAATAAACATTCAAGTGCAAAAAAAATTAGAAATAAACACTAACAGAATTTGTAACCACTAGATTTGGCTATAAGAAATGCTTAAAAGTACTCTATATGTTGAACAAAATAATCGACACCCAACAGTGTGGAAACAACCAAAAGTAAAAACTCACAACTCTTGAAAAACAGTAATACAAGGGAGAAAACAAAGCAACTAGGTAGCAATCAACATGACTCATGTAATACCTAACATATCAATATTAACATTGAATGTAAATGGTCTAAATGCCCACTTAAAAGACACAGATTGGTGGAATAGATTAACAAAAAGCACAACCCAAATATACTCTTTATTCAAGAAGCTCATTTAACTTGTAAAGATTTTCATAGCCTCAAGGTAATGGGGTGGAAAAAAATATTCCACACAAATGGAAACCAATAGCAAGCAGGAGTAACTATTCTTATACCAGTTGAAACAGACTTTAAATCAACAACAGTAAAAAAAGACAAAAATAGTCATTATACAAAGATAAAGGGATCAATTCAACAAGAAGATATAACAATTATAAATATATATGCACCTAAAGCAGCAACTCCCAGAGTCATAAAACAAATACCACTAGACTTAAGGAAAGAAACAAACAGCAACACCATGATATCCAGGGACTTCTACACCCCACTGACAGAACTGGGCAGATTATGGGACCTAAGATATTTAAAGAACGTCCTATCCCCAAACTACAGAATATACATTCCTCTTATCACCATATGGAACATTATTCAAGATAGATCATATGTTACAGCACAAAACAGGTCTCAGGAAATTTAAAAAATATTAAATTCATACCATGTATCTTCTCAGGCCACAGTGGAAGGAAAGTAGAAATCAACTCCAAGAGGAACTCTCAAAACTACACAAATATATGGTAATTTAGAAACCTGCTGCTGAAGGATCCTCGGGTCAATGAAAAAATCAAGATGGAAATCAGAACCTTTTTTAATTGAATGACAAAAGTGACACAAGCTACCAAAATCACTCGGTCACAGGAAAGGCAGTGCTGAGAGGAAAGTTCACAGCAGTAAAATCCAACATGAAAAAGACATAAAGATCACACATTAACAAGCTAATGTTACACCTCAAGGAACTAGAAAAAGGAGAAGAAACCAAATCAAAAGCTAGCAGAAGAAATAAAGATCAAAGGAGAACTAAACAAAATTGAAACAAAGAAACTGCCATAGGATTAATGAAATGAAAACTTGGCTCTTTGAAAAGATAAACAAAAGAAATAGGCCACTAGATAACCTAGGGAAAAATAGAAGAGAAAGAGTTCAAATAAACTCCATCAGAAATAAAAAGAATACATTACAATTCATATCACAGAAGTAAAAATGCCATCCAAGACTACTAGGAAAACCTCTACACACACAAACTAGAAAATCTACAGGAAATGGATACAGTTTTGGAAACACACAACTTCCCAGGCTTGAATCAGGAAGAAATAAAAATCCTTACCTGCCCAATAGCAAGCCGCGAGATTGAAGGCTAATAAAATAACATCTCTCAATAGCAAACAGCCCAGAACCACACAGATTCACAGCTGAATTCTACCAGATCTACAAAGAAGAACTGGCACCTATTGTACTGAAACTATTCCATAACACTGAGAAGGAGGGAATCCTTCCTAACTCATTCTACAAAGCCAGCATCACACTGAGACCAAAGCCAGGGTAAGAAGCAACAACAATAAAAGAAAACTACAGACTAATATCTCACATGAATATACATGCAAAAATCCTCAACAAAATACCAGCAAAGCAAATGGAAGGGCACATCGAAAAGATAGATGAAAACATAGGGGTGAAGGATAGGTGAAAACACTCCTTGACATTGGTTTTTGCAATGGCTTTATGCGTATGACTCCAAAAGCACAGATAACAAAAGCAAAAACAAAAAAGTGGAGCTATATCAAACTAAACTTTTTGCACAGCAAGGGAAAAAAAAATCAATGACATGAACAGGCAACTTACAGAATGGGAGAAAATACTTGAAAACCATATATATGACAGGAGGCTTATATTTAAAACCTATAAGCGACTCATACAACTCAATGGCAAAGAAGAAAAAAACCAAACAACTTAAAAATAGGCAAATGATCAGAATAGACATTGCTCTGAAGAAGACATACAAGTGACCAACAGGTATATAACAAAGTGCTTAGCATCACTAATCATTAGGGAAATGAAAATCAAAACCACATTGAGATACCTCCTCAAACTTGTTAGGATGGCTACGGTCCAAAGTGAAATGATAACAAGCGTTGGTGAGTATATGGAGAACAGGAAACCCTTGTACACTGTTGCTGGGAATGTGACTTGGCACAGCAGTCATGGAAAATAGCATGATATCCCTCTAAACAATAAAAGTAGAACTATCCTGTGATCCAGCAATCTCAGTTCTGGTTATATATCCAAAGGAATTGAAATTGGGATCTCAGAGAGATATTTGCACTCCCATGTTCATTGTAGTGTTATTGACAATAGTCAACAAATGGAGACAACCTAAGTTTCATCAATAAATGAATGGATAAAGAAAATGTGAGTGTTATCCAGACATACAAAAGAAGAAAATCCTGTCACTTGCGACAATATGGATGAACCTGGAGGGCCCTATGCTAAGAAAAAGAAGCCACACACAGAAAGACAATACTGCATTATCTCACTTATATGTGGAATCTAAAGAAGTGAAACTCATAGAAAAAGAGAGCAGAAAGGTGGTAGCCCAGCCCTGGGGGTGGGAGAAATGGTGGAATTTTGGTCAATGGGTACAAAATTTCAGTTAGATGAATAAGTTCTGGAGATTTAATGTACAATACCATAACTATAGTTAATGATAATGAGCTGTATACTTGAAATTTTCTAACAGAGCATATCTTAAATTTTCTTGCTACACATACAAAATAGTATGTATAGGAGTCGATGTTAATTGTGCTAATCACTTCACAATGGATATGTATATCAAAACATCAGGTTGTACACCTTAAATATATATAATTTTTATTTGTCAAAAAAATAATTTTCAAAAGTAGAATAAAATTGGAAGACTTATGTTAGCTGATTTTTTAAAAAATATTTTTCCTCATTTATGTTTTATTTGAATCTATGCATGGGATACAAATGCAATTACACTATCTAACTTTAAGATAATGCTACAGTAATCAAGACACAATGATATTGGCTCAAAGATAGACACATAGCTGAATGAAATTGATCAGAGAATACAGAAATAGACCTACACAAATATGGCCTGTAGTTTTACAAAGATATAAGACAATTAAATTGAAAACAGTGGGTCATTTCAAGAAATAGTATTGGAACAGTTAGACACCCATGCGTAAGAAATGTATCATATACCTAAATCTTAAATGAAAAAGAATAACACTTTTAAAGAAAGCATGGGAGAAAATCTCATGACCTGCCATAGGCAAAGAGATCTTGAACATGACATGAAAAGCATGATTCCTAAAGGACAAAAATTAAATTAGACTTCCTGAGAATTAACAACTTTTGATCTGAGAAAGACAGAATAAAAGTCAAAAAAGCAAGCGAACAATGGGAAATTCGCATATCATATATCCAACAAATGATTTGTATCTGGAATACATAAAGGGCTCTCAAAACTTGAAAATTAGAAAACAAATGACCCAGTTTTAGTAATGGAGAAAATATCTGCATAAGCGCTTTACCAAAGCAGGCATATAATGGCAAATAACCACATGAAACTGGTTTACATCCATTGGCCCTTGAAGAAAAGCAAATTGAAATAAAAATGAGAAAACATGACACATTTGCAAATGGTTAAAATAAAAGTGCTGACAGTGCAACGACTACAAAGAACAACTTGAACTCTCATGCATTAGTGTGTGGAAGTAAAATGTTACAGCCACTGTGGAAAATGATTGGGTAATATCTTACAAACACACACTTACCATATGACTGAGCAATGCCCCTCCTGGGAGGAACAAAACTGTATGCTCACGCAAAAACCTACACCTGAATGTTTATAGCAGCCCTATTCATATTTGCCCAAAGCTGGAAGCAACCCACTATCCTTCCATGGGTGATGGATAAAGAAACTGTGGTGCAGCCACATGGCGGTACTCTACTCAGCAATAAAAAGGGAGGTATTGATATACACAACAACTTGGATCTAACTGAAAGGCATTTTGATGACAAATGTATGCATAACAAAATGAGGAACTACTCATGACAATTACGGTTCTTATTTATGTAACCAGTCACATAGTGGTAGATGGTAATTCTAACTGTATTCTACTACCCATTCTGTACTTCCTTTGCTTTTAGCACCTTACCTGTCTGTGGTTCTTTAGCTGGTGGGGTGACTCAAAGTCCATTCTTGTTAGGTTGGCCATTCCTAGTCTTACCTGGATTGGGTTGTTGTAATTTCTCACTGACCTTAATCACAGGACATGGCAATGATATGGGACTCCCTGAGGGATCTCCTGTATTGCAGACATGCTCTTCCTTGCCTCCATGGTGGAGCAGCGGTCCAGTTTCCCCTTGCTAATCCAGATCAGTCACCCCAGCCAACACAGCAACTCTTAGCCTGTTGAGTCAGAGGCATGAAGAACCCGAAGTGACTAGTGGCAGTCTTCACTTTCAGTTGAGTGGAATCACTGTTGTGTCTCCTGGAAGAAGCATTCCTCCACCTGGAACTAAGACTTCTAGGCCAGCAGAGCATAAGGTTGTTGTGAGAACAGGAAGGAAAACTTTTGCTGGTAGGTCACTAGGGGTAATGTGAGTGGTGTCACACCCACTTCCACCCTTTAATTCCTGGACCTTTCAATCCTGGCTATGACAGAAACCCCACCATATATTGGATGCTATTCAGAGAATATTCAGCCTTCTAGAGAACCACAGCCCTGCAAAGTATTGTCAGCTACCTGGTGCTGTTAACTATGACTTCAAAAGGTCATTACCCTGTTATTTTTCACAAATACATTTGTTTGTGTATCTATACATATACATATATATAGCAAATACCTTTATTTTCTTTTCTCCTTTACTGCCTTTTCATGTAACATACACGTGTTGACTTCATACCAGTATTTAAGTATTGTTGATTTTATGTAGTATTATTTTAGTTATGGAATATCAGCACAAGAAAAACTTCACTGAAGGAACTTATCTCCTCTTCTGGGGAAACGATTAGTGTTTTAGCATTTGTGTGCAGGACAGCTGTATTAAGTTAGGCAGACCCTCGACCTTGCTCTTGTCTATATTTGGGCCTTAGGTATGGTCCAAGCAGCACCTATAGGTACTAAGTGGAGACACGTTTGACTGGTGATGGTTAATTTTATGTGCCAACTTGGCTGGTCTGAGATAGCTGGTCAAACATTGTGTCCATTAGGTTGTTTTTGAAAGAGGTTGGCATTTCAGTCAGTAGACTGAATAAAGAAGATCACCCTCACCAATGTGGCGGCCACTGAGAGTATACCCAGAACAAAAGAAGTGGAAGCAGGGTGAATTCTCTCAATTTCTGAGCTGGGATATCCATCTTTATGTGTTCCCAGACAACCCATCTCAGGGTTGTCGGACCTGCAGACTCCAGGACTTATACCAGCAGCTCCTCTGCTCCCTGCTATTCTTGCTTCTATTTCTGTGGAGAACGCAGACTATTGCAAGCATGTTGTACACTATCTACACAGAACTCTGCTTAACCTAAACCCATGGCCAGAAGAGTCCCTTGTTGATGAAGCCAAACATCAGGTCCAGCCTGTCCACATAGACAGACCCATTTTCCCAGTGGACCCCTTCCCCTGGATGGGACAGAGCACCTCCCCATCTGCACAGTCCACTCTGACCTCATCCTCCCCATTCTTCCTCATCCCATCACGACCAACTCTTCCTCTTTCCCCTTCACGTTCAGCTAAGAGGTGCTTCTTCCACCTAGTCAGCAGCCTCAAAAGTCAGATCATTAAAGATTCTCATCATCATTTCACAGACCTTGACTTCCTAAAACTCTCACGTGTGTCTCCACCTCACCACCTTCCCCACAGCAGACAGAATTAAGTAACTGGTCCCTTCTTTTGTTTTGTTTACTTGGTGTTTTTCCTCAATAGATGCTCAATAAGGTTTTGCAGAATGAATGAATGAAGGAAGGAATGGATGGATCAAAATAGCAGAAGGTCCCATTGGCTGATTCAAAGTGCGGAGCCTGCTCCCTGCCTGGGTCTTCTGCCTTCACAGAAGGCATGTGCCACAACTGCTCATCTGTCTTCAGAATTGCCCTGGACTGTCCCTTAGAGTGTCATCGTGGACATCTCCTTCTCAGGTCTAATCACTGTCTTGGAGGTGTGGATGCTGCCAATAGGATGGGGACTGATGCTTCCTGCACTGGGCCTCACACATCCCAGTCAGTGTGACAAGAAAGGGTGCCACCTCCTTTGTCATGGCAAGTCCACAGCCAGACCCTCATCGGAAGAGTCTGTGGTAATTAACACCAGGGCATCCTTCCTCTAGTTTCCCCTCCAAGCAGTCACACTGTTACCTTCCCCTGCCCAGTGCTCTTCCAGGCCTGTCTCACCTGTCAGTATCAGTCGCCAACCCACCCACCAGTGCAGTAGAGTTTGAGGGGTCCCAGGGTTCACAGGGGATGAAACCTCAGCTCCCACTAGCGTTGAGACAGCTTCCAGACTGGGACCCTGGCTAGGGTGCACCGGAAGACTACAGGGGTCAGGGGACTTGAGGGGACTCACCCAGAGTGATGCAGGGCACCAGCTACACTCTTCCCGACAGAGCTGGGGACTCCTAAGGAGGCTTGGGTGCCTGCATCCACACAACAGGCCTGGCCACTCAGATCACACTGCAGCTTCTAGCTGGGGATGAACGTTGGGCCCCTGATTTCCCAAGCCAATTCATGGGCCTTGTCCTGTCCTCCCTCCTCCCTGCCCCTTCCCTCCTTCTGGTCCTTCCACCACTTGAATGAGCTCTGGAGGCAGAGCTCAGAGTGCTAGCCTTCCTGGGGCTCTGTGGCCTTGGCTTGCACCTGATCTCTCTCCTGCACTCTGGCCACTACTTTGCTTGGGATCCCCCCAACACTCCTCCCTTCCAAGGAGTCCTGTCTGCTCTCCATTCCTGGCTCCTGGTGTCTCTGACCAAATCTTTCCTTCTCTAAAGGAAAAGGTACGTTGGCATTTCCGATATTTAAATCAAGCCTCGAGGAATGGTCTTACCCAGGACATCACTGCCTGAATACAGTTTTATCTAGGGGAGGAATTAAGTTAATCAGAAACAGTGAGAGGCATATTAAAATAACAGTGAAACGATATTTCATCACCAAATTTTATTCATAATTTTCACCAAAATTTAAAAGACTGATAAAATAAGATATGTATTAGCATGTATGATATTCACATACATTTCTGAGAAAATAAATTGACACAGTGTTTTTGGAATAAAATTTTGATGATATTTGTAAAAACTAGAATATGCATGCCATTTCCTCTTTCAGCCAATATCCGTGTTAATATATCTTTCTTTTATTTTCCTTTTCTTTATTTCATCTTATCATGGGGCTACAAAAGTTAAGGTTACATACGTTGCCCATGTAGCGCCCATGCCCCCGAGTCAGAGCTTCAAGCGTGCCCATTCCCCAGACAGTGTGCATCACACTCATCATGTAGTCATACCTGCATCTCATCCCCCCACCCCATCTCCCCGAGTCAGCACCTTCAAGCGTGACGATTCCCCAGACGGTACACAAAGCACTCATAATGTAGGCATACACCCATCTCCTCCCCCCATCCCCCCCATCCCCCACCTCATTCTGATATCCAATTTGTGTCATTCACAAATGTGCATTTTGGTGATGATCAGGGAAACCAATTTTCTGGTGAGTACATGTGATGCTTGTTTTTCCATTCTTGGGATACTTCACTTAATAGAATGGGTTCCAACTCCCTCCAGGGGAACCAAAGAAATGTAATATCACCGTTATTTCTTATAGCTGAGTAATGCTCAATGGTATACATTTACCACACTATACTAATCCATTTATGAATTGATAGGCATTTGGGACCAGATTAAATTAAAAACGTTCTGCACAGCCAAAGAAACAGTCACGAGAATAAACAGACAACCTACAGAATGGGAAAAAATTTTTGCATACTGCACTTCAGATAAAGGACTGATAACAAAAATCTATTTAGAACTCAGGAAAATCAGCAAGAAAAAAATCAAACAACTCTATCAAAAAGTGGGCAAATGACATGAATAGAAAATTTTCAAAAGAAGATCTAAGAATGGCTAAGAAACATACGAAAAAATGCTCAACACCCCTAATCATCAGGGAAATGCAAATCAAAAACCACAATGAGGTATCACTTAACTCCAGTGAGAATGGCATTTATCAAAAAGTCCCAAAACAACACATGTTGGCATGGATGAAGAGAGTCAAGAACACTCATACACTACTGGTGGCACTGCAAACTTGCAACCCCTGTGGAAAGCATTATGGAGATACCTTAAACAGGTTCAAGTAGACCTACCATTCGATCCAGCAATCCCATTATTGAGCATACACTCAAAGGAAAAAAAGTCATTCTATAAAAAAGACACCTGTATCCGAATGTTTATAGCAGCACAATTCACAATTGCAAAGATGTGAGAACAACACTAATGTATCTTTCTTATTAGAAAATATGCATATGTGCCCAAGAATTTCAGGTTCAGAGATATTATTTAAGTTCTACAAATCATAGCAACAAACGGAAAACAGCTTACGATTTCATCAGGACAAGAAAGGTTTAGTTAACTGTGACACACAGCTACTTTACAGTTCTAGGGAGCAGTTACAAAAGTGAGATTGGAAAGATCCTGCACCCATCTTATTAAAAGGCATGTGATAGATCCGTAAGTACATGATACCCTTGGGTATTTAACAGCACTGTATATTTTCGTAGTGCACCTAGGTCTAAAATACCCTATAATAAGGCTTAAATTAATACACACTATGTTACTATGAACAATAGTGATGACCTCTGAGGAGGGGACTGAACTGTAGGTGAATTTTGTAAAGAGAGGAATTGTGATTTATCTATATTTTTAGAAGTATTTGTAATGAGAATATAGGCACTATTACCTTTGCAATTGAAATATCTAAGTAAGTTTGACACCAAAAATAGTAGCTGTATATTATTTGAAGCAACTGCAAGGTCATGCAACAAATTCTGAAATTTGAATGGCTTAACACAAGAAAAGCTTATTTTCAGTGCATATAAATTCTGATGTGTTTTGTCAGGGGCTCTCAAGTGACCCAAGGTCCCAGGCTGCTTCCTCCTTGTGACTCCCCCATCTCACATCGAGTTGCCTTGCTTTCCATTGAATGCAGGGAGAACCTGAAGAAATGGTGCCCTGGCTCTCCAGGGCCTGGATGAGACACACAAGGCCTCTGCTCGTGATCCAGTGGAAAAGGATAGTCACATGACTCTTCCTCATTACAAGTGGACTGCACTGTTCCCATGTGTCCAGGAAGGAAGGGAAGACAATATGTGTAAGACGACTTAAAATCCATGCCACAAACTGTTACATAGTAGGTGCTCAACAAAAAGCAACGGCCATAATGTGTTATGACAACACCTTTCACTGCTGGGAGGAGTTTCTGAGAAGGCCAGATTTTGCCCAAGCTCTCCAAATTTTTAAAGTACCTACTACATTTCAGGTACTTTCAATTGCAGGATCACATGTAGTTTTCCAAGGATCCTGTACATCTCAACATGAAGGTTTTGCCTTCTTCACTCAATGGCACCTTTGCAGCACCATCTGTCATCCCAGTAGGCTGAGGACTTTCTCTTTCCATTTGACGTGGTGACAGAATCTAAACCTGTGAGTCTCTGCTATCCTCTGCATGACTGAAAATCTTCACAGGATGTCCTTAGACACACTGAAAGCCAGGACTTTCCTATGGGGCAGATACCGAGAGCACAAACAGTGGAAAGATGATGGTTATTCCTTCATATTTAATCTGAGCTGGCATGTCTACTGAGGAACCAGTTTTTACTTCCTAGCAGGATAGCAGCATTTTAGGAATTCAGCTGCAGGAGATATTTGCTTCACAGTGATTTCCATACTCTTTCCTCATTTACCAATGTAAAGGAGATACTATGAACTGAACTGTGTCCCCTGGTCCCAAATTTACATGTTGAAACCCTAAGCCCCAATGTGATGTATGTGTAGATAGGGCCTTTCAGAAGTAATTAGGGTTAAATGAGGTCATGAGGATGGGGCCGTGATGGTGGGATTTCTGCCTTTACAAGAAGAAACATGAGAAGATTTCTTGCTCTCTCTGTCTCTCTCTGCCATGTGTACACATAGACAGGGCAACTGTCCACAAGCCAGGAAGAGAGCCCTCACCAGGGATCAAATCCGCCAGTACCTTGATCTCAGACTACCCAGCTTCCAAAACTGTGAGGAATAAATATCTGCTGTTTAAGCCTCCCATTCTATGGTATTTTGTTTTGGCAGTCTAAGCTGACTAACATGAGAGGCTTTGGTTTTTGACCACCCTGGAAAGCTCTTTAATCTATGTATGTGCTCGGTGGCCAGTTTCAAATAAAGCACCCCATTAAAAATCCTATTGTAAATATCACGGGGTGGTTTAAAAACTTTCCCTCTAACTTCAGGGTTATATCTCAGGAACTAATAAATTATGGGCCAAATCAGACTCCACTCAGCAGCTTATTTGGAAAACATTTGGGGAATTTGTTGAAGACATCCAACAGGATGATCAGGTGTCTAAAGGTCACTATTCAAAGTGAAAGGGACCTTTGCTATCAGAGGGGCTCCGGGGTGTGGAAGAGGGAAAACTAAGGGACTTCTGCAGAGAGTAGAAATACTCTATGTCAGGGGAGGAGAGGAGAATCTGGGCATTGCCACTGGCAGCAAGGCACAGCCTTTAGAGGATACAGCGACAGAGAGCTGTGCAGCAAGCCGGACTCCAGGGTTGGACAGGCAGGCCCATGGGCCAAGACTCAGGAAGGGGTACGGTAATGCAGTAAAGTACCGGTACTGAGCAAAAATGCTGGCATCTGGGCAAGTTTGGCTCTCAAGGAAACACTTACAATCCCTAAATTTTATTTAGTTCACATTGCCATCCTCCTTCTTGCCTTAGTCATTGCAGGCTGCCTTAAGGAAATACTATAGACCGGGAGCTCAAACAACAGACATTTATTTTCTCATAGTCTTAGAGGCTGGGAAGTCTGAGACCAGGGTGCCAGGGTAGTGGGTGTCTGGTGAGGACTTTCTTTCTGGCTTACAGATGGACACCTTCTCTGTGTGTCCTCACATGGCAGGGAGAAATAGAAAGAGCAAGCTACTTCTCTGGTGTTCCTTCTTTTAAGGGCACTAATCCCATCATGAGGGTCCCACCATCATGGCCTGAACCAAGCTGAATTACGTCCCAAAGGCCTTATAACCAAAGACCATCACATTGGGGCTTAGAGCTTCAATGTATGAATTTTGGGGGACACATTTCATTCCATAACACATTTTTGGGCCTGCTTTTAGTACCTGGACCATTGTCCTTTTTTTGTTTACCTGAGAAACATTATGGAATCATGAGAAGAGAAATGAAGCAAGATCAAGGTCTGCTTCAGGTTAGGAGAAGTAGGAATGGTGTGGGCTCTAGATGAATTCAGACCATATGTATTAGTTTTCTCAGGCTGCCATGACAATGTGTCATGGACTGGGGGGTTTAAACAAGAGAAATGTATTGTGTCATCCTGGAGGCTAGAATTCTACCATCAAAGTGATTGCAGGGTCGGTTTGTTCTGAAGCCTCTTTCCTTGGTTTTGGAGATGGCTGTCTTTTCCCTGCGTCTCCACATTGTCTTTCCTCTGTGTATGTCTGTGTCCTAATATCCTCTTCTTATAAGGACGCCGGTCATTAAATTAGAGACCACCCTAATGACCTCATTTTACCTCAGTGACCTCTTTTAAGGCCGTATCTACAAATAGAGTCTCAGTCTGAGGTACTGTGGGTTAGTTATTCGGCATATGGATTTTAGGGCTTACACCATTCTGTCCATAACAGCAGGGAATCTAGTCCCAACCTTGTTGCTTACTGGCCATGTGGTTATGGGAATCTACAAAACCCTGTGAGCCTGAGGTTCTTCATCTGCAAAATAGGTTTGATAGGATCTGTCTGGTAGGACTGTTGGAATGTGTGCAATGTATGTAAAGCACCTGACACAGTGTCTGCATATGTTAGATCTTTCCTGATTGACAGTTATTTGCATTACTAGTATATTTGGACCTCAGATCCTACTACACTTACCTCTGCTGTTTAAGTCTCACAGTCTATGGTATTTTGTTCTGGCAGTCTAAGCTGACTAATATGAGAGGCTTTGGTTTTTGACCACACTGGAAAGCTCTTTAATCTACGTATGTGCTCAGTGGCCAGCTTCAAATAAGGCATCCCATTAAAATCCTATTGTAAATATCACAGGGTGGTTTAAAAACTTTCTCTCTAACTTCAGAGAAGTTAGAAGCCAGGAAGATGAAAGTCCTTGAGCATGTGGCCAAGCTCAATCAGGGCAAATCCAGATCCTTCCCACTCCTATGTGAAGATGCTTTGAGAGATGAGGTAGAGAGGGAGTGAGCAGGAGTTTCAGGCAGAGCCAATGGAGGGGCAGGGCAAGAGGAATTTTTTTTATGCTAGTGTCATTATTATCTAGGAAACTTCTGAGTATGCAGTGCAATAAGACAGGGAATTCCTATTCAGCCAGAAATGTTGCTTCATGGATAAAACTCAGTGAAAATTCCCTCCCAGATGATTTAGTATTTAATTTGGGTGCGGGAGAGTCTTTCCTAGCTGGATACAGCTCAAAGCTCCTGGCATCTGAGTCAAGGACCAACTCCTTCCCTCCCTACCGGCTGCTTTTCCAGCCAAACTGCTTTTTTTAATCCATCTAATCACCACCCAAAATATAAGACCTTAAAATTGGCCAAATTACACTTGAGATAGCCTGTTTGAAATTCCATTTTAATAGGGCCAGCTCTGGCTCTCACAGCCAGACAGATGTGCACCTGGACTGTGGTTTGGGGGCCTCACTTCATTGGAGATTCATATTTATCTCTCTGGAAATCCCTTCAGAGGATGATTATCGATCACCTGGCTCTTGCACTGTGCTCAGCCACAGTGGAACAAGATCACAGGACACCTTCCACACCCTCCCCAGCTGGAGATTCCTCTCTGCTTTGCTCACCATCCAGAAGGAACTGCTCAGGGCAGTTCTCCATTCCAGGCTTTGCTCTCAGCACTAAGTCATGACCACCCAGCTTCATTACAACCAACTCACACAGAAGTAACTGCAGTTTCCCCAAGACCCAAAATGCCCTATCTCAGGGCACTCACACCCCACTGCTCTCAACAGAAGCACCACCCTTCAACCCTTCCATCTCTTGTTCTTTAGGACTTAGAGGACATCTCACCACCTTAATTATATGACTGCAGCTCCTAGACTATATAATTCTATGGACAGGGGCGGGTCTGGCTTACCCTAGTGGGTCTGTTAACCCAGGTCCTTTCAAAGAGCAGATGCTCAATGAATATTTGGGGAACAAATGTGCCAGTGAGCAGTGGCTCTTATTTATTGAGATTAAATTTCCCCTATGCTCTCAAATAAGCCAAGCAAATTCACATACACACATATATTTTAATTTTATAGCAAAACATGTGAAAAAGGATAAGATTGCAAGAAGGAAGTGTCTTTAAATTTTATTTCTCTATTTCATAATCCATATATTTAAATACAAATTCTTTCACATTTCCAAGAAAATTCCTATTGCAATGACATTCCAATTCCACCTTGTTCTGAGCAGCAAAATGAAATGGAATGTGATCCCATTTCTTTTACAAAATGGAAAACTCTTACTTTTGATAAGCAAAATTACATGTGTGGTCAATATCATTCCCCAACTTAGATGCTGAAGCTAATTAAAACTTCTATGAAAAAAACCAAAATTTGAAAAATTCCGAAAGGAAAACTAAGATCAATTTGCAAAACACCCAAATGTAACAGGAACACAAAACATTATGCACTGGTGGTTTCACCAAATTATTGGGACCCTGCAATGTTTTAAACACTGACTGCTCTCTTCAAACACAAAATAAAGAAAGGATTCATTTCTCATGGGGCAGGAGGAGCTCCTCGAAGGGCATCTGGATGTGCACTGGCCCTGTCCCTCCATTGGCCCTGCCTGCAACTCCTGCTCACTCCCTCTATACCTCATCTCTCAAAGCATGGTCAGGAGTGGGAAGGATCTGGGTTTGCCCTGATTGAGCTTGGCCACATGCTCAAGGACTTTCATCTTGCTGGTTTCAGCATGGGCTCTAGGTCCCTACAGGAATACATAATATACAGGATGGCTGTGGGGCACCTGCAGGTACTCCAGGTACCCTTCCTGTACCCAATCCTGGGTGATGAGCTTCCAGGGCTCCCCATAGATATAATGCTCACTCCCAGCACACACCTCTATCACACCAAGCACTTCCCAGACAACCTCCTTCTGGGCGCAGTTGCTCTGCAAGTAGATCAAGCCCAGCTTGATCATCACGAGGCCAGCCTTGGGAAAGCACTGGCCATCATTCAGCTCCTCACTGTAGTTGAGGCCTAGGGCAATGAAAAGGACATAGCAATGGCTGGCAGGATCCACTTCTCTCACATAGATGCCAAAGACAGCTGCATGCCCTCGAAGGCTTTGATGAAGATCTCAGGGAAGTGGGCTCGGTTATCTGTGATGACAATATTCAGCATTTCTGCCTTGGTGATCGGCTCCTTCATTCGATACTTGAGGAGGACGAAATCAACCAAATCAAACATTTTCTGTTGTAGCATTTCTTGCAGCATGGACACTGGGACCGCTGGGTGCTGGGAGGTACTTAGCCCCTCCTTTTCTTTGGTGATGGAGCCTTCATTGCAGTGGTGCTCTAGATTGCAGGCCAGCCCAGTGGGAGAGGAGGAAGCTCCCTGAGGACTCAGTGTTGCAGCAGCAACCTCTTCCAGGTTGTCTGGGGTGACAGTAGAGGATGAGGCAGCTGCCCACTCCTGACCCCTGAGAGCCTATGCACTCACCAGGCCCTGCACCTGTCTTGGGGCCTGAAGGCACTCATTCCTCTGAAAGATGTGGGGAGGCATGATGGCTCTGGTCGAGGACAGCAGCAGGACTGTGGGCAGGAGCTGGGTAATGGGGACCCAAAGACCTGGGAAGAGAGGGAGCATGTCGGTGGCCTCAGTGAGAACCACACCATAGGGCCTCTTACAAAGTGTAACCTATAGGCTTTCTTCTTATATGTTGCCCTGGGGCCTCCCAGGGTTACTCTCCTCCTGGTCAGCCTGTCCCCTGAGCACATGAACAAGAAAAGGAGATGGCTCCTAAGGTGCAGCTGGCCTGCAGAGTGTGAGGCTCCAGAGCTGAGAGTCGGTGGGTGTGGCTGGGCACTATTGGGTCCCCTCTGTCCTGGGGAGGGCAGAGCCTCTGGCACACATTCAGAGTGTGTACCTCACCTTGACCCTTGTCACAGCCTGGGTCTCCTCTGCTCTGTGACCTGAGCACACTGCCTCAGATCAAGTTCTCACCGTGGGTTCCTGGAGCCCCTGTAAGCAGAAGTGAGGGGCCCTCAGGCTGCAGATACATACACATCACTGGTTCCTTTTAGTGCTGTCAGGAGGGTGGGCCAGGCTCTGTGAGGTCCCCACTGTTCTGGGGCCAGCACATCTTGTCACCCATGCTTGGGTCCTCCCAGGGCCAACAACTGACATAGCGGATGGACGGGCTCTCTTTATCAGGGGCACGAGGTCCCCTCACTCATCCCCCTGTGTCCTCACCTTGATGAAGCCTAGCAACCTGGGACTGTTTCCTGTGACAACCTGGAGCTGTGATCCTCAGAGCAAAGTTTTAACCATACTCAGCCCCTTTTGGCAGTAGTGAGGGAGCACCAGGTCTGGCCACCCTGCCTGGAGCTTCCAGAGCTGACTGTGGGGACAGGGTGTTTCTGTGAGGCCTCCACTGTTCTGGAGTGGGGTACCCCTAGTCCTCCCTCACACCAAGGTGTTCACCTTCCTTATGACTGTAAAGAAGTGTGTATGTACCACATGTGGCCACCCTGCCCAGCATCTCCCAGGGATGAAAGCAGGGGCAAGTTTGGGGCCCCTCTGTCCTGGGATTCTGAGTCTCCGTCTACCTCTTTTCTCCCAGCAGGGTCTGGGCATCTCCCTCTGCTCACCTGAGGTCGTTCTCACTATACCAAGCCTCTACCCTCCCTTAGGCCCAGAGGTGGCTGTCAAGACGCACCTGCCAGGCCACCCTACACGGTACATCCCAGGGTTGATAGAAGGACATGCATCTGTGGGGTTCTCCCCTATCCTGAAGTCTAGTACTCCCTCCCCTCCTCCTTGTCTCTGTGTTCTCATCTTGGCTGCCTGGTACAGCCTGCATCCCTTCCACTCACATCAATGCCATTACATCTCTCTAAGCTCTACGGCATAAAGCAGTGGATGTCATCTGGACCCTACACCCAAGGCTTCCCAGGGCTGACACTGGGTGTGGAATGGGATTGGCAGTGAGAGGACTCAGTCCTCCCTCAGGGTCCTGACCTTGATGTCTGCCAGATCCTGGATCCCCACCCTCTACAGCCCTGACTCAGCCCCAGGTCACAGCAGGCTCTGACTGCCACAGTCCCCTAAGGTGTAATTTGAAGGGCCTCAGCCCTACATGTCTGCCCCAGGCTGGCCTAAGGCTGACAGCAGGGACAAAGCTGGATTATTTGGGACCATCTACTTGGAGTGGGGGCCTCCTCAGCCCACCCTCATCATCTGACCTCATTCCTAACAGAGCCTGGGTGCTATCCCCTACACCGACCTTAAGTCTGGATCTCAGAGCAAGGGGCTCGCCTCTGTCAGCCCCCCAGATGCAAGTCAGTGGATGTGACATCTGGTCCCCTACACCGGAACTTTCGCAGGCTGACAGCAGGAACAAGGATGGACTGTGGGGCCCCTTATCTGGAAGTTGTGCAGCCTGAATCCCCGCCTCTATGGACCTTAGTCTTCCAGGTCACACCAACGCTCTGACTCCCAGAGTCCCCTGAGGAATAAGTTCAGGGGGAGGGGCACAGCCTGACATGTCTGCCGGGGTGTGGTCCATGGCCGAAAGCAGAGGCGGGGCTCGATTATTTAGGGACCCTCTATGTGGGGTGGGGCCCTCTAAGTCCAATCTCAGCATCTCACCTCACTGCTAACAGAGCCTGGGCCCTCTCACTTCCACCGATCTGACGTCTGCTCCTCAGAATAACGGCCTCGCCTCTGTCAGCCCCTCCGATGGACGTCAGTGGACGTCTCAGCCGGCCCCCCACACCCGGGCTTCCCCAGGATTCCCCAGGGTGACAGGAGAGGCAGAGCTGGATTATTTGGGGGAACTTCTACCAGAAGAGGGGCCCCTCAGTCCCTCCTCGGAGTCTCACCTTGACTCCTCATCGAACCAGGGGCCTCTCCTCACTGTCGACCAGAAGTCTGGACTTCAGACCAAGGCTCTCAAATCTTTCAGCCCCCCAGGAGCAAATTGGTGAACTTCACATACGGCCCCTTACCCAGGCTTCCCAGGACTTACAGCAGGGACAAGGATGGACTGTGGTGCCCCCTACTGCGATGCGGCAGAACCTGGATCTCTGCCCTTTATAGCGTTTAGTTGACCCTGGGTCACATCAACATATGACTCCCAGAGTCCCTTGTATTCTAAACGGGAAGGGATCAGCCTGAAAAGTCTTTCCCATGGAGGTCCAGGGCTAAGAGCAGGGGCAGAGCTGGATTATTTGGGTCCCACTTCCTTTAGTGGGGACCTCGTCAGCCCTCCCTCTGTGTCTCACCTTGACTGTTAACAGAGCTGGTGCGCTCTGCCCTCCCCCGAGCTGAAGTCTGGACCTCACACCAAGGCCCTCACCTCTGTCAACCCCTGAGTCAGAAGTCGGTGGACATCACTGACGGCAGAGGCAGGGATGGGGCCCCTCTGTCCTACAGTCTAAGGCTCCACTAGTCTCCTTCAGTGTCTCACCTTGACTGCCGGCAGGACCTTGGACTCCATCCACACTGGCAATGGGATCTCTCACAGCTGACCACTAGTACAGTGCTGGGGCCCCTTCCATTCTGGAGTCCAGGGCTGCCTTGGTTCCCGGTCAGGGCCTCATCTCGATTCCTATGGAGGCATGTGACACCTCCCTGGTCTAACATGAGTATGTCCCCAGTAGTCTAAGGGTTATACTGCCCTGAATCCCTTGAGGCAGAACTTCACTGATACAGGTCAACGTCTGTATTGTCGAGAATTGACAACTCTGTCTGGAGTCTTCCAGGACTGACAGGACAGATGGATTCTTTGGGACTCCTATGTTCTGGGGTGAGTGGACACCTAAGTTCTCATTCATGAGAGCCCTCATCTTGGCCCTTGGCCCCTTAATTAAGTGCTCCGTGGGAAATGTGCTCTCCCTTCCACCTCAGATCATCTGTCCAGCTGAAACCCTTGTAAAAAATGACTCCAAGCCCCCAGCTAGATGTTAAGTGGGGAGCTGTTGCATCCATGACCAATGGTGAGCAGTCGTATATGTAGAGTTCTTTTATTCAAATCTCTTCTGTATCTATGTTTTGTACAATTGTATTTAACTTCCATTGTTTATGCTTTTTTCTTTAGTCATTGATCCTACCTGGAAAAATGCCCATTTTGTAAGTATTTTCAAGGAATTGTGTTTTTTCAGTTATCTCTACCGTTATCTGCTTCATTATTTCTGCTTTTATCTTCATTACTTCATACCTTCTAGTAGCTTACGTTTCATATGGTATTTATTCTTTAGTTTCTTGAACTGTGCAGATGTTTTAAATATTTTTATTGTCTCATAGATTTAAGGCTATCTATTTCCCTCTGAGTATCACTTGGGCTGCATCACACAGTTAGTGTTATGTAGCTTTGTGTGTATGACATGAATTTTTTACAGGTTGAAGATATTATTCTATTACTTATGCTATTAGAATTTCTATACATATATCCAAACGAGGGGTGTAAAATTATTTATAAGAAGAGTGTGAAAAGGATGATAGAAATATAATTGTCCCTTGGAGGAGATTTAAGGTTCCAAAGGCATTTTATTTTGTTTTATTTTTGTCTTTAGTTGTAGAATAGTTTTAAACATATTTAAATGCTGTTGACAGAGTTGGGTTTATTGCAGGAATGCAAAGAAGTTTAACACTAGAAGATCAATCAATATAACTGGCCAGTGGTAAAAATAAAGGATTTTCTAGGAGAATAGAAAATTCTATTTAATACAGAGGGAATTTAATACAGGGTACTGATGACACAAGTGATGGAGAAGCCAAACGAGAGAGAGTTAGAGAACCCAATAATTAGCCACACAAGGAAGTCAAACTCACCTGTAGGTGGGAAGGACAAACACAGGAATGTAGCATTAATGAAGCCTAGGTATTGGGTTCAACAGGATCTGGAATCATGCTGGGATGATCTCATTGTGGCTGGAGACATGGACAATGTAGCCACTGAAGAAGAAGTCACCTGATGCAGAAGAAGGAGGAGAAAAAACTCTAATCGCTCTATCTTTCTGAACCAAAATGGCAGGAAAATGTTGGTGAGCCTAGGAATTGGAGCTTTCAGGAGTCAAATCCTGTATAGTAGAGAGCAGAGTAGGAGAAAATGAGAGATGGATCTGGGAGAAAATATTCGCAGGTCTGGTTAACTATATTAACAGATTGAATGAGACAAATCATATCTACAGTACATTTATTAGAGTTTAAAAAATTTTGAGTTTTGGGGGCACAAGTTGAATTCTGTTACATGTGTATGTTGTATAGTAGTGAAGTCTGGGCTTTTGGTGTACCCATCACCTGAGTATTGTACATTGTGCCCTATAGATAATTTTCCATGACTTATCTCCTCCCACCCTCAACTTTTGTGTCTTCAATGTCCATTATACCACTCCGTATGCCCTTATGTAGCCATAGCTTAGTTCCCACTTATAAGCAAGAACATGGAGTATTTATTTTTCTGTTCCAGAGTTACTTCACTTAGGATAATGTCCTCTAGTTCCCTCCAAGTTGCTGCAATAGATATTATTTCACTCTTTCTTATTGTTGAATAGTACTCCATGATGTGTGTGTGTGTGTGTGTGTGTGTGTACCTCAGTTTGTTAATTCATTCAGTTGATGTGCACTTAGGTAGATTCCATATTTTTGCAATGTTGAACTGTGCTGTGATAAACATACGAGTAGAGATGTCTTTTGGATATAATGATTTCTTTCCCTCTGGGTAGATACCCAGTACTGGGTTTGTAGAATCCAAGGTAGATCTACTTTTCGTTCTTTGAAAAAGTTTCATGCTAATTTACATTCCCACCAAGAGTGCATAAGTGTTTTGTTTTCACTGCATCCACACTAACAACTAACGTCTTTTTTGACTTTTAATAATGGCCATTGTAATTTGAGTAAGACAGTATCTCATTGTAGTTTTAAGATGCATTTCTCTGATTACAGTAAATTTATACATAATTGTATTTAATAAAAATCGACATACATTCCAAATAAAAAGAAATATTTCTCAAAGTATAAATTTTTTTCCACCCCATTCTCTGCCCCAAAGTATAAAGTTTATATCCATGAGTCTATGCTGATAAACAAATGACTGAATACATAAATGGGGGACAATAGACAAATCATTGTGCAGAAGTATTGGACATCATTTATGTAGATGCTCCATACTTCTAAACTATTGGCTGGTCACTGTGACTTCCTTCCAAAGAAAGTACAGTGTGGAAAAGGAGGAAAAGAGTAACTCTATAGTAGCGAAGCCTGAAAAACGCTCCATCTGCCAGGTGATCAAGATTGATATCCACACTGATAAGTGTCTGGCAGGTGGGAGGGGGAAGGAGGGCTTGGGTTAATTCATTCTGAACGGATGCAGTGCACTGTCTGGGGGATGGGCATACTTGCAGCTCTGACTCGGGTGGTGCAAAGGCAGTATATGTAACCAAAGCATTTGCAGCCACATAATATTCTGAAATAAAACAAAAACAGTGGTAAGTCTTTGTTGATGGTATTTATATTTGATATGTCA
>JAPYYL010000031.1:10367882-10385652 GCA_028534055.1 Eulemur mongoz | reverse complement strand
AACTACATAGAGTGCATATCTAGGTGTGTGGTTGCTGCATCGTATAGTAAGGCCATGGATAGCATTGTAAGAAACTGCCAAACTGTCTTTAAAAGACATGGCATACAATTTTTCATTCCTACCAGCAATTAATGGAAATTCCTATTGCTCAGCATCCTCACCAGCAATTGTTATTGTCAGTGTTTTGAATTTTAGGCATTGTATAGGTGTAGTGATATTTCATTGTTGTCTAAACTTGTAAATTCCTAATGACAAATGATATTGAACATCCTTCCATGTGCTCCTTTGCCATCTCTATATCTTCTTTGACAAGCTGTCTTTTCAGATCTTTTGCCTATTTTTAAACTTGTCATATGTTTTCTTACTGTTGAGATACAAGAGTTCATTGTATATTTTGGATACGAGTCCTGTATCAGATATATATTTTGCTATCATTTTCTCCTAGTCCATGGCTTTTCTTTTCATTCTCTTGACAGCGTCTTTTATAGAGCAGAAGTTTTTAATTTTAATAACGTCTAACTTATCAAATTTGCCTCCATAGTGGAGTAGCAGTCCAGTTTCTCTTTGCTAGCCAGATCAGTCACCCCAGCCAACACAGCACTCTTTGCCTGTTGAGTCTGAGGCATGAAGAGCCCAAAGTGACTGGTGGCAGTCTTCACTTCCAGCTGAGTGGAATCACTGTTGTGTCTCCTGGAGGAATCATTCCTCCACCTGGAACTAAGACTTCTAGGCCAGCAGAGCATAAGTTTGCTGTGAAAACAGGAAGGAAAACTTTTGCTGGTAGGTCACTAGGGGTAAGGTGAGTGGTGCCACGCCCACTTCCACCCCTTAACTCCTGCACCTTTGAATCCTGGCTATGACAGAAACCACACCATATATTGGATGCTGATTCAGAGCATATACATCCTTCTAGAGAACTGCAGCCCTGCAAAGTATTGTCATCTACTTTGTACTGTTAACTATGTCTTCAAAAGGACATTACCCTGTTATATTTCACAAATATATTTGTTTGTGTATCTATACATACACATATATATAGCAAATATCTTTATTTCCTTTCCTCCTTTACTGCCTTATCATGTAACATACATGTGTTGACTTCATGCCAGTAATTAAGTGTTATTGATTTTATGTAATATTATTTAAGTTATGGGATACCAGCAGAAGAAATGCCTCATTGAAAGAACTTATCTCCTCTTCTGGGAAAACAATTAGTTTATTTCTGTTCGTGTGGACGCCAGTTGTATTAAGTTAGGCAGAATCACAACCTTGCTATTGTCTTTATTTGGACCTTAGGAATGGTCTAATCAGCTGTTTATGAGTGCCAAGTGGAGATGGGTTTGACTGGTGTTGGTTAATTTTATGTGCCGACTTGGCGGGGCTCAAATAGCAGGTCAAACATTGTGTCTGAATGTGCCTGTGAAGGTGTTTTTGAAAGAGGTTGGCATTTTAGTCCATAGACTGAGTAAAGAAGAATGTCCTCACCAATGTGGCAGCCACTGAGAGCCTCCACAGAACAAAAAACGTGGAAGGAGGGTGAATTCTCTCAATTTCTGAGCTAAGATATCCATCTTCACCTCTTCCCAGATCACTCATCTCTGGTTGTCAAACCTGCAGACTCCAGGACTTACACCAGCAGTTCCCCTGCTCCCTGCTATCCTTGCTTCTATTTCTGTGGAGAACATAGATTATTGGAAGCATGTAGGCCACTATCTACACAGCACTCTTCTTAACCTAAACCCGTGGCCTGAAGCAACCCCTGTTTATGGAGCTAAACCTCAGGTCTAGCTGTGGCCCCTGTCCAGACCAGCAGTAAGATATTTTCCTACAGCCCGGTGGACACATCCACCCAGATGGGCCAGAGCACCTCGCTACCTGCACAGTCCTCACTGACCTCATCCTCCCCACTCTTCCTCATCCCATCATGACCAAGTCTTCCTCCTTCCCCCTCACCTTCAGCTAAGGGGAGAGGCTTCCACCTAGTCAGCAGCCTCAAAAGTCAGATCATTAAAGCTTCTCCTTATCATTTCACAGACCCCGACTTCCTAAAACTCTCACATGTATCTCCACCTCACCACCCTCCCCGTATCAGAGAGAATTAAGTAACTGGTCTCTTCTTTTGTTTACTTGCTGTTTTTCCTCAATAGATGTTCAATAACTGTTTGCCGTATCAATGAACGAATGGATCAAATCCCATTTGCCGATTCGAAGTATGGAGCCTGCCCCCAGCCTGGGCCTTCTGATTTCATGGAAGGCACGTGCCACAACTGCTCATCTGACAACAGAATTCGCCTCGGCTGTCCCTGAGAGAGTCATCGCAGACGTCTCCTCCCCAGGCCCAATCACATTCTTTTAGGTGTGGATGCTGCCAACAGGACAGGGCCTGAGGCTTTCTGCACTGGGCCTCACACTTCCCCATCAGTGTGACAAGGAAGGGGGCCATCCCCTTTATCATGGCACATCAACAGACAGCACCTCATTGGTAGAGTCTGGGGTGAATCACCCCTGGGTGTCCTTCCTCCAGTTTCCCCTCTAAGCAGCTGCACTGCTGCCTTCCCCTGCCCAGTGCTCTTCCAGACCTGTCTCACCTGTTGGTATCGGTCACCAACCCACCCATCCATGCAGTGGAGATTCAGGGGGCCCAGGGTACACAGGATGAAACCCAGGCCCCCACAGACATCGAGATAGCTCCCAGCCTGGAAGCCTGGCCAGGGTACACTGGACCACTAGAGGGGTCAAGGGACTTCAGATGACTCACCCAGAGTGATGCAGGGCACCAGCTATGCTCTTCCCAACAGAGCTGGGGGCTCCTAAGGGGCCTGGAGTGCCTGCATCCACCCAACAGGCCTGCCCATTCAAATCACACTGCGGCTTCCAGGTGGGGATGAACAATGGGCCCCCGATTTCAAAAGCCCACTCATGGGCCTTGTCCTGTCCTCCCTCCTGCCTGCCCCTTCCTTCCTTCTGGTCCTTCCCCACTGGGATGAGCTCTGGAAGAAGAGCTCTGTGTGCCAGCCTGCCTGGGGTTCTGTGGCCGTGGCTTTGCACCTGATCTCTCTCCTTCACTCTGGCCACTACTGTCCTTGGGATCCCCCCAACATCCCTCACTTGCTGAGATGTCCTGTCCATTCTCCTTCTCTGTGTCCTGGTCACTTTAACCAAATCTTTCCTTCTCTAAAGGAAAAGCTATGGTGGCACTTCAGATGCTTATATTAAGCCTAGAGGAATGATCTTACTCAGGACTTCAATGCCTGAATCCAGCGTCATCTGGGGGAGGAAATAATCTAATCAGAGACCGTGGAGATGCAAGTTAAATTAACAGTAAAACAATATTTCTTCACCAAATTTTATTCATAATTTTCACCAAAATTTAAAAGATTGTTAAAATAAGATATTTATTAGCGTGTAGGATATTCACATACATTTCTGAGAAAATACATTGGTACAGCATTCTTGGAATAAAATTTTGACAATATTTTTAAAAATTTGAACTATTCATACCATTTCCTCTTTCAGCCAATGTCCATGTTAATGTATCTTTCTTATTAGAAAACATGCCTATTTGCCCAAGAATTTCAGGTTCAGAGACATTATTTCAGTTCTATAAATCATAGCAACAATTGGAAAACAGCTTACGTGTTCATCAGGAGAAGAAAGGTTTAGTTAACTGTGACACATAGCTACTTTACAGTTCTAGGGAGCAGTTACAAAAATGAGGGTGGAAGGTCCTGGACCCATCTTATTAAGTGGCAAAAGCATGTGATAGATCTATATGTACATCATCCCTGTGGGTATTTAACAGCACTGTATGTTTTCTTAGTGCATCTACATCTTAAAATACCCTATAATAAGGCTTAAAGTAACGCACACCATATTCCTATGAACAATAGTGGTGACCTCTGGGGAGGGGACTGAACTGTAGGTGAACTTTGTAAAGACCAGAATAGTGATTTATATATATTCTTAGAAGTTTTTGTAAGAAGAACATATGCACTATTCCTTTGGCAATTGAAATACCTAAATAATCTTGACACCAAAAATACTAGCTGTGTATTATTTGAAGTAGGTGCAAGGTCATGCAACAAACTCTGAAATTTGAATGGCTTAACACAAGAAAAGCTTATTTTCCATGCATATAAATTCTGATGTATTTTGTCAAGGGCTCTCAAGCAACCCAAGGGCCCAGGCTGCTTCCTCCTTGTGACTCCCCCATCTCACATCAAGTTGCCTTGCTTTCCATTGAATGGAGTGAGAACCTGAGGAAATGGTGCATGGGCTTTCCAGTGCCTGGATGGAACAAACAAGGCCTCTGTTCATGATCCAGTGAAAAAGGGTAGTCACATGATCCTTCCTCATTACAAGTGGACTGCATTGTTCCCATGTGTCCAGGAAGGAGAGGAAGACAAGATGTGTAAGAGCACTTAAAATCCTTGCCACAAACTGTTATATAGTAGGTGCTCAACAAAAAGCAATGGCTTAAAGTGTTATGACAACACACTTCCCTACTGGGAGGAGTTTCTGAGAAGGATAGATTTTGCCAAAGCTCTCCAACTTGTTAAAGCTCTCCAGCTTCTACATGACAGGTGCTTTCAATTGCAGGGTCACATGTAGTTTTCCAAGGATTCTGTAAAATCAGCAGGAATGGTTTCCCTTCTTCACTTAATGGCACTTTTCTGCACTATCCTTTAGAGCAGAATCTGTCATCCCAGTAGGCTGAGGACTTTCTCTTTCCATATGACATTGGGGCAAAATCTTAACCTGTGAGTCTCTGCTACCTCTTCATGACTGAACATCTGCACAGGATGTCCTTAGACACACTGAAAGCCAGGACTTTCCTATGGGGCAGATCCATAGAGCAGAAGCAGTGGAAAGATGGTTATTCCTTCTTTTTTAATCTGAGCTGGCATGTCTACTAAGGAACTACTTTTTACTTCCTAGGAAAATACCAGAGTTACAGCAATTTGTCTTTGGGAGATATTTACTTCACAGTGATTTCCATAGTCTTTCCTCATTTACCAATATAAAGGAGATGCTATGAACTGAACTGTGTTCCCTCACCCCAAATTTATATGTTGAAGTCCTAAGGCCCAATGTGATGTATGTGTAGATGGGGCCTTTCAGAAGTAATTAGGGTCAAATGGGGTCATGAGGATGGGGCCCTGATGATGAGATTGGAGCCCTTATATAAAGAAACATCAGAACGCTTTCTTGCTCTCTCTGTCTCTCTCTGTCATGTGTACACACAGAGAGGGTAGCTGTCCACAATCCAGGAAGAGATCCCTCACCAGGGGTCAAATCTGCCAGTATCTTGATCTCAGACTTCCCAGCCTCCAAAACTGAGAGGAATAAATATCTGCTGCTTAAGCCTCACAGTCTATGGTATTTTGTTCTGGCAGTCTAAGCTGACTAATATGAGAGACTTTGGTTTTTGACCACCCCAGAAAGCTCTTTAATCTATGTATGTGCGCAGTGGCCAGTTTCATATAAGGTACGCGATTAAAATCCTATTTTAAATATGGGGGGGAGGTTTAAAAATTTTCTCTGTAACTTCAGGATTCTATCTCAGGAACTGGTAAATTATGGGCCAAATAAGTCTCCACTCAGCAGATTATTTGGAAAACTTTTGGGGAATATGTTGAAGACATCCAACAGAATGATCAGTTGTCTAAAGGACACTATTCAAAGTCAAAGGGACCTTTGCTATCAGAGGGTTCCCGGGTGAAGGAGAGGGACAACTAAGGGCCTTCTACAGAGAGTAGAAATACTCTCTGTGGGGGGAGCAGAGGTGACTCTAGGCAGTGACACTGGGAGCAGGGCACAGCCTTCAGAGGATGCAGCTACACAGAGCCGTACAGCAAGCCAAATTCCAGAGTTGGACAGGCAGGCCTGTGGGACAAGACTTAGGAAAGGGCACAGTAATGCGGTAAAGTACTGGTTTTGCACAAAAGTACTGGCATCTGGGCAGGTTTGTGTCTCAAGGAACCACATAAAATTCCTAAATTTTATTTGGTTCACATTTCCATCCTCCTTCTTGCCTTAGTCATTGCAAGCTGTGATAAGGAAATACTATAGTCTGGGAGCTCAAACAACAGACATTTCTTTTCTCATAGTCCTAGAGTCTGGAAGGTCTGAGACCAGGGTGCCAGGGTAGTGGGAGTCTGGTGAGCACTTTCTTTCTGGATTACAGATGGCCACCCTCTCTGTGCTTCCTCACGTGGCAGAGAGAGATAAAAAGAACAAGCTAGTTCTCTGGTGTCTCTTCTTATAAGGGCACTAATCCCATCAAGACAACTCCACACCCATGGCCTCAAGCAAACAGAATTAACTCCCAAAGGCCCTGTCGCCAAAGAGAATCACATGAGGGCTTAAGGCTTCAATATATGAATTTTGGGGGACACATTTTGTTCCATAGCACGTTTTTGGGCCTGCTTTTAGTTTCTGGACCACAGTTCTTGTTTTGTTTGCCTGAGAAACATTATGAAATCATGAGAAAAGAAGTGAAGCAAGACCAAGGTCTGCTTCAGATTGGGAGGAGTGGGAATGGTGTGGGCTCTAGATGAATTCAGGCCATATGTATTACTTTTTTTGGGCTGCCATGACAACGTGTCTTGGACTGGGGGGTTTAAACAACAGAAATGAATTGTGTTATTGTCCTGGAGCCTGGAAGTCTATGGTCAAAATGATGGCAGGGTCGGTTGGTTCTGAAGCCTTTTTCCTTGGTTTTGGAGATGGCTGTTTTCTCCCTGCATCTCCACAGGGTCTTCCCTCTGTGTGTGTCTGTGTCCTAATCTCCTCTTCTCATAAGAACACCAGTCATTAAAATAGAGGCCACCCTAATGACCTCATTTTACCTCAATGGCCTCTTTAATGACCGTATCTCCAAATACAGTCACAGTCTGAGGTACTGTCTGTTAGGGCTTCAGCATATACATTTTTGGGCAGACACCATTCTGTCCATAATGGCAGGGGATCTAGTCCCAACCCCATTGCTTACTAGCCATGTGATTATGGGAATCTACCAAGCCCTGTGAGCCTGAGGTTCTTCATCTGTGAAATAGGTTTGATGGGATCTGTCTGGTAGGAGTGTTGGAATGTGTGAAATGTATTTAAAGCACCTGACACAGTGTCTGGCATATGTTACATCTTTACTGATTGACAGTTATTTCAATTACTAGTACATTTGGACATCAGATCCTACTACACTTACCTCTGGGAATTTTGTTTTTGCTAGTGTCGTTATTATCTAAGAAACCTCTGAGTATGCAACACAATAGGACAGGGAATTCCAATTCAGCCAAAATTGTTGCTTCATGGATAAAACTCAGTAAAAATTCCCTCCTAGATGATTTAGTATTTAATTTGGGTGTGGGAGAGTCCTCCCCAGCTGGATACCACTCAAAGCTCCTGGCATCTGAGTCAAGGACCCCCTCCTTCCCTCCCTCCTAGTTGGTTTTTCAGTAAAACTGCTATTTTCATCCATTTCATCACCACTTCAAATCTAAGCCCTTACAATTGGCCAAATTACACTTGAGATTACCTAATTAAAATGCCATTTTAATAGTGTCAGCTCTGGCTCTCCCAGCCAGGCAGATGTGCACCTGGCCAGTGGCTTGGGGGCTTCCCCTCATGGGAGATTCACCCTATCTCTCAGGAAATCCCTGCAGAGGATGATTATCAATCACCTGATTCTGGCACTATGCTCAGCTGCAGTGGGACAAGAGCACAGAACATCTTCTACACCCACCCCAGCTGGAGATTCCTTTCTGCTTTGCTTAGTATCCAGAAGGAACTGCTCAGGGCAGTTCTCCATTCCAGGCTTTGCTCTCAGTGCTAATTCAGGAGTCACATGATCTTGAGTCTGGCCCTGTCACCACCAGCTTCATTACAACCAACTCCCACAGAAGGAACTGCAGTTTCCCCAAGCCCCAAACTGCCCTGGCTCAGGGCACTCACATCCCACTCCTCTCAGCAGAAACACCACCCTTCAATCCTTCTGTCACTTGTTCTTTAGGACTTAGAGGACATTTCATCACCTTAATTATATGACTGCAGCTCCCAGACTCTCTAATTCTATGGGCAGGGGTGGGTCTGGCTTACCCTAGTGTCTCCATTAACCCAGGGAGTTTCAAAGAGCAGATGGTCAATGAATATTTGGGGAACAAACGTGCCAGGGAACAGGGGTCTTATTTATTGAGATTAAATTTCCCCTACGTTCTCAAATATGCCAAGCAAATTCAAATACACACATATATGTTAATATTATAGAAAATCACATGAAGGATGACCTCCTGGGTGCAGTTGCCCTCCACGAAGATCACACCCAGGATCATTATCCGGAGGCCAGCCTTGGGAAAGCACTGACTATCATTCAGCTCCTCACTGTAGATGAAGCCCAGGGCAGTGACAAGGACATAGGAGTGGTTGGCTGGATGCCCTTCCTTTACTTCGACGCCAAAGACCAGCTGCATACACTTGGAGGCTTGATGAAGACCTCAGGGAGTGGTATTGGTAATCTCTGATGACAATATTCAGCATTTCTGTCTTGGTGATCGACTGCTTCATTCAATACTTGAGGAGCAGGAAATCAATCAAATTGGACATCTCCTCTTCCAGTTCCTCACGCAGCATGGACGCAGAAACTGCCGGGTCCTCGGTGGTGCTTAGCCCCTCCTCTTTTTCGGTGATGGATGCCTCATCAGAGTGGTGCACTGGATTGTGGGCCAGGCCAGGGGGGAAGAGGAGGCTCCCTGAGGATTCTGGGGAGGACCCAGTGTCACAGTGGCAACCTCGTCCAGGCTGCCTGGGGTCAAAATAGAGGAGGAGGCAACTGCCCCCTCATCCTGACTCCGGGAGCCTGGGCATCCACCAGGCCCTTGGCCTCTGTTTGAGCTAGGAGACCTTTCTTAAGCATGCAGCACTGACTTCTGTGATGGTGGCAGTGGCGCCGAGGCATGATGGCTCTTGTGCGGGTCAGCAATCAGGAGTCTGGGCAGCAGTTGGGCGATGGGGATCCACAGACCTGGGAAGAGAAGGAGAATATCAGTGGCCTCAATGAGAATGACACCCTGGTGGCTCTTACAAAGTGCAATCTGCAGGACTATTCCTTAGATGATGCCCTGGTTCCTCCCAGGGCTCCTCTACTCCGGTCAGCCTGTCTCCTGAGCACATGAACATGAAAAGGAGATGGCTCCTCAGGTACAGCTGGAGTGCAGAGTGTGAGGCTCCAGGGCTGATAGTGAGTGGGTGGGGCCAGGGACTACTAGGTCCCCTCTGTCCTGGGGAGGGCAGAGCCTCTGGCACACATTCACAGTGTGTATCTCACCTTGACTCTTGGCACAGCCTGGGCCTCCTCTGCTCAATTCCCTGAGGACACTGCCTCAGACCAAGGTCTCACCGTGGGTTCCTGGAGCCCCTGTAAGGGGAAGTGAGGGGCTCTCATGCTGCAGATACATGCATAGCCCTGGTACCCCCAGTGCTGTCAGGACGCTGGGTCAGGTTCTGTGCGGTCCCCACCATTCTGGGGTGAATGGTCACCTCCGTGCTCACTCAGGGCCCTCACATTTTGCCTGGGGGGCCTACACCCCACCCTTCTGCTGGCCTGAGAAACTCTCAGAATAAGAGCTTACATCCCTGATACGGAGCAAAAGGCAGTGAGTGGGCCACGCATTTCCCAGGGATGACTGCAGGGTCTGTCTCAGACTTTTCTGGAGTGAGGGTTCCCTCAACCCACCCTAAGGATATATACCTTTAATCCTGGCAGGGCCTCGACCCACCCCTGCTGACTTGATATGGTCCCTCTGAGCTCAGGCCAAGCTCTCACTCCTGAGGATGCCCCTCCCCTCACTGCCATGGGAGCCAGAGCTTGCCATATCTTGCTGCCCCCACCTGTATCCTTGGGGGGCTGAAAACAGAGAAGCCAAACTCTGCGGGGTCCCTTCTTTTCTGGGGTGGGTAACTACTTTCAATCCTCTCTAAGGGTACTTATCTTGATTTCTGACAAAAACTGAGACTCCTCCCTCAGCTGATGTGAGGCTGCACCGCTCAGAACAAGGTCCTCTCCTTCTTGAGACACTCCCCAGTTAGAAGTCTGGGGCCAGCACATGTGGTCACCCATGCTTGGGTCCTCCCAGGGACAACAACTGGCATAGGGGATGGACGGGCTCTCTGTATCGGGGTACGAGGTCCCCTCACTCATCTCCGTGTGTCCTCACCTTAATGAAGCCTAGCAGGCCTGGCACCCTTTCCTGTGCCAACCTTGAGCTGCAACTCTCAGTCAAAAGTTGTAAACATACTCAGCCCCTTCAGGCAGTAGTGAGGGAGCACCAGGTCTGGCCACCCTGCCTGGACCTTCCAGGGCTGACTGTGGGGACAGGGTGTTTCTGTGAGGCCTCCACTATTCTAGAGTGGGGTACCTCTAGTCCTCCCTCACACCAAGGTGTTCACCTTTCTAATGGCCATAAAGAAGTGTGGATGTACCACAAGTGGCCACCCTTCCCAGGGTCTCCCAGGGATGAAAGCAGGGGCAAGGTTGGGGCCTTTCTGTGCTGAGATCCTGGGTTTCCATCCACCTCGTGTCTCCCAGCAGGGTCTGGGCATCTCCCTTTGCTCACCTGAGGCCGTGCTCACTATATTAAGCGCCTACCCTCCCTTAGACCCTGAGGTGGCTGTCAAGATGCACGTGCCAGGCCACCCTGCATGGGGCTTCCCAGGGCTGATGGCAAGACAGGCATCTGTGGGGTTCCCCACATCTTGAATTCTAAGGCTCCCTCCCCTCCTTCTTATCTCTGTGTTCTTGTCTCGGCTGCCTGGTACAGCCTGCATCTCTTCCACTCACACCAATGCCCTTACATCTCTCTAACCCCTGAGGTGTAGGTCAGTTGCCCCCACTCCCTGGGCCATCCCAGCAGTGATATTCGGGGTGGAATGGGATTGGTGGTGGGAGAACTCAGTCCTCCATCAGGGTCCTGACCTTGATGCCTGGCAGAGTCTGGATCCCTCTCCCCTCTATGTCCTTGGTCAGCCTCAGGTCACAGCAGGCTCTGACTCCCAGAGTCCCTGAAATACTAAGGCGGTGGGACTCAGCCTGATAGATCTGCCTCAAGGTGGCCCAAGGCTGACAGCAGGGGCAAAGCTGGATTATTTTGGGACACTTTACCTGGAGTGGGAGCCCCCTGAATCCACCCTCATCATCTCACTTTACTCCTCACAGAACCTGGGCCCTCTTGCCTCGGGTGATCTGAAGCCTGCCCCTGAGACCATTGGTTTCGCCTCTGTCAGCCCCTCAGACGCAAGTCAGTTGGGGTTACATCCAGGCCCCCTACACTGGGGCTTTTGCTTTGCAGGCTGACAGCAGGAACAAGGATGGACTGTGGGGCCCACTATCAGGATGAAGGGGGGCCTCTCAATCCTCCCTTAGGGCCCTGCCCTGTATGGAGCTGAGACAGCCCTGGGTCATACCAGGCTCTGACTCCCAGGGTCCCCTAAATCCTAAGGGTTAGGGACTCAGCCTGACAAGTCTGTCTCGGGGTGGTCCACAGCTGACAGCAGGAGCAAAGTTGAATGACTTTGGGGTCCCTTTACCTGGGATGGGCCCCCCTGAGTCCACCCTCATCATCTCACTTGACTCCTCACAGAGCCTGGGACCTCTCCCCTCCACAGATGTGAAGCCTGACCCTCAGATCAATGACTTAGCCTCTCTCAGCCCAACAGATGGACGTCAGTGGACGTCAGATCCCACCCTGCTCCCTGGCTTCCCCGGCTGACAGCAGGGGCGGAGCTCGATTAGTTGGGGACCCTCTAGGTGGGGACCTCCTCAGTCCACCCTCCACATCTCACCTCACTGCTAACAGATCCTGGGCACACTCTCCTCTGCTGAACTGAAGCATGCCTCTCAGACCAACCGCCTCGCCTCTGTCAGCCCTCTAGATGGACATCGGTGGACATCACAGCCACCCCGCACACCCGGGCTTCACCATGCTTCCCTGAGCTTCCCCAGGCTGACAGGAGAGGCAGAGCTGGATTATTTGGGGACCCTCTACCAGAGGGGCATCCGACCTTCCCCCCCCACCATCTCACCTTGACTCTTCACAGAACCTGGCCCCTCTCCTAATGGTCAACCAGAAGTTTGGACCTCAGACCAACGGCTTCGCATCTGTCAGCCCCCTAGACACAAGTTGGTGGACGTCACATCCAGCCTTGTATCTGGGCTTCCCAGGGCTGACAGCACAGACAAGGATGGACTGTCGGGCCCCCTACAGTGATGTGACAGAGCCTGAATCTCCACCCTCTAGGGAGCTCAGTTGACCCTGGATAACATCAGCATCTGACTTCAAGAGTTCCTTGTGTTCTATACGGGAAGGGCTCAGTCAGACAAGTCTGCCCCAGGGTGGCCCAAGGCTGACAGCAGGGGCAGAGCTGGATTATTTGGGTCCCTCTCCCTGTAGTGGGGACCTCCTTCAGCCCTCCCTCAGCATCTCACCTTGACTGCTAACAGAGCCTGAGCTCTCTGCCCTCCCCCGAGCTGAAGTCTGAACCTCACACCAAGGCCCTCACCTCTGTCAACACGTGAGGCAGAAGTTGGTGGATATCACTGATGGCAGAGGCAGGGATGGGGCCCCTCTGTGCTAGGATCCAGGGTTCCCCTAGTCTTCCTTCAGTATCTCACCTTTACTGCCAGCAGAAACTCAGACTACATCTGCACTGCAGTGGGATCTCCCACGGCTGACCACTAGTACAGTTCTGGGGCCTCTTCCATTCTGGAGTCCAGGGCTGTATTCGTCACCCCTCAGGGCCCTCACTTCGATTCCTACCGAGGCATTTGACACCTCCCTGGGCTTACCTGAGTATGCCCCAGTAGACTAAGGCTTACACTGCCCTGAATCCCTTGAGGCAGAATTTCACCGATACAGGTCAACTCCTGTATTGTAGAGAATTGAGGGAGTGGTCAGCCTGACAACTCTTCCTGGAGTCTTCCAGGACTGACACGGCAGAGATGGATTCTTTGGGACTCCTATATTCTGGGGTGAGTGGACACCTCAGTTCTCACTCATGAGAGAGTGGCCCTTGGCCCTTGGCTCCTTGTTTAAATGCTCCATGGGAATTGTGCTCTCCCTTCCACGTCAGACCATTTGTCCAGCTGCAACCCTTGTAAAAAAATGACTCCGAGTCCCAGGCTAGATGTTAAATGGGGAGCTGTTGCATCCATGAACAGGGGTGAACTGTCATATATATAGTGTTCTCTTATTCAAATCTCTTTTGTATCTATGCTTTGTACAATTTTATTTAACTTCCATTGTTTATGCTTTTTTCGTTAGTCATTGATCCTACTTGAAAAAATGTCTATTTTCTAAGTATTTTCAAAGAATTTTGTTTTGTCAGTTATCTCTACTGTTATCTGCTTCATTATTTCTGCTTTTATCTTCATTATTTCATACCTTCTATTAACTTAAGTTTCATATGGTATTTATTATTTATATTCTTGAAATGTGCAAATGTTTTAAATATTTTTATTGTCTCATATATTTAAGGCTATCTATTTCCCTCTGAGTATCACCAGGGCTGTATCACACAGTTAGTGTTATATAGCTCTATGTGTATGACTTGAATTTTTTACAAGTTGAATATATTATTCTGTTACTTATGCTATTAAAATTTTCAATAATTATCCCAAAACGAGTGGTGTAAAATTATTTTTGAGAAGACTGTGAAAAGGACAATAGAAATAGAATGTCACTTGGAGGAAATTTCATGTTCCAAAGGAATTTTTTTTAATTTTCTTTTTCCTGATGAACACTTTTTGCCTTTATTTTTTTTCCAGAAATTTATAAGTTTATTTTTATTTATTTTTTTTATTTCTGCTTACCATTGGGGTAAAAAGTTCAGGTTAAATATATTGCCCATGTACCGCCCTTCCCCCCGAATCAGAGCTTCAAGTGTGTCCATTCCCCAGACAGTGTGCATTGCACTCATCATGTAGTTATGTCCCATCCTCTCACCCCGCCCTCTAGACCCCCGAGTCATCACATTCAAGCGTGACCATTCCCCTTTTGTCATTAGTTATAGAAGAGTATTAAACATATTTAAATGCTGTTGACAGAGTGGGGTTTATTGCAGGAATGCAAAGAAGTTTAACACTAGAAGATCAATCAACATAACTGGCCATGTGTAAGAGTCAAGGATTTTCTAGGAAAATAGAAAATTCTATCAATATTTAATACAGAGGGAATTTAATGCAGGGGACTGATTATACAAGTGATGGAGAAGCCAAAGGAGGGAGAGTTGGAGAACCCAACAATTAGCCACACTAGGAAGTCAATCTCACATCTAGGTGGGAAGGACAGACACAGAAATGCACCATTAATGAAGCCAAGGTATTAGGTTCAACAGGACCTGGAATCATGCTGGGATGATCTGATGGCGGCTGGAGCCATGGAAAATGTAGCCACCTGATGCAGAAGAAGGAGGAGAAAAACCTCTAATTTCTCTATCTTCCTGAATTAAAACTGCAGCCAAATGTTGGTGAGCCTAGGAATTGGAGCCTTCAGGAGTCAAATTCTGTATAGTGGAGAGCAGAGTAGGATAAAATGAGAGATGGACCTCGGAGCAAATAGTCCCAGGCCTGGCTCACTATAGTAACAGATTGAATGAGACAAATCATATCTACAGTAAATTTATTGATGTTTAAAAAATTTTAAGTTTTGTGGAGTACAAGTTGAATTCTGTTGTACATATATATTTTACAGGGGTGAAGTCTGGGCTTTTGGTGTAAACTTCACCTGAATAGTGTACATTGTGCCCAATAGGTAATTTTCCATGTCTCACCTCCTCCCACCCTCTCCCTTTTGAGTCTTCAATGTCCATTATATCACTCCATGTGCCCCTACGTAGCCATAGTTTATTTCACATTAAAAGCAAGAATATGGAGCATTTATTTTACTGTTCCAGAATTACTTCACTTAAGATAATGTCCTCCAGTTCCATCTAAGTTGCTACAAAAGACATTATTACACTCTTTATTATTGTTAAATGGGGTGTGTGAGTCTATATTTATATGCGTGTGTATATATATATATATATATACACACACACACTTCAATTTCTTAATCCATTCAGTTGATGGGCAGTTAGGTAGATTGAATATTTTTGCAATGCTGAATTGTGCTGTGATAAACATCTGAGTAGGGATGTCTTTTGGATATAATGATTTCTTTTCCTCTGGGTAGATACCTAGCACTAGGTTTGCAGGATCAAAGGTAGATCTACTTTTCATTCTTTGAGAAAGTTTATACTAATTTACATTCTCATCAAGAGTGTATAAGTGTTTCATTTTCATTGCATCCACACTAAAAACTAATCGTTTTTTGACGTTTTAATAGTGGGCATTCTAATTGGAGTTAGACACTATCTTATTGTGGTTTTAAGTTGCATATCCCTGGTTACAGTAAATTTATACATAATTGTATTTAATAAAAATTGACATGCATTCCCAACAAAAAGAGACATTTCTCAAAGTACAACTTTTTTTTGTACCCCACCCTCCCCATAAAAGTATAAAATTTATATCCATGCATCTATGCTGATAAATAAATGACTGAATAAATGGGGGAGAATAGATAAATCTCCTGTGAAGAAGAATTACACATCATTTATGTAGATACTCCATACTTCTCAAGTGTTGGCTGGGCACAGTGACTTCCTTCCCAAGAAAATACAGTGTGGAAAAGGGTAAGTTTACAGTGGAGAAGGCTGAAAAACCCTCCCTCTGCCAGGTGATCAAGAAGGTTACCCACAGTGATAAGTGTCAGACAGGTGGCATGGAGAAGGAGGGGATGGGTAAATTCCCACCTAAAGGGTGCAGTGAGCTGTCTGGGGGATAAGAGGCTTGTGGCTCTGACTCGGTCAGTGCAAAAGCAGTATATGTAACCAAAGCGTTTGCACCCCCATAATATTCTGAAATAAAACAAAAACAGTGATAAGTCATTGTTGATGGTATGTATCTTTGATAAGATGTCATGAGAATAGCACATTATCTCTATGGTGCTCCCCTTTCAAAACTCATAAGACCAAGCTAATCATGAGAAAATCAACAGCAAAATTCAAAGAGAGGGGCATCCTACAATATGCCTGACTAGTACTCCTCAAAACTGTCAAGGTCATCAAAAACAAGAAATACCTGAGAAAGTGTCATACCCAGGAGGAGTCTAAGAAGCCATAATGGCTAAATATCCTGTAGAATCTTGGATAGGATCCTGGAACAGATAAAAGACATTAAGTAACAACTAAGACAATCTAAAGAAAATGTGAACTTTTGTTAATAACATTGTATCACTATTGGTTCATTAGTTGTAAACAATGTGCCATACTGAGATGTTAATTAATAGGAGAATGCAAGGGTGGGCCATGTGGGAATTCTCTGTACTATGTTTGCAATTTTTCTGTAAGTCCAACACTATTCTAAAATAAAAAGCTCGTTAAAATGGAAAAAAAGTAAAGTCAACTAGATAAAGGATATGTGTGAATAACCTACAGCAAACATCGTACACATATGGGGAAATTTGAAACTTTTTGCTTTGAAACTGAGGATTAGACAAGAATTCCTTCCACTACCATTTCTCTTCAATATTTTGATGGAGATACTGTCCAGTGTAGTAATGAGAAGCAGAAGAGTCAGCAATTCATAAAATAAGAAATAAAGTGTCCGTGATTAACAGATGATTAGACTGTGTGTGAAGATAATCCAAAAGAACTAAGGTTAAACTATTCAGTCAAAAAAAGTGAATGTCAAGGTTTCTCGGTATAACATCAATATACAAAAGTAAACTTTGTTTCTGCAGCAACAAATAGTACAAAGTGAAAATGAAAGTCAGCAAAATGTGGCTTGTAATGTAGCATACAAAAATATTAAATATTGAAGGGTAAATCTAGCCAAAACACGTTTAGAAACTCTATGTAAAAAATATAAAAACACTGTTTAAATAAATTAATAAGCACCTAACTAAAAATAAAATATTATATGATCATGGATATGAAGATTCAGTTGGATAAAGATGTTAATTCTCCTTCATTAATTTACAGATTGATTGCAATCTAAATAAAAAATCCCAAAGGTTTTGTGGGTGAATATGTCTGTTTATTTGCATATCTGGGTAAAATGTGACCAGTGGAGGGTAATGTTTAAATTGGCATGCAACAGGCCAAGCATAGCCAAGACAGTCTTGAAGTAATAGAGACAGATAAAACTAGTTACTCTACCAGATGAGTAAGAATTATTAAAATGCTACAGTAATTAAGTTTGTGGTATGTGTGCCGTGCTTGACAAGCAGATCAATGGAAATATCATACTGTTGTAACAGAGGCTTATATATGGACTGTTGATTTATGAAAAAGGTGCAACTGAATAACAGTAGGGAATCATGGTAGTTTTGTAAATGACAGTGAAACAACTGGATCTCCATGTAGAAACCCCAATGCAACTGGATTCTTCTGATGCTACATAAAAATCAATTGCAGAGGGATTAAAGGTCTACTTTTTCAATTGTTGTAACACATTTCAAAACACACAAAACTATATTGAACACTTGAAGGTGCTGACTCGGGAAAGGGGGGGTGGGGAAAAAAATATGAAACTATTGTTTTTAACTTGCACTGTTCACTTAATAATTTATCATGAATATTTCCCATATTATTTCATATCATTGTACAAGAAATAATGTATACATTATGAGGACATACTGTATCTAACAAGATATACTGTTAGACTCTTTGATTCTGT
>JAPYYL010000031.1:10339412-10367782 GCA_028534055.1 Eulemur mongoz | reverse complement strand
TAAATTAAAAAAAAATAAAAAAAATAGTTGAATGAACCTAGAATTGTGGGTCAAGTAGGGCTTTCAAAATGCTGGAGGGGAAAGAACTGAAAGAGTCTGGGGACAAAATTCAGTGCCAGAAGGGATGGAGATGATATGAGCTGGGGAGAAAAAGAGGAAATGATAGCTCCTTCTGCTCCCTGTCTCTGACACAGATGGCCTTGCTACCTTCATGGGCCTTCATATTCAAAGAGCTGTACCTGGTGGCTAGAGGCAGCTTGAGAGAAGGCTAACTGGTCCAGTGATATGCTCATTCCACCTCCCACCCCAAGGCTTGCTGGCCACTAGAGCCTTGGTGCTCCAACAAGTGTGATTTGATGTATGAGTTCAGAGACTCCTAACAAGGGATGTTGGACTGACACCCTGACCAGGCCCAGGAGGCCTTTAATGGCTTAGAGGCAAGGCCAGGATTTTTTTTACATGTGTTGGGAGCAGAGTACTGCCTCCCTCCTCACCTGATGAGAGCCCTCGATGGAGGGAGGGGCTTGGGGGATTTGGCCACTATCTTTATTTGGCTCATTTCAAGGTGTACCACAGATGCTGCTCTTTTGCAGAAATCCCTCTCTGTACTCCACTGCTAATAGAAGTTGGAGTACTTGATGGAGCAAAGGAGGCTATCTCTCCTTCCTGCCGTCAGAAGTACTCAAAATGTGGAGGGGTAAGTATCATGGGATTACATTGAATGCAGTCCAAGTAGGCAGGGGACCTCCAGAGATACCAGGGGAGGGCTTCCCCTACCAGCACAGGAACTACCACTAGTCTGAGGAGGATTCTCCTAACAGTGTCTTTCATAGAGTAGAAGTTTTAATTTTAATAATGTCTAACTTATCAATTTTTTCTTTCATGAATCATGCATTTGGTGGTGTATCTAAGAAGTCGTTGCCAAATCCAAGTTCACCTTGATTTTCTTCCATGTTACCTTTCAGAAGCTTTATAGTTTTGTGTTTTATATTTAGATCTAGGATTCATTTTGAGTAAACATTGTGAAAGGTGCACAGCATGTGTCTTTCTCCTTGCTAAGGTGAGGGATACTGTAAATGTGGAGAGGACAAGCATCATGGGATGACATTGAACTCATTCCGAGTGGGCAGAGGGCCTCCAGGGATACGGGGTGGGGGGCGTTCGGCTGCAGCACATGAACTGTCACCAGTTTGGTAGGGGTGTTAGAGAAGTGTCTTAATGAAGACCCTCCACCATTAAAATGATACTATAATGGGATTTGGAGCTCCTGGTTTGAAAGGCTTTAGGGTGACAGTCAGTCTCTCAATGCGAATGGGGTCACTCAAAATGGAGCCACAGGGTGATGGGCTGAGGGGCCCAGTAGCAGGGAGAGCACCATCTCAATTATTCCATCTACCCAAGGGTCGTTGGTGGCCCAGATCAACAATCACTCCGTTCTCTGTTCCACATATTTTCTTTTGGCTGCCCCCATTCTGGACAGGGGCCTCGGCAGAATTCAGAAATGCCAAGACTCCAGAAGAGGTTGACTTATGGTTTTGTGAGAGATTCCAATGAAGGCCTGTGTCATCTGCAGATCCACTCTGTTCAGGACCAACTCAGCTATTGTGGAGTTGAGTTTGCTTTCTTCCTCAGCTTCGGCTTTAGCATCTTGGGTGCATTAGCCTTTCTTGTAGGCAGAATAGGATATGCAACGTGGATGGTTAATTTTAGATGTGGAATTGACAAAGTTAAGGGATGCTCCAGTAGTTGGTGAAGCATTATTTCTGGGTGTGTCTGTGAGGGTGTTTCTAGAAGAGATCAGCATTTGAATTAGGGGACTAAATGAGGAAGATTTGCCCTCACCCAGTTTGGCTAGGCAGCATCTAATTGGCTGAGGCCCAGATGGATCAAAAAGGGAGAGGAAAGGCAAGTTTGTTATCTCTCTCTCTCTATCTCTCTCTCTCTCTTCTGGAGCTGGGACACCCTGCTTCTCCTGCCCTTGAATATCAGAACTTCAGGCTTTCTGGCCTTTTGACTCTTGGACTTGCAGAAGCATCTTCTCTGGGGTCTTGGGCCTTTGTCCTCCAGCTAAGATTTATACCATCTGCTTCCCTGGTTGCAAGGCCTTGAGACTTGGAGTAAGGCATGCTGCTGGCTCCCTGTTTCTGCAGCTTGCAGACGGCCTATTGTGGGACTTCTCAGCCTCCCAAATTGCATGAGCCAATTCCCGTAATCAATCTCCTCTCATGTATCTGTATGTATCTGTCTATGTATCCTATTGGTTCTGTCTCTCTGGATAACCCTGACTGACACACAACCTTTGAGGTGAAGGTGGAAAGCTTACACAATAAAGCTCTGCTCCCGTGCGTGGAAATAGCTGGGGTCTGAGTTTCAATCCAGGCCCCTGTGACCTCTGGGATTTTGGTACTGCATTCCATCAGAAATAGCAAAAGGGCTGTTCTCCTTTTCTTTGGGGGAAGGGATGAGGGGAATGACTGCCTGAGTTCCTTCTGTGTACTACCCACAGTAGATAGCTCACTGATGAATAGCAATATTTTGGAAATTTAGGATATGTTGATGGCTTATTTGTCCAGGTTAAAGATGAGAAGACTACTGCAAAAAGGGGCCTGAGATTTGCAACAACATGGAAGGAAGTGGAGAACATTATGTTCAGTGAACCAAACCAAGCACAGAAAGACAAATCTTGCACATTCTCACTCATATGTGGGAGCTCAATAACAGAAACATCTCATGGAAATAGAGAGTATCAAGATGGTCATCAGTGGCTAATGGTAGTGAGGACAGGGGGATAAGGTGGGGATGATTAAAGGATGCAAAAATATAGTTAGATGGTAGATAGGATGAACACTATTTCATAGCACAACCAAATGACTATAGTCAACAATAAGTTAGGGTATGCTTTAAAATAGCTACAATAGAAATGTTTCTAAAACAAAGAAATGATAAATGCCTGAGGTGATGGAAGCCTCAATTATCCTGATTTTATTAATTCACATTCTTTGCTAGTATCAAAACATCACATGTACCCTATAGAGATATACAACTATGGTGTACACATAGCAGTAAGAATGAAAAGGAGGGCATGAGTACCTCTAAGTGGGAAGAAGAGCAAGCAACATGCCTTCAAAGACCAAGGGGAAGTACAAGAGGTTGTTATCAGCGCTCTTCAGTGATAAATATTTTACCCTTCCTGGGTACGTAGCAAGCTGAATGTCCTGGCTCCTTGTAGTTGGGTCAATGTCATTAGTCCTAGCTAATGAATTGTGAGTGGAAGTAAGATGTTTCCCTTCTGACAGCAGCACTGAATTACTAGTGCAAGCCCCACTACATTTCCATCTCCCTGCCATGAAGATTGCAGAAGAACACATCAATAGCTATCATGAGCGGAAGCTCCTCCAGTGACCTGAATTAGACACACGATGTGAGAAGAAAGTCCCCTGTTGCCCTGTACCATCCCGTTTCCCTTTCATCTTTCTTTTATCCCCGGGAAAATTTTGTGAACCCTAAACTATTACACAAATGCAAAGGTTTAGTCCTGAATGATCTCCTGAAAATGGAGTCCAAGGAGTCTCGGTGACAGAGAAAGCAGACCTGGATCTGGGGCCCATTAGAAACTCCTTCAGGGCAGCTGCTCTTGAAGCCCTGCTGCCTGGTAAGGCATTCTGATGCCTTGATTAAATCAATGTTTATTGTGTTATATTTCTTATCTAAATGCACATGTGACTTGTCCATTTGCTTATGAACTCGACAAACTATGAATTCTGGTACTTTAGGCACAACATACTTGGATTGCGAGTCTAGTGTGTTTTTCACACCCGTCTCCAATATCAGTCTCTCCACTGGGGCTTGGCCGAGCACCTACAAACACCCTGACACAAAAGCCCTTGCTTCCTTGCGTATCCAGTCACACGCTCTGCCAGGTAGCACTCTCTTATGCTCGCCATTTTTATTCCAAGGAAGACAACCCACGCTCCTCCCTGGGATGGAGACAGGACCTACCAATTGTCACCCTGGCTGCAGAGGAATCATAGTTCATCCAAAACGATATCCAGGAGAGAATGGTGGTGAGGATTGTAGACCAGTAGACCTGCCCAATGTAGCTGTTGACTTCCCTCTGGACCTGGAACTTGAGTATCAGATGAACATAGGACCCTAGCAAGGAGACACACGGAAGTCATAGTGGCAGGATCCGGGGGCTTTTCAGGTTAGAGGGGCACATAATGGAGGGGAGGTGACAGATGCGCAGGTCAGCCTCTTATACTGCATCCATGGGCATCTCACCTGAGAAGGCCAGTGAGAATGGCACATTTCAGCAGGCCCACGTTGCAGAGCAAGTTTGCTCTCTCCCGTTCCTTTCTCCCTTGATCCATGGTAGCTGACATCTCGGAATAAGAAAGGAAAGAGATGGCTCCAAGCTGTAAACAGATGAAGGGCCAGAGGCCAGCCCTGAGGGGAGCATGAATCCTTTATACCTGCAGAGCCTGGTCAACTGGGCCCAGTGCTTCCACAGCCCTTCCTCACTTGCACAGTGTGAGCTGTTGGGGCTTTATCAGGAGGGCCTGGAAAACATGCAAAACCAGTGGGAAATGGGAAGAGAGGAAGAGAGAGTGTAGGGGTCCCACGCAGAGGCCACTGGTAGTTTATCAGAGTGCAAAGGGGACAAGGGACAGGAGAGAAAGAAGGGGTGGGGCCCACCTGTGTAGAAATACACCTCTTTGCTAGTAATCATCCTCCCCAGGAAAGAGAATTGAGGGATTTGCAGCTTCTCAGCCATGTTCATGGCACTCCCATTGTCTTCCCAGAATAGCATGATGTCTTCAACCATGTATCCATCTGTGAAGGGGATAGAAACAGTCTCAGAAAATGGTCACAGGCAGATTTCAGACCAGAGCAGTCTGAAAAGCAAAGAATCCATGAACCTGCCATTTTGGGCCTCCTTTATGCTTTGCTGATCCTGACCACTGGGGAAAGAGAACCCTCACTTTGGAGTTTCTTAGCCAGAAAGGAAAGCACAGCAAAGAGATGCTACAAGCTCCCACCCACCAGCTTGTGCACAATTTCCCAATACCGGGTGCCACTTCCCAAGGGGATGACTCACACCCTAAAGGCCATCCGCTCCCAGAAGCCATATATACACCTCCATCAGTCAATCAGTCACCTATCATGGGTATCTACCACCTGTCTTTTTTTTATCTCCATGACCTATGTGTGTAGGAGAGAGAGATGGGGAGGAGGAGGGGATGTAGAGGTGTGGTGTCCCTCTAACTGTCAGTTCCACCTTTGGTTTCCCAATCGCTACAGCCCCAGGTGGAAAGAGGGACCATGGGAGGTGAACTCAAAGCTTTCCACCTCCAGCTTGCAGGCCTGCTTGTCCAGAGGGAATTTGTGCAGATCCAGGGAACAAGCTGCTGTGGTGGTGAGTCTGTAAAGGAAAACAGAAAAGAAGGGCAACGTGAGCCCAGCCCAGGAAAGCAACCACTCTAGAGAGAACTGCAAGTCTGCGGAAGGAAACGTGACCCAAGGACCGACCTAAGTGGGGCAGAAGGCGGGGCACTTGTGCATGACCGAGACATGAGTGACCTGGCAGGACTTAAATAAGGAGAGATGTGTGGCACGTTAGAGAACCACAGGGTGTCAGCATGGAGAAGGCCCTTGAGAGAACCGAATGGGAAGAGGGGAGGAGACTCGCGCTTGCTAAGGAAGCACGTGAGGGTCCGTGAGTTAGGAGACGAAGGGAGAGTGAGCAAGATTTCAACTCACAGAAAGGAGCAAGGGGTCACCCCCAACAGAAGGAACAGCAGAAGTCAGGGAGCCTATGGGAATCTCTGAAAGTTCCACTTTGGCTACATGGTAGTGTGAGTGAGGAGGGCCAATGCAAGACGGGTTCATGTGGCCCTTAGAATGTGTTTGTGGCATATTCAGGAGGAAGCAGGAAGCCTGGTGGGACATCCCTAGCACCCTAGGGTGACTCACTGGATGCCATAACGCACCGTTCCATCTGAAGCTGAAACACACGATTTTCCAGTCACATCATGCACGTAAGCATCCTTGCTGTTCACAAAGTAGCAGTCAGGGACCCGCAACTTCTCATGCATCCGAGAGTCCAGAGTCAGGTTCAGGTTGTCCTCATAGTACGCTAAGCGTGAATCTTTCCAGGTCTGATGAAAAAACATCGTGATTTTATAGTGCTGGGGAGAGAAAGGTAAATCCCCGTTGCAAGCCAGGTTGTTCCAGCTCTGTCCTCTTTGTTTATATGTGTGTGTGTGTGTGTGTGCACGTACCTGTGTGTGCAAGCGTATTGAAATGTATCGCAAGTATAGACAAGTGTGTGAAACGTGGATGTTTTAAAAACGATTATTAAACTGACCCTTGTGTAATTATAATCCAGGTTAAGAGACAGAGCATTACCAACAACTTTCAAACCCCAAAGTGGCCCTTCTGGAACATATTTCTCACACCACCCAGCAGTAACCACTATCCTAGATTTTATGATTAATAATTTCCTTGCTTTTTGTTAGAGTTCCATTGTCCATGTATTCCTGGAAAACATATTGCTTGGGCTTTTTAAAAAGATTTTATCCCAATGGAATCATACTACATGCATTCATGATCTGCTTCTTTCACGCAACATTTTATTCATGAGATCCATTAAGGTTCGCACATATAATTATAATGTGTTCTCTTGCCTTGCTGGATAACAGATGAATATGCTACACGTGTTATTGGGTGAACACACCATACAACCCCAAACCACAACAAAATGAAAATGATGAGGTGGAAGTTACAGTTTACACACCTGCCAACAGCCAAGAGTCGAGAGTGGCTGAGAGTTCCCAGTGCTTCCAACTCACCAGCATGCATTGGTACTGTCTGACTTTTGACTGCTGCCAGTCTGGTGAGTATGTGATGCTTTCTCACTGTGGTTTTACCTTGCCTGACTACTAACAAGGTCTAGCATCTTTTAATATGTTTGCCATGCTTATCTGCTCTTTAGTTATTTTTGCAAAACTGAAATTCCTGTTTACATTTTTGTACATTTTTCTATCTGTTCTTAAAATATTCTTCTTTTTAATTCAAACAAATTATGTATAGTTTGAATAGCAGTCCTCTGCACTGCAAATAGATTAGTTTGTTCTGACTTCTCCTTTCACACTCGTCATAGGGGTTTTGTTTGCTTTGCAAAATGGAAGTTCCAGGAGTTCTGGCTAAACAGAGTTTTCATATAGTCAGAGTTACCAGTATTTATTTTTATGGTTGGTGCTTTCTGTGTCTTTGGAAAGAAATCCTTACCCACTCCAAGACACAAAAAGCATGTCGTATGTAATCTTTTAAAAGCTTCATAAGCCTTTCGCTTTTCAGTGAATAATCCATCTGGAAGTGAATTTTTGTATATAGTGTGATGTAGGGGTTATGATAACTGATTTTTTTTTTAATTCCAGGTGGCTTTACTTTGCAAAATCTACCTTGTTCCTCCACGTGATTTCTGTCATGGGTCAGAACAGCTGGAATTGGCTCTTGCAACCATGCTCCTTGTCCCATGACCCCTGTCTCCAGCCCCATTTCTGGAACTGCCATACTTACCATATTTGTTTCTGATATCTGTTCAATGCTGGAGACATACACAGATATTCTTACAGGTACGGGGGCACGTATGACACAGGAGATGGTTTGACGTGAAGGGTAGATCATGGAGAAAAGCACAGATTCAGGAGCCAGGCTGCCTGGCTCTGAACCTGCTTTGACACTTGTTAGCTGTGTGACATTGAGTAAGTCACCTGACCACTCTGAGCCTTAGCTTCCTCCCTGGGCAATAGGGGATAACCACATCACTGATCTCATAGTCAATGCAAGTCAAGCACTTAGAGCAGGGTGGACTCATCATATGCTGAAAGAAAGGGGCAAGGGCAAAACAGAGGAAATGAAGGGGTGAAACACTCTTTTTCTAAATATTTCCTGATAAAAACAGAAAGGAATGAGCCCCTAAAAAAGATTCACTGTTGTGTGTGTGTGCATGTTTGTGTTAGTGCACGTCTGTCTGTGTGTGATTGAGCTGTGTGTATGAATGCATGTGAGCATGTCCATGTGTGAGTGAATTTGTGAGTGTTTTCGTGTGCAGGTGAATATGTCAGTGTGTGTGAGACACGTCTGTGCATTTGTGAACATGTGAGCACGTCTGTGTGGGAGTGTTTGTGTTGTGTGGGACTGAATGTGTGAATATGTCCCTAAGGACAAGTGTACTCCTGTAGAAGTGGTAGTGAGTGTGGGAATGTATGGGTGTGTCTGTGGGTCAGCCTTTGCTCCGTGTATTGTGCTGTGACCTCAAGCAATATAACCAGACACCAACATGAGACAGGCACTGACTCTTCTGGGCTCAGAAATAGCTGGTAAGTCAGACAAAAAGCTCTATTTCATTTCTCTATGATCATATGTTGTCCCTGACCCCACATGGCACCCTACAAGCCATCTTTTGCTGTATTTACTCTGAACTCTTTCTCCTAAGCCTCTGGGTACCCCTAAACCTCTGCATATCCTCATGTGTGTAATATCCCTTTATTTCCTGTCTCCTCTTAGCAGACTCCTTATTCTACAAGATCCAGCTTACCTGTCACATGCTCTAGGGTATAAATCATTCTTACTTTCCCTCTCCCTCTCTCTCTCTCTCTTTTAGAGATGAGGTCTCGCTCTGTTGCCCCAGGCTGGTGTGCAGTGGCATGATCATATCTCACTGGACCTCAAAGTCCAAGGCTCAAGTGATCCTTCTGCCTCAGCCTCCTGAGTAGCTGGGACTATAGGTGTGCTCAGATACACCTGGATAACTTTTCTTATTTTTTGTAGAGACAGGGTCTTGTTATGTTGCCCAGACTGGTCTTGAACTCCTAGCCTCAAGTGATCCTGCGGCCTCAGCCTCCCAAAGTGCTGGGAATACAGGTGTGGGCCATTATGCCTGGCTCAGGGTGATCTTTAGGGACCCCTCTAGGCTGGACCTGCACTCCTCTATGGGCTTCCAGAGCCCTTGTGCCTGTCTTGTCTGTCATGGCTGTTGTCCTGCTGGATTAGAAAGGTCATCTACGCCATTGAACTTGTGCTTCAACTCTGTATTCTCAGTGTCCATCACGTGGTGTGGACAGAGTTGGCACACTATGCACAGAAGCCTCGGAACAGAGAGGTAGGATTTCTATTTAGACACACCTACCATTTTGGCTAGCATCATGGTTGTGTGAGAGTGTATATTTGTTAAATTTTTTGTCAGTCTTGACACCTAATATCTGTGCAGTTTATTGCATGTACATTACACCTCAACAAACACCATTAACCTAAAAATCTTCTTTAAAAAGAAAAAGGAAGAAAAATTCTCCCTAACTATCTGCCATTGCTTTGGCTTTCTAGGAAAGAAGGATGTTTGCTCTGCAATTGAAAGGAGAGTCAAAGAGAGCTGAAATTCTTCTCTACAAAAAGGCAACATCTGGGAACTCCTGATGTAGCCACTTTCTTACTAAAGGAAGGTTGTCCCCTTGATGGTGAGTGTCCGGGAACCCCACATGGCTGCCCCCTTGGTGAGTGAAGCTTTTCAAAGGCTGCTCATAGCTTCTCTCTTCTTTGGTCTTTAAGACAGTAAGTGTTGATACAGCACCAGAGTCTTTCTGTCAAGATATACAGCCAGGGAAGTCGTCTCAGCTTGGGGGAGGGGTGCAAGCCACAGGGAAGCTTTGGGAAACTGAAACATGAGGCCAAAATGTGTTGGTGATGAGCCTGGGGTCTGAAGACCTGTCTGGGAAGTTTCTCAGCCCTCAGGGGAGCACAGGTATGGGTGTGCCCAGGAAAGGGCCCCCAGTGTTGTGAACTGGGTGAGCTGGGGTGTAGTCCCTCCCAGGGACTGGCCAAGTTGTAAATATGGGGCTAGGGCTGAGACAAAGCTGAGCTGAAGTCCTCACATGGCCCCCTCGTAGCTTGTGTGAACGTGAGCGAGACAGTTAACCCTGAGAGTCCTGCATCCCTCCTCTGTGAAATAGTCCTAGTACTTACCTGGTGGAAGCAGGAGGAGGGAGTCAGCCTGGGCTGGTCTGCTTCGGCTGCTGTAAGGAAGCACCGCAGACCGAATGTCCTGAACAACAGATGTTTATTGACTCCCAGCATTTCAAGTCAGTGACAGCAAAGCATTAACTCACGGGTGCAGAGCCCTTGTAAGTAGGGGACCTGAGTGACTGCCTAGGCTGCACACCCATGCAACTGACCTTGGTTCTAATGTTGGGACTGCTCTTATTTTTTTTTTTTAGACAGAGTCTCACTCTCTTGCCTAGGCTAGAGTGCTGTGGCATCAGCCTAGCTCACAGCAACCTCAAACTCCTAGGCTCAATCGATCCTCCTGCCATGCCACCATGCCCAGCTAATTTTTTCTGTTTTTAGTTGTTTGGCTAATTTGTTTCCATTTATAGTAGAGATGGGGTCTCGCTCTTGCTCAGGCTGGTCTCAAACTCCTATGCTCAAGGAATCCTCCTGCTTCGGCTGCCCAGAATGCTAGGATTACAGGCATGAGCCACCTTTCCCGGCCCAGGCCTGCTCTTGAAACCAATCAGGTGTGTGCTACAGTATCATCTTTAGGAAGGGCATTAGAAACATCCAAGTGCTGGACTTGAAGATTGAGAACTTCCTGAAGTCGCATGCCTTCCACTTCCTAGTATTTGGGCTCTTTTGGAATTTTTGAATGAGTTTGCTTTCTGTCAGCGCTCTCTTCTCATTCCCCACTCAAAATCCCCTCACCCAGTGTACGGCAGCCTTTCACGCGGGTGTACTGGGAGGATCGGAGTCAAGGGGGACCATCCATCCCCTGGGACTCAGACCCACAGCTCTGCTTTTGCCTCTGCCCTGGAGCTGGAACCGTCTTGCTCATCCTGCAGCCTAGGGAACCCCATACTTTGCTAGCAACAATATCCATCTGGAGCTGTTGCTAGGGAAACCCTGAGATTTCCATAGCTGCTGAGGGCACACCAAGCATCTCTGCTTCCACAGCTGCATATATCTGGTGTCAGAACAAGGGGCGGGGGGAAGGGAGCTGATTGACGACTGCCAATGGGATGCAGAGCTGAGCTTTTTGAAGCTCACTACTTGCACAGACAAAGAGGAGTAAATAGGTCATCATGGGCAGGGCCACTCCTCTAGGTTGATAGTCCTTCCTCAACCAGAAGTCTCCAAGAGATGGCCAGTCAATTTGGAGTTGTGCAGTCTGCTAGGCTCCCACGGAGCCCAAAGCCCCTGGCATAGGAATCACCAGATCACACTGCATCTCTGTATCTGTGTGTCCTCCCACCCCCTTCGTCATGGGCTGCTGTGTCCCCAGTGCCCAGCACAGGGGAGGGATTCTGAATCTTCTCCTTGGTTTTCTAGGGGAACCTGTGGGACCCTTCTCAGAATAATGTTTTTGAATGAAATAAAATAGGCAGGAATAAAAAAGAAAGAACTTTTTATTGAAATACACTCGTCAGAATATTTCTAAACCTGTTATTGTGATACCATAAAATATATGTGCATCTTCATTAATGTGTTTAATAAGAAAATCAAGTGGCAGATCTAATAACTACTGTAATTTGGAAGTAACGACAAGTGTAAAGGATATTTGGAGAGAGCTCCTGCCACCGCTACTATGACATGAAAATACGAGGGATTCCTTGTGGTGACAAAGTGACAAGTACTGCTAATCTTCTTGTGTTGATTGCTTGGATTCATTACCAATAATGCTAAATTTCAGTTAGAGGTTAGTGAACACAAAAATGTATTCTTCCACCATCGAATTCCACAGACTCTCTGAATTTCTGGAGGTTGTGAACTCCAGATGTGGACATTGCACAGTGCCTGAGTGAATGAATTCACTCCCGGAGCCCTCAGGTGAGTGAGTGTCTCAGCCAAAGGAAGGGAGGCATTGTTACTTGCAGTCGGTCACCTTTCTGCTGGTGACCTCTTCCTTCAACAGGGGAGGAATTTTGGCAAGTGATGTTGGGACAACTGGATATCCTTAAGCAAAAGAATGAAGTTGGACCTCACTTTACATTATATGCAAAAAATCAACATGAAATCCTCCAGAGTCCTAACAGAAGTGCTGAAACTATAAAATGCTTTTCTAGATATAACAGCAAAAATACAGGCAAAAAAAGAACAAATAGACAAATGGGACTAAATTTAAAACGTCTGCACATCAAAGGAACAATGAACATGTGAAAGGCAGCCCATGGAATGGGAGACAATATTTGCAATTCATGTATCTGATGAAGGATTACTACCTAGAATATATTAAAAAAAAAAAATACAACTGAACGACAACAACAAAAACAAACAACAAGATTAAAACATGGGCAAATGACTGGAATAGATGTTTTTCCGAAGAAGATATACAAACAACCAAGAAAACAAAAACAAAAAAACACACATGAAAAAATGCTCAACATCACCAATTAATAGGGAAATGCAAACCAAAACTGCTATGAGATGCCACCTCACACACATTAGGAGGAGTGCTATCCAAAAAACAGAAAGTAACAGGTGTTGATGAGGATGTGGAGACAAGGGAATCCTTGTGCACTGTTGGTGCCAAGGTAAAACAGTGCAGCTACTGTGGAAAACAGTATGAAGTTTCCTCAAATAATTAAAAATAGAATGACCATATGATCCATGAACCCGCTGGTGGGTTCACATCTAAAAGATTTGAAAGCAGATTGAAGAGCTATTTGTACACCATGTTCACAGCCTCCTTCCTAAGAGGCAAGAGGTGGAGATAACACAAGTGTCCACCCACGGATGAACTAATAAGGAAAATGTGGTCTATGCATACAATAGAATATGACTCAGTCTTACAAAGGAGGGAATTCTTTTTTTTTTTTTTTTTTTTTTTTTTTGAGACAGAGTCTCAGTCTGTTGCCCAGGTAGAGTGCCGTGACATCAGCAACCTCAAACTCCTGGGATAAAGTGATTCTCCTGCCTCAGCCTCCCAAGTAGCTGGGACTACAGGCATGTGTCACCATGCCCAGCTAATTTTTCTATATATTTTTAGTTGTCCATCCATTTCTATTTTTTTTTTTAGTAGAGATGGGGTCTCGCTTTTGCTCAGGCTGGTCTCAAATTCCTGAGCTCAAATGATCCACCTGCCTCTGCCTCGCAGAGTGCTAGGATTTCAGGCATGAGCCCCATGCTCGGCTTAAAATGAGGACTTCTGACACAGGCTACAGCATGGGTGAACCTGAAGGACGTCATGCTCAGTGAAATCAGCCAGTCCCAAAAGGACAAATACTGCATGATTTCATTGATATGAGGTCCTTAGAGTAGTCAAATCCATAGAGCTAGAAGAAGAGTGGGCGCCAGGGACTGGGGAAAGGGCACAGGTATCGGTGCTTCATGGGTACAGAGTTTCAGTTTGGGAAGGTGAACCAGGTCTGTGGATGGACGGTGGGGTTGGCTGCAAGCCACCGGGAAAGTGCTTAATGTGCCACAGAACCGTGCACTTGAAAATAATTAGCATGGTATATTTTATGAGATGTGTATTTTACCACAATTAAAAGTAAAAAGAGGTGAGGAAAGGAGCAGTAGCCTCTTGGCTTGGAAAAGCTGCCCATGAATGCTGGCAGTGGCGTGGTAGGGAACAGCCTCCTTTGTGGTCCTACAGCCTCAGGATGAGCAAGCTGGTATTCGGGACAGAAGACCCCAGCTCCCGCACTGCCTGTGGGCTATGGCAGAAGGACTGTGGGACCTCGGGATCTCCCAATGGCTCTTAGCTCCAGGCATCAGTTGCTAACTATTAGTGAGGGAAAGGGGCCCCTTGTGGCCTGCAGGAGGTAGGGGAAGCCAGAAGAAGCAAGGAGGCTGCTAAAATAGGGGAGGTGGCAGAGGCAGATAGAAACCTTGCCACTAAGCTGTCCTCACCCTCAGTAAGAGGCTTCACCTTCCCAGGACCGATGTCTCTTGTGTCTTCCCAGGCTTCCTTCCCAGGAAAACTGCTTCCTACCTGAGCCACTGCCAGCTTAAATTATGACACAAATTATGCATTCTAGGGACATTAGTGAGGTCTGGTGACTTTGACTTTTGTCCAGCATCAATGTCATATTCTCCAGAGTTGTCTAATGTGAATGGTTGGCCATGTCCTGGCAGCCAGACTTCTGGAGACTTCGCAGATAGCTCAGAGGTCGCTGGCCTCACTCCGAAGTTACTGGCTGCTGAGGGTTATCCTTGAAGTCATGCACTTCTCCCTACTCTCTGGGGCCTGCTCTGGCTCATTTTGACTGATTCCCTCTTCCAGCTGATGACAAAGGTCGGACGGTGTCGGCCCTCGCCCCTTCTTCTGTTTAATTGAAGGAGTGGTCACTTTTGGAGAAGGTTTCTCTTAAAGTCCTTTGAAGGGGTATTTTGTCTTCCTGGGCACCTGTAAGGACAACAGGGAGATCACAGAAAGGCACTGGTTTGGGGGAAGAGGGAGGAGGTGGGGTGGGAGCATGGGAAGTGGTGCGGGCTGAGGGGGGTTTGTGTTGGGCAAGGGCAGCACGAGTCTTGGGGACAGGACTCGAGGGCAAGGCAGGGAAGAACTTGGGTGGGTTGCCAACTTTGAAGCTGCCTCTGGACCTGGGTTGATGAGGGGCCTTCCTCTTCTTCCCCACTTTGATGTTTGCGGGTGGTTATTCAATGATGGTGCCAGAGGCTTGTGATTTCCTGGTCATCGTTACCATGTCAGTGCTTTCCAGCAGTCTACCCAGGCTGCCTGACCTCCCTATACACACCCTCACCGGGATAGGGTCCGGCCATGCCCCCTGAGATTTGTTTGGCCACCGAGCCACTCCCCAGCCAATGGGAGCCCTGGGGGACGATAGACATCAGAATACACCATCCTGACACCTGTATGCGGATGGGGGGATGCTGGAAGGCCTATATACTTTGGTTGGAGAAAGGGAAGATTCCTTTAGCACACATAAAGATCCTTGCTAACGGATCTGCCACCCTCCTCATCTCCCCTGTTAAATTCTGGTGGGTCACATGGCAGGAAGAAGGTGTCTCCCAAAAAGCTCTTATTTGTGGCCACCCCATTCAGTGGTTCACTTTTTTCTCTCCCACCCTTCAGCATTATCTAGTGTTTATATTTCTTACCTAAAATCCTGCTAAGGTAATGTGGCCATATTTTGGCTGGAAATGTGAACCATTCCACTTCTGTCTACAGATTGTTTTGAAGCACCTTAAAGACCATGCACTTTTTGGCTACTATCAAGAAACTTTTCCATCCACCTCCTTTTCTCAGGGTTCACATAAGATTTCCTTGGTTTTCTGTTTTCCAATCTGAAATCACTGCTTTTGGGCTTCAGTGAATAAATTTGTTCCACTCGGTATTGTAGTTTTGTTTCAAATGTGGGATCATGTTCATCTCATTAGGTGAAGTGCACAGGCTTGTGCTTATACAGTGAAGGGGGTGAGGAGGCAGATATTTTGGTGCAGGAAGTTGTGCCGTGTGTCTGCATGTAGGAAACTACAACCTGAGACTGATGAGATCATGGTTGGGGGGTGGCGGTTGGCTTCAACTCTGTACTTGAGGTTCCTTTCTGGTGTGACAAGGGAAAGGAAGACCTCCACATTGAAAGGGAAAAGTACAGCTATCTTTATTCACAGACAACATGCAAAAAATTCTACCAATATAATTAAGTGCTTCTAAAACTAATAATTGGGTTTAGCAAGGTTGCAGAAGACAAAATCAATATCAAAATCAATTGTATTTTTATAATTATAACAATGAATATTTAGAAACTGAAACAAACAACAGTGCAATTTAAATTATCCTTGGAAAATATGAAATGCTTAGGGATAAATGGAACAAAATTTGTCTAATAAAAGATCTGTGTACTGAAAACTATGAAACTTGAAGAGATAAATTAATAAAGAATGAAATATATGGAGATAGATATGTTGTTCAAGGGTTTGAAGAATGAGTGCAGAAACAGACCCATTCATATACACACATAGAGACAACTCATTATCAATAAAGATACAAGGAAAGATTAGAGGAAAAAGGAGAAATAGTATTTTTAACAATTTGATCTGGAATAATAACATGTCTACATGGACAAACATACATTTCAATCCATACCTCACACCATATAAAAAAGTAACTATAAATGAGTCATAGACCTAAATGTACAACTAAATGTATAAATCTTCTAGGAGAAACAAAGAAGAAACAATGTGTTGCCATTGTTAGTCAAGAATTTCTTAGATACAGCAAAAAAAAAGCTCAAACAATTAATTTTAAAAATTCACAAATTGAAGTTTTAAACATAAGATCTGATCGTCAAAGACATTGTTAAGAGAGAGAAATGACAAGCTATACACTGGGATGAAATATTCAGAAACCACATTTCTGATAAAGGTCTTGTGTTCCAAACATATAAAGAACTCTAAAACCTCAATAAGAAGGAATCAAACAACCTAATGAACAATAGGCAGAAGATTTGAACATTTCTTGAAAATGACATGCACATGGCAAATATTGTCCAATGTAGACGATCAACATTATTGGTCATAACAGAAATGTAAATCAAAATCACAATGAGATACCACTATCCACCTGTGAGAATGGCTAATATTAAAAACACTGGCCATGTTGGTGAGCTTTTAGAGCACTGGATCTCTCACATGTACCTGGTGAAAATATAAAAATTTACAAGCATTTTTCAAAAAAGTTTAGCAGCTTCTTAAAATGTTAAAGGGCACATATTATGTGATCCAGGCATATCACTTCTAGGTAATGCTAAAAAAAATTTTCAAAGTGCAAAAGCTTCTATTATGACAAAGGCATATCTGTGGTTGGCTGGGGATGGAGGTTCAGGAACAAGTACAGAGGAGGAATTATGAGGTGTAAGAGAAAACTTTTGGGTGTGATGGATCTGTTCACTATCTGTATTGTGGTGATGGTTCCTGGATGTATACATATGTCAAAGCTTATCAGATTAACACGTTATGCAGATTCTTATATGGCAAATGTACTTCAATAAAGCTGTTTTTAAAAAATTGTGTTTTCTTCATGAAAAAACACAAATTTTAGAAAGAAGAAAAGTAAAAGACTTGGAAAGGGAGAATATTTAGTCACTGAAATTATTTAGAAGTGCTGGAGTAAGGTGTTCATAAAAATCAAAAGTTTAAACTTGGGTTTATTACTTTCTAAAAATTCTTTGTAAAACTCAACTTCTGCCTGCAGGAAGATGGAGGAGATGCATTTTCCCCTATTCCTCCTGCTAAGTACAACCAAATAGCCTGGACATTGTACATAAAACAAGCATAAGAAGACTTTGAGTAGTAAAAACAAGAAAGCAAAATTTCTAGTGACCTAGAAACACAAGGAATGACATGGCAGTGAGTTCCCCGGGTTTTCTCTTTGCCTCTTATGTGCCAAACTTGGAGATAAAGAAGCAGCAACTTGGAAATGCCAATAGGCACAGACAAAAATGCCCCAAAGAAAGCTTGCTGTTTCTAGCCAAAGGACGAGAAAAGGGGCAACATGGTAAGGCAGAAAACTTTTTGACAATAACTGCTCCCCTCTGGCCAAACAACAGAAGTAGCTGTGACTCCATCCCAACCAGCCAGAAAAGATCAACAGGCTCCATGTTGGAGCAGCAATGAGGCAGTCCTACCCCTCGCAGCCAAGGAGATATTCGGGGGAGGCCTAGCATGGAGTAGGAACTCTCACTAATGCCCAGCTGTAACAAAGAGTATCCTTTTGGGTGTTAATGGAGGCCAACTAAGGAACCTGGTATACACTCTCATGTGGAAGTGATGAAGAAGTGGACCACTTCCCCTGCTAAAGCAATGTCAGAGGAAGTTTGTTAAAACAGAAAGTTTGAATAAGATCCAACCTCATGGTACAATACTAAAATGTCTAGAATACGGCATGTATATATGTATATATATATGACTCATCTTGCCAAGAACCAGGAAAATCTCAACTTGAATGAGAACAGTCAAAGATGAGGGCATAGATATTAGAATTCTTTGAAAGTATTAGAAAGAAACCATCACAAGAATGCCTCAGACTGGGTGGGGTGGCTGACACCTGTAATCCTGGTGCTCTGGGAGGCTGAGGTGGGGCTATTGCTTGAGGTCAGGAGTTTGAGACCAGACTGAGCAAGAACAAGACCCTGTGTCTACGAAAATAGAAAAATTAGCTAGGCACCATGGAAACATCGGTAGTCCCAGCTACTTAGGAGGCTGAGGCAGGAGGATTGCTTGAGCCCAGAAGTTTGAGGCTGCAGTGAGCTACAATGATGTGACTACATCATTTTGGGTGACAGAGTGAGACTCTGTCTCAAAAAAAAGTATGCTTCAATGAGGAATTATAAACACATTCAAAGCAAATGAGAACAGAATTCTCAGCAAAGAGATAGGATATAGGAAAAAAAACAAATGGAAAGTTTAGAAGTGATAACTATATACAATAACTGAAAAAAAATCTTAATTGATGTGTCCAACAGCAGAATGGACGGAATAGAGGAGAGAATCAGTGAATTGAAGATAGAGCAACGGGAAAATTCCAATCTGAACAGCAAAGAAAAATGATAGATAGAAAAAAAAAAAATAAGTAAAGCCTGAGGGACAATAGGGCTATAATAAAATATCTGATATTTCTGTTATCATAATCCCAGAAGGAGAGCAAAAGAGACTAGGATTGACAATGCATAAAAATAAATTCCTAAAAACCTCCCCAATTGGGCAAAAGTTATAAATTTATCTAGCACACATATTAAAGAAACCGAGTGAATCCCAAACAGGATAAACCCAAAGATATCCATACCAAGATGTGTCATAATCAGAATGGCAGAAAACTAATGACAAAGATAAATTTTTGAAATCAATGAAAGAGAAATGACACCTTACCTAAAGGGAACAAGTATTGAAATGACAGGGGAATTCCTATCAGAAAACAGGGAGGCCAGAAAAGTGACACAAGAGCTTTCAAGTGCAGAAAATTGTTTAACTACACCAACTAAAAAACAAAGGAAGAGTGGATTTAAAAGAAATGACACAGCTATAGGGTGCCTGTATGAAACTCACTTCAAATACAGTGATAAAAATAGATTGAAAGTACACATGGATTTTCATGGCTCCTGTATTTTTAATAGTCAAAAATTGGAAAAAACAAAAAAGTCCTTCAATAAATGAATGGTTAAATGTCCTGTGGCACATACTGCTCCACCATAAAAGCGAGCAAACTATTGAAAGATGAACAGCTTATACGAACCTCAAGGGCATTATGCTGAGTGAAAAAAATCCAATATCAAAATCCAGTTTCATACTGCAGTATTATATCTCGTATAGATTAATAGGATTCTTGAAATAACAATATAAATATGAGAACAGGCAATTTGTTTCCAAGGGTTAGGAATTGTGGGGGGACAAAAATGAGTGCGATTATAAAGGAGTAGTGCCAGGGAAATATTTGTGGGTGGAATAGTGCTGTATGGTGTATTGATCTGTATCTTGACTGTGAACAAATCTATACTTCTGATAAATTGACACATTGTATCAATGTCAATTTCCTGGTTTTCAACTGGTACTATAGTAACCCTTGGAGAAAACAGGATGAAGGGGACTTAGGACCTTTCTACCATGTTTGTACCTTCCTTGAATCTATAATTATTTCAACACAAAACGTTTTTAAAAAGTGAATACAGGCTTCAATTTTTGGTAAAATATTTAAAAAGATACTCTGAATAACCTGCATTATGAAAAGAACTAATGTGGTGATAAATCAGTCAAATTTTATTAAACGTATCACTCTTTGGAATTAAAGTGTGGAATTCACTGGAGCCATGGATGAAACCATAGAGGGAATCCTGGCATATGAGGGAGTATCAAATTCATGTTTCATCCTTGGGATTTCTGGAAAATCTTAGAAGCATTTAGCTTCCAGTGTATGTGTACATGAAGTATGGAGTACAAGAAATGAAGCCCAGAGCCTCCCCAACATGGGGAGTCTTGTGGGAGAGCAATAGGAAGTCTAATAGAAGATCCCCTGCTTGGTAACTTGCTACAGTATCAGATAGATGGGACAGCCAAAGATTTTGCTTGTCATGGACTTTGTATTGGGTAGAGGAAAAAAATAACACACTGAAAAATTACGAGTTTTATAAATTATTTATTTTATAAGACACTGGTTTCCAGAGTAAATCAAAACTCTACAACTCAAAGATAAAAGGACAGATATGCCAATTACAAAAAGGGCAGAAGATCGGAGTAGATGTTTCTCCAAATAAGATACATGAATTACCAATAAGTACAATAGAAGCAGCTCAGTCTTGTTAGTTATTAGGGAAATACAAATGAAAACCACAGTGAGATCTCACTTCACATCCGTCAGGATGGCTAATAACAACAGTCAGTGGGGATGTAGATAAATAGGAACCATCGTATGTTGCTGGTGGGATTGTAAAATGGTGCAGCCATTTTTGAAAAGAGTTCGGCAGTTGTTCAGAAAGGTAAACACTGGGTCACCCAGGAAGTCCACTTCTACACCCAAAAGAAATGAAAACATATGTCCATCCAAAAACCTGTATAGGAATATTTATGGCAGCAACACTCACAATATCCAAAAGGTGGAAACAACCTAAATGTTCCTTAAAATATGAGAAGATCATCCCAAAGTGGTATATCCCTACAGTGTAATATTGTTTAACTATAAAAAGAATGAAGTTATGATACATGCTACAACATGGATGAAGCTTGAAAACATCATGCTAAGTAAAGAAGCCATTCACAAAAGACAAAATATTGTGTGGTTCTATTTATAGAAAAGGCTCAGAATAGAAAAACTTATGGAGATACAAAGTAGACTTGTGATTGTCTAGGGCTGGGGGTGTGAAGTTGGAAGGAAAGGACAGTGAACTTGAGTGGGTACAGGGTTTCTTATTGGGGTGATGGAAATGTTCTAAAATTGACTGCAGTGATGGTTGCACACTTCTGTGAACATCCTAAAGGCCATAGAATTGTACACTTTAAATGAGTGGTTTTTATGTATTTGAATTATGACTCAATAGAGCTATTTTCATTTTTATTTTGTTTTGAATTATTCTTTCAAATTTAATTGAATTCACTTATTTTTGATTTCAGCATATTTCGGAGATACAAATGTTTAGGTTACATACAGTGCTTTTGCACTACCGGAGTCAGAGGTTCAAGCATGTCCATCCCCCAGATGGTGCACACTACACCCTTTAGGTGTGAACATACCTATCTCCTTCTACCCCTGCCCACCTGCTTAATGCCTGATGAATGTTAGTACTATATGCGCACTTGGGTGTTGATCAATTAATAGCAATTTGATGGTGAGTACATATGGTGATTTTTTTTACATTCTTGGGATACTTCACTTAGTAGAATGGGTTCCAGCTCTATCCAAGATAATATAAGAGGTTGACCATTGTTTTTTGTGGCTGAGTAGAAATCCATGGTATACATATACCACATTTTATTAATCCACTAGTGTATTGATGGACATTTGGGTTGTTTCCACATCCTTGTGATTGTGAATTGTGCTTCTGTAAACATTGAAGTGCAGATGTCTTTTTTATAAAAAGTCTTTTGTTCCTTTGGGTAGACACCTATTAATGGGATCACTGGGTCAAGTGGTAGTTGCACCTGCAGCTCTTTGAGGTCTCTCCATATTACTTTCCACAGATGTTCTACTAGTTTGCAGTCGCACCAGAAGTGTATGTGTATTCCTATCTCTCTGCATCCACACCACCATTTATTGTTTTGGGACTTTCTGATAAAAACCATTCTCACTGGTGATAAGGGATATCTCACTGTGGCTTTGATGTGCATTTCCCTGATGATTATAGATATTGAGCATTTTTCATGTTTTTTGGCCATTAATCCCACTTCTTTTGTAATATTTCTGTTCATGTTCTTTGCCTACTTTATAATGGGGTTGTTTTCTTTTATCTTGCCGATTTTCCTGAGTGCTACATAGGTTCTAGTCATGAGCCTTTTATCAGATGCGTAGCATGCAAATATTATGTCCAACATAAAGCTGTTTTTATAAAGAAATCCCATGCATAATATGAGCAATGTGATGTCATTTCTATAAATTGATGGACGGCTGGAGTATTAGTTAGAAACATTTTATCAGTAAAGCTGACATTCGTATTTCCTGAGTCTATGCCAATTTTTCATTCACGTTCTTACTTCCTTCTCCTTTTCCTTCCCTTCTTTTCCATCCTTTCAAAAGCAGGCCCTCTCTTGTCACTTACCTGCTTCATGGTTCTTTTATTTGAAAATATTTCTCTTCTCTTCCTTTCCTCCCTGCCTCCCATCCTCTCTCCCTTCCTTCTTTTCTTTCTTCCTTTTTTCAAAAGTAGGGTTAATATTTTCTCAGAGAAAGATTTCAAGCTGGTTTTCTATGACGGACTTTAATCAGCGTCAGATTTTCCCTTCAATCCACCATAATTCCTCACAGTGTCGGACTCCTCTGGGGGTTTTTGGAAGAGTGCAGATCTGTGAGAGAGTAGAGGAAGTTTGTCACACAGGAATAGGGGTGAGAGTGGGCAGTTGCCATTCCATGCAGGTCTCAGGCCATGGCTATGCACCTTCCAGCTGAGTGTCTTAATTTCTTAATCTTCTCCTTTCCTCGTCTCCTCAGTGTGGCTGAGTGTCTTTATATTAAAAATGGACACCATGTATTTAAATCATGCTGTCTGGTGCTTGGACCAAGGACCTATTTTTTTCTCCTTAATGGTCTAAATTGTATTTGCAGCCCTTGTTTCTGATATCTCAAGAGTTACTCATGTCTAGCTGTTGGAATGAAAGAAACAAGAGGCCTCTGGAACAAGCGCTGTTGGTAGAGAGAGTGGAGAATCTCATCCATTAATGCTGGAATCATGGAGCTAGCCCCAGGGAGCTAAATGAGGCTTTAGGTAGGGGTGGTTGTTCTGCAGGATTATATTGCCCCTAAAGTAGCCTTTTCGGTAGCTTGTGTGGGGTGTGCCCTCTTCGGGGAAGCAGGTGGGGCTGGATATCTAATTCTGACTTTCCTACTGTCTCTCTGCTTGACTGAGATCCCCATTTTCCTTTCAGAGCACCTCCAGAACACTGACAAGTCAGATCCTGTCTTTGAAAGAAAATCATAGCACAGACTAACAATTCCAGGAATTCTCTCTTCTAAACAAAGGGATTGCTTCTGCTTTCTTTCTTTCCCCAATGCTTCTATATAGCTGATCTCTTTCTGCAGTGTTGATAGATGGCCTAGAAATCTGTTCTACTCTTCTCTCCTTTCCTCTCTTCCCACATTTTTCTTTTGACTATTTTGCCTGAAAGCTGACCAGAGTGAAGTGTATGGCCGCAGTGGGTCCATGATGAGTGGGAGTAGAATTCTCCAGAGATCCTATCTCCCTCCACCTTTACTAGATTTCTTGGGCACTAGTCAGAGTCCATCACACAGTAAGCACTGGCCGCAACTGTTTTTAGTCTCCTCTCTGGTGCAAAGAACCTATAAAGATTCTAGTCTCTATCCCCTGGGGACTAAGGTCTCAGGCTGGCTGGCCAGCTCATGGCCTCTTCAATGGGTGATGCACTTGGTACTTGGAATAACCTCTGGCAGTGTGGGTACTGATTTGGGAAGGCTTGATGTGCACTTTCTCCCTGGCACCCTGTGGGCCTTTTCATATCCAGCAGACTGGGAGGGAGCAAGGGAAAAGCCTAAAGAAACTGTAGTTCAGAAAGGTTACAGGTTTTAAGGTCAACACAGAAAAATTAATTCTACTTATATATGGCTATAACAAAAATTTAGAAATAAATACTAACAGAATTTGTCATCACCATATTTGGCCTATAAGAAATGCTTAAAAGTATTCTATATGTGAAACAAAACAATTGACACCAAACAGTGTGGAAACAACCAAAAGTAAAAACTCACAGCTCTTGAAAAACAGTAATACAAGGGAGAAAACAAAGCAACTAGGTAACAATCAACATGATGAGCCATGTAATATCTAACATATGAATATCAACATTGAATGTAAATGGTCTAAATGCTCCACTTAAAAGACACAGATTGGTGGAATAGATTAAAATAAGCACAACCCAAATATACTCTGTCTTCAAGAAGCTAGTTTCACTTGTAAAGATTTTCATAGACTAAAGGTAATGGGGTGAAAAAAATATTCCACACAAATGAAAACCTATAGCAAGCAGGAGTAGCTATTCTTATACGTGTTGAAACAGACTTTAAATCAGCAACAGTAAAAAAAGACAAAAATGGTCATTATACAATGATAAAGGGATCAATTCAACAAGAAGATATAGCAATTATAAATATATATGCACCTAGAGCAGCAGCTCCCAGAGTCATAAAACTAATACCTCTAGTCGTAAGAAAAGAAACAAACAGCAACATCATAATGTCCAGGGACTTCTACACTCCACTGAAAGAACTGGGCAGATCATTGGACCTAGGATATTTACAGAACATTCTACCCCCAAACTGCAGAATATACATTCCTTTTATCAGCACAGGGAACATTATCCAAGATAGATAATATGATAGAGCACTCAACAAGTCTCAGGAAATTAAAAAAAAAAAAAACAACAAAACTTAAATTCATACCTTGCATCTTCTCAGGGTACAGTGCAATGAGGGTAGAAATCAACTACAAGAGGAACTCTCTAAACTACACAAATATATGGATATTTAGAAACCTGCATCTGAAGGATACTTAGGTCATTGATAAAATCAAGATGAAAATCAGAACTTTTTGAATTGAATGACAAAATGACACAAGCTACAAAAATCGCTGAGGCACAGGAAAAGCAGTGCTGAGAGGAAAGTTCACAGCACTGAAAGCTGACATGAAAAGGACATAAATATCACACATTAACAACCTAATTTCAAAGCTCAAGGAAGTAGAAAAAGGAGAAGAAACCATATCCAAAGCTAGCAGAAGAAATGAAATAAATATCAAAGCAGAAATAAAATTGAAACTAAGAAACTGCCATGGGTCAATGAAATGAAAACTTGGCTCTTTGAAAAGATAAACAAAAGAAATAGGCCACTAGATAGCCTAAGGAAGAATAGAAGAGAAAGAGTTAGAATAAGGTCCATCAGAAATAAAAAGGATACATTACAATTCCTATCATGGAAATAAAAAATGCCATGTAAGACTAGTAGGAAAACCTATACACACACAAACTAGAAAATCTAGAGGAAATGTATACAGTTTTGGAAACACACAACTTCCCAGACTTTAATCAGGAAGAAATAGAAATTCTTACCTGACCAATAGCATGCAGTGAGATTGAAAGAATAATAAAAAAAAATCTCCAAATACCAAAAAGCTCGGGACCACACAGATTCACAGCTGAATTCTACCAGACCTACAAAGAAGAACTGGCACCTATTGTATTGAAATTATTCCATAACATTAAGAAGGAGGGAATCCTTCCTAACTCATTCTATGGTGCCAGAATCACCCTGATACCAAAGCCAGGAAAAGAAGCAACAATAATAAAAGAAAACTACAGACTAATATCTCACATGAATATACATGCAAAAATCTTCAACAAAATACTAGCAAAGCAAATCCAATGACACATCGAAAAGATAGATGAAAACATAGGGGAAAAACTCCTTGACATTGGTTTTGGCAATGTATATATGCCTATGACTCCAAAAAGCACAGACAACAAAAGCAAAAACAAACAAGTGGAGCCATATCAAACTAAAGTTTCTGCAGATCAAGGGGAAAAATCAATGACATGAAAAGGCAACTTACAGAATGGGAAAAAATATTTGCAAAACACATATATGATAGGAGGCTTATATTCAAAACCTATAAGCAACTCATACAACTCAATGGCAAAGAAAAAATAAAGAAAAAACTCAAAAATAGGCAAAGGATCTGAATAGATGTTTCTCTGAAGAAGACATACAAGTGACAAACAGGTATATAACAAAGTGCTCAGCATCACTAATCATTAGGGAAATGAAAATCAAAACCACATTGAGATACTGCCTTACACTTGTTAGGATGGCTATTATCCAAAATGAAATGATAACAAGCATTGGTGGGTATATGGAGAACAAGAAACCCTTGTACACTGTTGCTGGGAATGTGAATTGGCACAGCTGTCATGGAAAGTAGCATGAAAATCCCTCAAAATAATAAGAGTAGAACTATCCTGTGATTCAGCAATCTCAGTTCTGGTTATATATCCAAAGGAATTGAAATCAGGATCTCAGAGAGATATTTGCACTCCCAAGTTCATTGCGGTGTTATTGACAATAGTCAACAAATGAAGACAACCTAAGTTTCATCAATAAATGAATGTATAAAGAAAATGTGAGTGCTATCCAGTCATAAAAAAGAAGAGAATCCTGCCATTTGTGACAACATGGATGAACCTGGAGGGCACTATGCTAAGAAAAATAAGCCACACACAGAAAGACAAATACCGCATGATATCACTTATATATGTAATCTAAAGAAGTGAACCTCGTAGAAAAAGAGAGTAGAAAGGTGATTTCCCAGGGCTAGAGTTGGGAGAAATGGGGGAATTTTGGTCAATGGGTAAAAACCTTCAGTTAGATGAATACATTCTGGAGATCTAATGTACAACACCATAACTATAGTTAATGATAATGATCTGTATACTTGAAATTTTCTAACAGAGTAAATCTTAAATGTTCTTGCTACACATACAAAAGAGTAACTACATGAGTTCATGTTACTTGTGCTAATAACTTCACAATGCATATGTATATCAAAACATCAGTTTGTACACCTTAAATATATACAATTTTTATTTATCAAAAAATAATTTTCAAAAGTAGAATAAAATAGGATGATGTATGTTAGCTGATTTTTTAACAACCTTTTTTCCTCATTTATGTTTTATTTGAATCGATGCTTGGGATACAAGTGCAGTTACACTATGTAACTTTAAGATAATGCTACAGTAATCAAGACACTAAGATATTGGCTCAAGGATAGACACATAGCTGAATGAAATTGATCAGAGAATACACAAATAGAACTGCACAAGGATGGCCTGTAGTTTAACAAAGATCTATGACAATTAAGTTGAAAACAGTGGGTCTTTTCAAGAAATAGTATTGGAACAGTTAGACATCCATGTGTAAGAAATGTATCATATACCTAATTCTTAAATGAAAATCAATAACACTTTTAAAGAAAGCATGAGAGAAAATCTCATGACCTGCCGTAGGAAAAAAGGTCTTGAACATGACAGGAAAAGCATGATTCCTAAAGGAGAAAAATTAAATTAGACTTCCTGAGAATTAACAACTTTTGATCTGAGAAAGACAGAATAAAAGTCAAAAAGGCAACCTAACAACAGGAACAATATATTCGTAGATCATATATGCAACGAAGGATTTCTATATGGAATACATAGAGGGCTCTCAAAACTTGAAAATTAGAAAACAAATGACCCAGTTTTATTAATGGACAAAGTACCTCCATAATCTCTTTACCAAAGTGGGCTTATAATGGCAAATAAGCACATGAAATTGTATCACATCCATTGGTCATTATGGAAATGCAAATTGAAATAAAAATGCGATAACATGACACACATTTGGAGATGATTAAAGTAAAAGTACTGACAGTGCTAACAAGGACAAAGAACAAGTTGAAATCTCATGCATTAGTGTGAGAAAATAAAATGTTACATCCACTGTGGAAAATGATTGGATAATGTCTTATAAACACACACTTACCATTTGACTGAGCAATGCCACTCCTGGGAGCAACAAAACTGTATGCTCACGCAAAAACCTACACCTAAATATTTATGGCAGCCCTATTCATATTTGCCCAAAGCTGGAAGCAACCCAGTATCCTTCCATGGGTGATGGATAAAAAAAACTGTGATGCAGCCACACAGTGGTACACTAGTCAGCAATAGAAGGGGAGGTATTGATATACACAACAACTTGGATCCAACTGAAAGGCATTTTGATGACAAATGTATTCATAACAAAATGAAGAACTACTCGTGACAATTACAGTTCTTGTTTATATAACCGGTCACATGGTGGTAGCTGGTATTTCTAGCCACCTTCTACTACACATTCTGTATTCCCTTTGCTTTCAGCAGCTCAGCTGGCTATGGTTCTTTAGCTGGTGGGGTGAACCAAAGTCCCTTCTTGTAAGATCAGCCATTCATAGTCCTACCTGGATTGGGTTGTTGTAATTTCTCACTGACCTTAATCACAGGACATGGCAATGCTATGGGACTCCCTGAGGGATCTCCTGTATTCCAGACATGCCCTTCCTTGTCTCCATGGTGGAGCAGCAGTCCAATTTTCCCTTGCTAGTCCAGATCAGTCACCCCAGCCAACACAG
>JAPYYL010000031.1:10312675-10339312 GCA_028534055.1 Eulemur mongoz | reverse complement strand
GTAAGGTGAGTGGTGCCATGCCCACTTCCACCTCATAATTCCTGGACTTTTGAATCCTTGCTATGACAGAAACCACACCATATATTGGAGTCTGATTCAGAGCATATACAGTCTTCTAGAGAACTGCAGCCCTGCAACATATTGTCACCTACCTGGTGCTGTTAACTATGACTTCAAAAGCCATTACCCAATTATTATTCACAAATACATTTGTTTGTGTATCTATACATATAAATATATATAGCAAATACCTTTATTTTCTTTCCTCCTGTACTCCCTTATCATGTAACATACATGTGTTGACCTCCTATCAGTATTTAGGTATTGTTGATTTTATGTAATATTATTTAAGTTATGGGATATCAGCACAAGAAAAACCTCATTGAAGGGACTTATCTCCTCTTCTGGGGAAACGATTAGTATATTTCTGTTTGTGTGCAGGACAGCTGTATTAAGTTAGGCAGAATCACAACCTTGCTCTTGTCTATATTTGGACCTTAGGTATGGCCTAAGCAGCTGCGTATAGGTGCTAAGTGGAGACGGGTTTGACTGGTGATGGTTAATTTTATGTGCTGACTTGGCTGGGCTCAGAGGGAAAGTCAAACATTTTGTCCATGAGTGTGTTTTGAAAGAGTTGGGCCTTTCAGTCTATAGATTGAGTAAAGAAGATCGCACTCACCAATGTGGCAGCAACTGAGTGTCCCCAGAATAAAAAAAAAAAAAAAGTGGAAGGAGGGTGAATTCTCTCAATTTCTGAGCTGGGATATCCATCTTCACCTGTTCCCAGACCACTCATCTCTGGGTTGTCGGACCTGCAGACTCCAGGACTTATACCAGCAGCTCCACTGCTCCATGCTTTTCTTGCTTCTATTTCTGGGGAGTATGCAGACTATTACAAGCATGTAGGCCACTATCTACACAGCACTCTGCTTAACTTAAACCCATGGCCTGAAGTGACCCCTGTTTATGTAGCCAAACATCAAGTCCAGCCTTGACTACCATCCACATAGACAGACCCATTTTACCAGTGGATACCTCCACCCAGATGGGTCAGAGCACCTCCCAATCTGCACAGTCCACACTGACCTCATCTTCCCCACTCTTCTTCATCCCAGCACAACCAACTCTTCCTCCTTCCCCCTCACTTTCAGCTAATTAGAGCAGATTCCACCTAGTCAGCAGCCCCAAAAGTCAGATCATTAAAGATTTTCCCCATTATTTCACAGACCCCGACTTCCTAAAACTCTTAAGTGTGTCTCCACTTCATTATCCTCCCCACAACAGATAAAGTTACTGGTCCCTTCTTTTGTTTTGTTTACTTGCTATTTTTTCCTCAATAGATATTCAGTAAGGGTTTTCTGGATAAATGAATGAAGGAAGGAATGGATGTATCAAAATACCAGAGGGTCCCATTGGCCGATTCAAGGTGTGGAACCTGCCTCCCGCCTGGGCCTTCGCCTTGATGGAAGGACATGCCACAACTGCTCATCTGACATCAGAATTCACCTAGACTGTCCCTGAGATTGTCCTTGTGGATGTCTCCTCCCCAGACACAATCACCGTCTTGGAGGTATGGCTGCTGCCAATAGGATGGGGCCTGATGCTTCCTGTACTGGACCCCACACTTCCCCGTCAGTGTGACAAGGGGGTGTGCCACCTCCTTTGTCATGGCTCATCCAAAGCCAGCCCCTCATTGTCAGAGTCTGGGGTAATTAACGCCAGAGCATCCTTCCTCCAGTTTCCCCTCCAAACAGCCACACTGCTGCATTCTCCCGCCCAGTGCTTTTCCAGGCCTGTCTCACCTGTTAGTATCGATCACCAACCCACCCACATGTGCAGTGGAGTTTCAGGGGGCCCAGGGTACACAGGGGATGAAACCCCAGCCCCCACAGCCAACAAGAAAACAGCCAGCCGGAGACCCTGGACAGGGTGCACCAGAACACTAGACGAGTCAAGGGACTAGAGGGAACTCACCAGAGTGATGCAGGGCACCAGCTATACTCTTCCCAACAGAGCTGGGGGCTCCTAAGGGGGCTGGGGTGCCTGGATCCACCAAGCAGGCTTGGCCACTCAGATCACACTGCAGCTTCCAGCTGGGGACAAACGATGGGCCCCAGATTTCCCAAGCCAATTCATGGGCCTTGTCCTGTCCTCCCTCCTCCCTACCCCTTCTCTCCCTCTGGTCCTTTCCCAACTGTGCTGAGTTCTGGAGGCGGAGCTCTGAGTGCCAGATTGCCTAGGGCTCTGTGGCCATGGCTTTGCACCTAGTCTCACTCCTGGACTCTGGCCACCGCTGTCCTTGGGATACCACCAACACTCTTCACTTGCCGAGGAGTCCTGTCTACTCTCCTTCTCTGGCTCCTGTTCACTCTGACCAAAGCTTTCCTTCAATAAAGGAAAAGGCACATTGCATTTCCGATGTCTAAATCAAGCCTAGAGTATGGTCTTAACCAGGACTTCACTGCCTGAATCCAGCTTCATCAAGGGGAGGAATTAACCTAATCAGAGACAGTGGAGATGCAAATTAAAATAACAGTGAAATGATATTTCGGCACCAAATTTTATTCATAATTTTCACCAAAATTTAAAAGACTGATAAAATAAGATCATTTTTAGTGTGTAGGATGTTCACATATATTTCTGAAAAAATAAATTGGTACAGTGTTTTTGCAATAAAATTTTGACAATATTTGTAAAAAATTATGCATGCCATTTCCCCTTTCAGCCAATGTCCATGTTAATGTATCTTCCTTATTAGAAAATATGCATATTTGCCCAAGAATTTCAGGTTCAGAGATATTATTTCAGTTCTATAAATCATAGCAACAAATGGAAAACAGCTTACGTGTTCATCAGGAGAATAAAGGTTTAGTTAACTGTGACACACAGCTACTTTACAGTTCTAGGGAGCAGTTACAAAAGTGAGGGTGGGAAGATCCTGCACCCATCTTATTAAGTGGCAAAGGCATGTGATAGATCAGTATGCACATGATACCTGTGAGTATTTAACAGCACAGTATGTTTTCATAGTGTACCTACGTCTAAAAAACCCTATAATAAGGCTTAAAGTAATACACACCATATTACTATGAGCAATAGTGGTGACCTCTGAGGAGGGGACTGAACTGTAGGTGAACTTTGTAAAGAGAGGAATTGTGATTTATCTATATTTTTAGAAGGTTTTGTAATGAGAATATAGGCACTATTACCTTTGCAATTGAAATATCTAAATAATCTTGATACCAAAAATACTGGCTATGTATTATTTGAAGTAACTGCAAGGTCATGCAACAAACTCTGAAATTTGAATGGCTTAACACAAGAAAAGCTTACTTTCCATTCATATAAATTCTGATGTTGTTTTTTATGGGCTCTCAAGTAATCCAAGGGCCCAGGCTGCTTCCTCCTTGTGACTCCCCCATCTCACATCGAGTTGCCTTTCTTGCCATTGAATGGAGGAAGAGAACAAGGAAATGGTGCCCTGGCTCTCCAGTGCCTGGATGGGACAGACAAGGCCTCTGCTGGTGATCCAGTGAAAAAGGACAGTCACATGACCCTTCCTCATTACAAGTGGACTGCACTGTTCCCATGTGTCCAGGAAGGAGAGGAAGACAAGATGTGTAAGAGCACTTAAAATCCTTGCCACAAACTGTTACATAGTAGGTACTCAACAAAAAGCAATGGCTACAAAGTGTTATGACAACACCCTTCACTGCTGGGAGGAGTTTCTGAGAAGGCCAGATTTTGCCCAAGCTCTCCAACTTTTTAAAGTACCTACTGTATTACAGGAGCTTTCAATTGCAAGATCAGATGTAGTATACCAAGGATCCTGTAAATGTCAGCAGGAAAACTTTGCCTTCTTCACTGAATGGGACTTTTCTGCACCACCCTTTTCAGCACCATCTGTCATCCCACTAGGCTGAGGACTTTCTCTTTCCATTTGAAGTAGGGGCAAAATCTTAACCTGTGAGTCTGTGCTACCCTCTGCATGACTGAAGATCTGCACAAGATGTCCTTAAACACACTGAAAGCCAAGACGTTCCTATGAGGCAGATACATAGAGCAGAAGCATTGGAAAGACGACAGTTTTTCCTTCATTTTTAATCTGAACTGGCATGCCTACTAAGGAACCAGTTCTTATTTCCCAAGAGGATAGCAGAGTTTTAGGAATTCAGCTTCAGGAGATATTTGCTTCACAGTGATTTCCATAGTCTTTTCTCATTTACCAATATAAAGGAGATGCTATGAACTGAACTGGGTCCCCTTGCCCCAAATTTATATGTTGAAGCCCTAAGGCCCAATATGATGTATGTGCAGATGTGGCCTTTCAGAAGTCTTTAGGGTCAAATGAGGTCATGAGGATGGGTCCATGATGATGGGATTAGTGCCCTTAAAAGAAGAAACATCAGAGAGCTTTCTTGCTCTCTCTGTCTCTCTCTGCCATGTGTACACACAGAGAGGGCATCTGTCCACAAGCCAGGAAGAGATCCCTCACCAGGGATCAAATCTGCCTGTACCTTGATCTCAGATTTTCCAGCCTCCAGAACTGTGAGGAATAAATATCTGCTGTTTAAGCCTCACAGTCTATGGTATTTTTCTCTGGCTATCTAAGCTGACTAATATGAGAGACTTTGGTTTACGACCACTCTGGAAAGCTCTAAAATCTATGTATGTGCTCGGTGGCCAGTTGCAAATAAGGCACTCCATAAAAATCCTATTGTAAATATTGGGGGGAGGGGTTAAAATCTTTCCCTCTAACTTCAGGGATATATCTCAGGAACTGATAAATTATGGGCCAAATCAGACTTCATCCAGCAGCTTATTTGGAAAACATTTGGGGAATGTGTTGAAGACATCCAACAGGACAATCAGGTGTCTAAAGGTCACTATTCAAAGTGAAAGGGACATTTGCTATCAGAGGTGCTCCAGGGTGAGGGAGAGGGACAACTAAGGGCCTTCTGCAGAGAGTAGAAATACTATATGTCAGGTGAGGAGAGGTGACTCTTGGCAATGCCACTGGCAGCGGGGCCTAGCCTTTAGAGGATGCAGCTACAGAGAGCTGGGCAGCAGGATGGATTCCAGAGTTGGACAGGCAGACCCATGGGGCAAGATTCAGGAAAGGGTACGGTAATGCAGTAAAGTACTGGTACTGCACATAAATGCTGGCATCTGGGCAGGTTTGGCTCTCAATGAAACACATACAATCCCTAAATTGTATTTGGTTCACATTGCCATCTTCCTTCTTGCCTTAGTCATTGCAGGCTGCCATAAGAAAATACTATAGAATGGGAGCTCAAACAACAGATATTTATTTTCTCATAGTCTGAGAGTCTGGAAAGTCTGAGACCATGGTGCAGGGGTAGTGGGTGTCTGGTGAGGCCTTTTTTCTGGCTCACAGATGGCCACCTTCTCTGTGTGTCCTCACATAGCAGGGAGAAATAGAAAGACCAACCCAGTTTTCTGGTGTCTCTTCTTGTAAGGGCACTAATTCCATGATGAAGGCTCCACCATTATGGCCTGAACCTAACCGAATTACCTCCCAAAGGCCCTATCACTAAAGACCATCACATTGGGGCTTAGGGCTTCCACGTATGCATTTTGGGGGACACATTTCGTTCCATAGCACATTTTTGGGCCTGCTTTTATACCTGGCCCACAGTCCTTGTTTTGTTTGCCTGAGAAACATTATGGAATCACAAGAAGAGAAATGAAGCAAGACCAAGGTCTGCTTCAGGTTAGGAGGAGTGGGAATGGTGTGGGCTCTAGATGAATTCAGACCATATGTATTAGTTTTCTTGGGCTGCCATGACCATGTGTTGTGGACTGGGGGGTTTAAACAACAGAAATGTATTGTGTTGTTGTCCTGGAGGCTGGAAGTCCACGATCAAAGTGATGTCAGGGTCGGATTGTTCTGCAGCCTCTTTCCTTGGTTTTGGAGATGGCTGTCTTCTCCCTGCATCTCCACAGGGGCTTTCCTCTCTGTGTGTCTGTGTTCTAATCTTCTCTTCTCATAAGGACATTAGTCATTAAATTAGAGGCCACCCTAATGACCTCATTTTACCTCAATGTCCTCTTTAAAGATTGTATCACCTAGTACAGTCACAGTCTGAGGTACTGTGGTTTTAGGGATTTAGCATATGGATTTTAGGGAAGAAACCATTCTGTCCATAACGGCAGGAGATCTTTTCCTGACCTGGTTGCTTACTGGCCGTGTGGTTATGGGAATCTACCAAGCCCTGTGAGCCTGAGGTTCTTCATCTGCGAAATAGGATCTGTCTGGTAGGACTGTTGGAATGTGTGCAATGTCTATAAAGCATCTGACAGAGTGTCTAGCATATGTTAGATCTTTACTAATTGACAGTTATTTGCATTACTAGTATATTTGGACCTCAGATCCTACTACACTTACCTCTGGGAATTTTGTTTTTGCTAGTGTTGTTATTATCTAGGAAACCTCTGAGTATGCAGTGCAATAGGGCAGGGAATTCCAATTCAGTCAAAGTGTTGCTTCATGGATAAAACTCAGTTAAAATTCCCTCCTAGATGATTTACTATTTAATTTGTGTTTGGGGGAGTCTTGCTCAGCTGGATCCAGCACAAAGCCCCTGGCATCGGAGTGAAGGTCCAACTCCTTGCCCCCCTCCCGGCTGCTTTTCCAGCCAAACCGCTTTTTTTTTTTTTAATCCATTTCATCACCACCCAAAATGTAAGCCCTTACAATTGGCCAAATTACACTTGAGATAACCTAATTAAAATTTCATTTAAATAGGTCGGCTCTGGCTCTCCAAGCCAGGCAGATGTGTACCTGGCCAGTGGCTTGGGGGCCTCATTTCATGGGAGATTCACCCTGTCTCTCAGGTAATCCCAGCCAAGGATGATTGTTGATCACCTGGCTCTTAAACTGTGCTCAGCCACAGTGGGACAAGAGCACAGGAAACCTTCCACACCCACCCCAGCTTGAGATTCCTCTTTGCTTTGCTTAGCATCCAGAAGGAACTGCTCAGGGCAGTTCTTCCTTCCAGGCTTTGCTCTCAGAGCTAACTCACGAGTCACATGGTCTGACAGTCTGGCCCTGCCACCACCCAGCTTCATTACAACCAACTCCCACAGAGGACCTGCAGTTTCCCGAAACCCCAAACCACCGTGGCTTGGTGCACTCACACCCCACTGCTCTAGCAGAAGCACCACCCTTCAACCCTTCCATCACTTGTTCTTTAGGACTTAGAGGACATCTCACCATCTTAATTATGTGACTGCAGCTCCCAGACTCTCTAATTCCATGGGTAGGGGAGGGGCTGGATTTCTCTAGGGTGTCTGTTAATCCAGGGCCTTTCAAAGAGCAGAGGGCCAATGAATATTTGGGGAAGAAATGTGCCAGCGAACAGTGGCTCTTATTTATTGAGATTAAATTTCCCTACATTCTTAAATAAGCCAGGCAAATTCAAATACACACATACATTTTAATTTTATAGAAAAACACGTGAAAATGGATAGGACTGTAATAAGAAAGTGTCTTTAAATTTTATTTCTTTATTTCATAATTCCACATATTGAAATGCAAAGTTCTTTCACATTTCCAAGAAATTCCTATTGCAATCACATTCCAATTCCACCTTGTTCTCAGCAACAAAATGAAATGGAATGTGACCCCATTTCTTTTACAAAATGGAAAACTATTACCTTTGATAAGCAAAATTACATGTGTGGCCAATATCATTCCCCAGCTTAGATGCTGAAGCTAATTAAAAATTCTATGAAAAAAACAAAATATGAAAAATTCCAAAAGGAAAACAAAGATCAATTTCCAAAACACCCAAATGTAACAGGAACACAAAAGGTTATGCACTGATGCTTTCCCCAAGTTACTGTGACCCTCCACTACTATAAATACTGACTGCTGTCTTCAAACACAGAGTAAAGAAAGGACTCATTTCTCATGGGGCAGGAGGAGCTGCTGGAAGGGGACCTGGATATGAACTGGCCCTGCCCCCGCATTGGCCCTGCCTACAACTCCTGCCCACTCCCTCTCTACCTCATCTCTCAAAGCCTCTTCATACAGGAGTGGGAGGGATCTGTGGTTGCCCTGATTGAGCTTGGCCACATGCTCAAGGACTTTTATCTTGATGCTTAAAGCATGGGCTCTCGGGCCCCACAGGAACTCATAACATGCAGGATCGCTGCTGGGCACCTGCCAGTACACCAGGTACCCTTCATGCACGCAATTCTGGATGACGAGCTTCCAAGGCTTCCCATAGATGTAATGCTCACTCCCAGCATGCACCTGTATCACACCCATCACTTCCCAGAAAACCTCCTCCTGGGTGAAGTTGTCCTCCAAGAAGATCAAGCCCAGAATGATCATCAAGAGGCCAGCCTTGGGAAAGCGATGGCCATGATTCAGCTCCCCACTGTAGGTGAGGCCCAGGGCAGTGACAAGGACATAGCAGTGGCTGGCAGGATCCACTTCCTTCACATCGATGCCAAAGACCAGCTGCATGCACTTGGAGGCTTTGATGAAGATCTCAGGAAAGTGGTCTTTGTAATCTCTGATGACAATATTTAGTATTTCTGCCTTGGTGATAGGCTCCTTCAGTCGATATTTGAGGAGCAGGAAATGAACCAAATCAAACATTCTCTGTTGTAGCTGTTCTTGTAGTACAGACACTGGGACTGTCAGGTGCTGGGAGGTGCTTAGCCCCTCCTTTTCTTCGGTGATGGAGCCTTCAATGCAGTGGTGCTCTGGATTGGAGGGCAGGCCAGTGTGAGTGTAGGAGGCTCCCTGAGGACTCAGTATTGCAGAAGCAACCTTTTCCAGGGTGCCCAGGGTGACAGTAGAGGAGGAGGCCGCCCACTCCTCCTGACCCCCCGGAGTCTGTGCACCCACCAGGCCCTGTACCTCTCTTGGGACCTGAAGGTGCTGATTCCTCTGAAAGTGATGGGGAGGCATGATGAATCTGATCAGGGACAACAGGCAGGAGTTCAGGCAGGAGCTGGGTAATGGGGACCCATACACCTGGGAAGAGAGGGAGCATGTCAGTGGCTTCAGTGAGAACCACATCCTGGGGGCTCTTGCAAAGTGCAACCTACAGGCCTTCTCCTTAGGTGATGCCCTGGGGCCTCCCAGGGCTCCTCTACTCCTCGTCAGCCTGTCCCCTGAGCACATGAACAAGAAAAGGAGATGGGTCCTCAGGCACAGCTGGCCTGCAGAGTGTGAGGCTCCAGAGCTGACAGTTGGTGGGTGGGGCCAGGCACTATTGGGTCCCCTCTCTCCTTGGAAGGCCAGGGCCTCTGGCACACATTCAGAGTGTGTACCTCACCTTGACTACTGGCACAACATGGGCCTCCTTGGCTCTGTGACATGAGGACACTGCCTCAGACCAAGGTCTCACTGTGGGTTCCTGAAGCCTCTTTAAGGGGAAGTGAGGGGCCTTCAGGCTGCAGATATATGCACACCCCTGGTACCCCTAGTAGTGTCAAGAGGGTGGGCCAGGCTCTGTGAGGTTGCCACAATTCTGGGGCCAGCACACATGGTCACCCATGCTTGGGTCCTCCCAGGGCCAAAAACTGGCTTAGGGGATGGACTGGCTTTCTCTATCGGGGGTACAAGGTCCCCTCACTCATCCTCCTGTATCTTCACCTTGATGATGCCTAGCAGGCCTGGGACTGTTTCCTGTGCTGACCTGGAGTTGTGACCCTCAGAGCAAAGTTTTAACCACACTCAGCCCCTTCAGGCTGTAGTGAGGGAGCACCAGGTCTGGCCACCCTGCCTGGAGCCTCCAGGGCTGACTGTGGGGACAGGGTGTTTCTGTGAGGCCTCCACTGTTCTGGAGTGGGGTACCCCTAGTCCTCCCTCACACCAAGGTGTTCACCTTCCTCATGGCCATAAAGAAGCGTATATGTACTACATGTAGCCACTCTGCCCAGGGTCTCCCAGGGATGAAGGCAAGAGCAAGGTTGGGGCCCCTCTGTCCTGGGATTTTGGGTCTCCATCCACCTCTTGTCTCCCAGCAGGGTCTGGGCATCTCCATCTGCTCACCTGAGGCCGTGCTCACTATACCAAGCCCCTACCGTCCCTTAGACTGGGAGGTGGCTGTCAAGATGCATGTGCCAGGCCACCCTGCATGGGGCCTCCCAGGGTTAATGGAAGGACAGGCATCTGTGGGGTTCTCCCCTATCCTGAAGTCTAAGACTCCCTCCCCTCCTCCTTATCTGTGTATTCTCATCTGGTTGCCTGGTACAGCCTGCATCCCTTCCACTCACACCAATACCCTTACTTCTCTCTAACCCCTGAGGCATAAGGCAGTGGACATCACATCTGGACCCCACACCTGAGTCTTCCTAGGGCTGACACTGGGGGTAGAATGGAATGGTTGGTGGGAGGCCTCAGTCCTCTCTCAGAGTCCTGACCTTGATGCCTGGCAGATCGTGTACCCCCACCCTCTACAGTCCTGACTGAGCCCCATGTCACAGCAGACTTTGACTCCCAGAGTCCCCTGAAGTGTAAGGGGCAGGGCCTCAGCCCGACATGCCTGCCCTGGGCTGGCCTAAAGCTGACAGCAGGGACAAAACTGGATTATTTAGGACCCTCTACTTGGAGTGGGGGCCTCCTCAGCCCAACCTCATTGCCGGACCTCATTCCTAACAGAGCCTGCACACTCTCCCCTACACCAATCTTAAGTCTGGATCTCAGACCAAGGGCCTCGCCCTTGTCAGCCCCCCCTCCAGATGCAAGTCATTGGACATCACATCTGGTCCCCTACACCAGGGCTTTCAGAGGCTGACAGCAGGAACAGGGATGGACTGTGGGGCCCCTTATTGGGAAGTGGTGCAGCCTGGATCCCCGCCTCTATTGATCTTAGTCTACCAGGTCACACAAACGCTCTGACTCCGAGAGTCCCCTGAGGAAGGAATTGGGGGAGAGGGGCTCAACCTGACATGTCTACTGGGACGTGGTCCATGGCTGACAGCAGAAGTGGGGCTTGATTTTTTAGAGACCCTCTATCTGGGGTGCCCCCCCCCAGTCCAACCTCATCACCTCACCTCACTCCCACCAGAGCCTGGGCCCTCTCCCCTCCACTGATCTGAAGTCTACCCCCTCAGAATAACGGCCTCGTCTGTCAGCCCTCCAGATGCAAGTCAGTTGGACTTTACCTCTGGGACTTGTACCCAGGGCTTCCTAGGGCTGACAGTGTGGGCAGAGCTGGATTATTTGGGGTCCCTCCACGTGGGGAGGAGACCTCTTCCATCCAACCTCAGCGTCTTACCTTGAGTCCTAACTGAACCTGGGCCCTCTCCATTCTGCTGATCTGAAGCCTGCCCCTCAGACCAAGGCCATCATTTCAGTCAGTCCCCTGGCGGAAGTCAGTGGACTTTACATCCAGGCCCCACATCCATGGCTTCCCGGGGATAAAGCAGGGACAAGGATGGACTGTGGGGCCCCCTATCGGGGAGTGGTGCAGCCTGATTCCCCACCTCCATGGACCTTAGTCTGCAGGGTCACAACAACACTCTGAATCCCAGAGTCCCCTGAGGAAGAAGTTAGGGAGAGAAGGGCACAGCTTGACATGTATGCCAGGACAACAATAGAGGCGGGGCTGGATTATTTGAGGACCGTCTAAGTGGGATGGAGCCCTCTTAGTCCACCCTCAGCATCTCACCTCACTGCTAACAGAGCCTAGGCCCTCTCCCCTCCACCGATCTGCCATCTACCCCTCACTAACGGCCTCGCCTCTGTCAGCCCCCGAGATGGACGTTGGTGGACGACACATCTGGCCCCTTACCGGGGCTTCCCAGGACTGACAGCAGGGACAAGGATGGACTGTAGTGCCCCCTACTGGGATGCGGCATAGCCTGGATCTCTGCCCTCTACGGACCTTAGTTGACCATGGGTTACATCAACATATGACTCCCAGAGTCCCTTGTGTTCTAAACGGGAAGAGCTCTGCCTGACCAGTCTGTCCCAGGGTGGCCCAGGGCTGAAAGCAGGGGCAGAGCTGGATTATTTTGGTCTCTCTGCCAGTAGTGGGGACCTCCTTGGCCCTCCTCAGTGCCTCACCTTGACTGTTAACAGAGCCTGGGCCCTCTGCCCTCCGCTGAGTTGAAGTCTGGACCTCACACCGAGGCCCTCACCACTGTCAACCCTGGGGGGCAGAAGTCAATGGACATCACTGATGGCAGAGGCATGGATGGGGCCCCTTTGTCCTAGGGTCTAAGGTTTCACTAGTTCTCTTTCAGTGTGTCAGCTTGACTGCCGGCAGATCCTTGGACTCCATCCACACTGGCAATTAGATCTACCACAGCTGACCACTAGTACAGTGCTGGGGCCCCTTCCTTTCTGGAGTCCAGGGCTGCCTTGGTCCCCCCTCAGGGCCCTCGCCTCGATTCCTACCGAGGCATGTGACACCTCCCTGGGCTAACCTGAGTATGTCCCCAGTAGAGTAAGGGTTACACTGCCCTGAATCCCTTGAGGAAGACCTTCACTGATACAGATCAATGCCTGTATTTTTGAGAATTGACAACTCTGCCTGGAGTCTTCCAGTACTGACAGGGTAGAGATGGATTCTTTGGGAATCCTATGTTCTGGGGTGACTGGACACCTCAATTCTCACTCATGAGAGCCCTCATCTTGGCCCTTGGCTCCTTGATTAAGTGCTCCATGGAAATGTGCTCTCCCTTCCACGTCAGACCATTTGTCCAGCTGCAACCCTTGTAAAAAATGACTCCAAGTCCCAGGCTAGATGCTGAATGGGGAGCTGTTTCATCCATGACCAAGGGTAAGCAGTCGTGTATGTAGTGTTCTGTTATTCAAATCTCTTCTATATCTATGTTTTGTACAATGTTAACTTCCATAGTTTATTCTTTTTTCTTTAGTCATTGATCCTACTTTGAAAAATGTCTATTTTGTAAGTATTTTCAAAGAATTGTGTTTTGTCAGTTATCTCTACTGTTATCTGCTTCATTATTTCTGCATTTATCTTCATTATTTCATACCTTCTACTAACTTAAGTTTCATATGGTATTTATTCTTTAGTTTCTTGAATTGTGCAGATGTTTTAAATATTTTTACTGTCTAATATATTTAAGGCTATCTATTTCCCTCTGAGTGTCATTTAGGCTGTATCACACAGTTAATGTTATATAGCTTTATGTGTATGACTTGAATTTTTTACAAGTTGAATATATTATTCTATTACTTATGCTATTAAATTTTCTATATTTTTACCCAAACGAAGAGTGTAAAATTATTTTTGAGAATACTGTGGAAAGGATGATAGAAATAGAATGTCACTTGGAGGAGATTTCAGGTTCCAAAGACATTTTATTTTATTTTATTTTTGTCATTAGTTATAGAACAGTTCTAAACATATTTAAATGCTGTTAAGAGAGTTGGGTTTATTGCTGGAATGTAAAGAAGTTTACTCTAGAAGATCAATCAATATAACTGTCCATGTGTAAGATTAAAGTATTTTCTAGGAGAATAGAAAACTCTATTTAATACAGAGGGAATTTAATGCAGGGGACTGATTACACAAGTGAAGGAGAAGCCAAACGAGGGAGAGTTGGAGAACTCAATAATAAGCCACATGAGGAAGTCAACCTCACCTGTAGATGGGAAGGACAAACACAGGAATGTAGCATTAATGAAGCCTAGGTATTGGGTTCAACAGGATCTGGAATCATGCTGGAATGATCTGATGGTGGCTGGAGCCATGGACAATGTAGCCACTGAAGAAGAAGTCACCTGATGCAGAAGAAGGAGGAGAAAAAACTCTCATCGCTCTATCTTCCTGAACTAAAATGGCAGCCAAATGTTGGTGAGCCTAGGAATTGGAGCCTTCAGGAGTCAAATCCTGTATAGTGGAGAGCAGAGTAGGATAAAATGAGAGATGGATCTGGGAGAAAATAGTCGCAGGGCTGCCTAACTATATTAACAGATTGAATGAGACAAATCATATCTACAGTAAATTTATTATTGTTTAAAATTTTTATGTTTTGGGGGGCACAAGTTGAATTCTGTTACATGTACATATTGTATAGTGGTGAAGTCTGGGATTTTGGTGTACCCATTACCTAAGTAGTGTACACTGTGCCCTTTAGGTAATTTTCCATGCTTCACCTCCTCCCATCCTCACACTTTTGAGTCTGCAATGTCCATTATACCACTCCGTGTGCCCTTATGTAGCCATAATTTAGTTCCCACTTATAAGCAAGAATATGTAGCATTTATTTTTCTGTTCCAGAGTTACTTCACATAGGAAAATGTTCTCCAGTTCCCTCCAAGTTGCAGCAAAAGTTATTATTTCATTCTTTCTTATTGTTGAATAGTACTCCATCGTGTGTGTGTGTGTGTGTGTGTGTGTATATATATATATATATATATACCTCAATTTCTTTATTCATTCATTTGGTGGGCACTTAGCCAGATTCCATATTTTTGCAATGGTGAATTGTGCTGTGATAAACATATAAGTAGAGATTCCTTTTGGATATAATGATTTCTTTTCCTCTGGGTTGATACCCAGTATTGGGTTTTCAGGATCAAAAGTAGATGTACTTTTCATTCTTTGAGAAAGTTTCATACTTATTCACATTCCCAGCAAGAGTGTATAAGTGTTTCATTTTCACGGCATCCACACTAACAACTAAAGTTTTTTGAGGTCTTTTATAATGGCCATTTTAATTGGAGTAAGATGATATCTCATTGTAGTGTTTTTTTTTTTTCATTGTAGTTTTAAGTTGCATTTCCCTGATTACAGCAAATTTATAAATAACTGTATTTAATAAAAATTGACATACATTCCAAATGAAAAGAAACATTTCTCAAAATATAAAATTTTATTCCACGCCATCCTCTCCCCTAAAGTATAAAGTTTATATCCATGAGTCTATGCTGATAAATAAATGACTGAATACATAAATGTAGTAGAATAGACAAATCATTGTGCAGAAGTATTACACATCATGTATGTAGATACTCCATACTTCTCAAGTGTTGGCTTGTCATCATGACTTCCTTCCAAAGAAAGTACAGTGTGGAAAAGGGACAACAGAGTAACTCTATAGTAGGGAAGCCTGAAAAACGCTCCCTCTGTCAAGTGATCAAGATTGATATCCACAGTGATAAGTGTCAGGCAGGTGTGAGGGGGAAGGAGGGGATGAGTAAATTCATACCGAACGCGTGTAGTGAGCTGTCTGGGGGATGAGCATACTTGCAGCTCTGACTCGGGCAGTACAAAGGCAGTATATGTAACCAAAGCATTCGCACCCCCATAATATTCTGAAATAAAACAAAAACAGTGATAAGTCATTGCTGATTGTATGTATCTTTGATATGATGTCGCAAAAATAGTACTTTAACTCTGAGTTCCTCCACTTTCCAAACCCAAAATACAAAGCTAATCAAGACAAAATCATCAGCAAAATTCCAAGAGAGGGTCATACTACAAAATGCCTGACAAGTACTCCTCAAAAGTGTCAAGGTCATTAAAAACACGGAATGCCTGGGAAATTGTCATAGCCAAGAGGAGTCTAAGAAGGCTTAATAGGTAAATATCCTGTAGAATTTTGGATAGATTTCTGGAACAGAAAAGAGAGATTAAGTAACAGCTAAGGAAATCAAAAGAATGTGTGGACTTTTGTTAATAACATTTAATCACTATTGGTTCATTAATTGTAAACAATGTACCATACTAAGATGTTAATTAATAGGGGAAAGCGAGTGTGGGCCATGTGGGAACTCTCTGTAGTATGTTTGCAATTTTTCTGTGAATCCAACAGTATTCTCAAATAAAAAGTCTGGTAAAATGGAAAAAAAAGAAAAGTCAACTAAAGGATATATGTGAAAAACCTACAGCAAACTTCGCACACATATGGGGAAATTTGAAAGCTTTTGCTTTGATACTGAAGATTAGATAAGGATTCCTCCCATTACCATTTCTCTTAAATATTTTGATGGAGATACTGTTCAGTGCAGTAATGGGAAGCAGAAGAGATAGCAATTCATAAAATAAGAAATAAAGTGTCTGTGATTAACAGATGATTAGACTGTGTGTGAAGAAAATACAAAAAAACTAAGGTTAAAAGACTCAATAAAAAAAGTGATTGTCAAGGTTGCGTGGCATAACATCAATATACAAGAAGCAAACTTTGTTTCTGCAGCAACAAATAGTATAAAATGAAAATGAAAGTCAGTAAAATGTGTCTTGTAACCTATCATACCAAAACATTAAATATTGAACAGTAAATCTTGCTAAAGAACGTATGGAAAGAAGGAACTGTATGGAAAAATATAAAAGCACTGTTTTAGATAAATTAATAAACAAATAACTAAAAATAAAGTATAATACGATCATGGATATGAAGATTCAGTTGTATAAAGATATTAATTCTCCTTAATTTATCTACAGATTCCCTGCAATCTAAATAAAAATCCCAAAGTTTTTGTGGAAGAATATGTCTGTTTTATGTGCATATCTGTGTGAAATGTGACCCAATGAGCATAATGTTTAAATTGCCATGCAACAGGCCAAGCATAGCCAAGACAGTCTTGAAGTAACAGAGACAGATAAAACTAGTTACTCTACCAGATGAGTAAGAATTATTAAAATGCTAGAGTAATTAAGTTTGTGGTATGTGTGCCATGGTTCACAAGCAGATCAATGGAAATAGATCTCTTTAAACAGATAGGCTTATATATGGACCATTGATTTACAAAAAAGGTGCAACTGCAGGACAGTGGGGAATCACAGTAGGATTAGTAAATGACAGTGAAACAACTGGATCTCCATGTAGAAACCCCAATGCAACTGGAATTCTTCTGAAGCTACATAATATTCAATTGCAAAGGGATTAAAGTTCTACTTTTTCAATTGTTCCTATAAAACATTTCAAAACACACAAAACTATATTGAATAGTTGAATGAGGGTCTAGTTGAATGACCTAGCATTGTGGGTCAAGTGGGACTATGAAAATGCTGGAGGGGAAAGGACTGAAAGAGTTTGGGGACATCATTCAGTGCCAGAAGGGATGGAGATGATATGAGCTGGGGAGAAAGAGAGGAAATGGCAGTTCCTTCTGCCCCCTGTCTCTGACACAGAAGGCCTTGCTACCTTCATAGGCCTTCATTTTCAAAGAGCTGTACCTGGTGGCCAGAGGCAGCTTGAGAGAAGGCTAACTGGATGAATGATGTGCTTATTACACCTCCCACCGCAAGCCCTGCTAGCCACTAGAGCTCTGGTGCTCCAATAAGTGTGACTTGATCATGAGTCCAGAGACTCCAGACGAGGCAAGATGGACTGACACCCTGACCAGGCCCAGGAGGCCTTTACTGGTTTAGAGGCAAGGCCAGGTTTTTCACATGTGTTAGGAGCAGAGTACTGCCTCCCTTCTCACCTGGATGAAAGCTCTTGGTGGAGGGAGGGGCTTGGGGGCTTTGGCCACTCTCTTATTTGGCACATATAAAGGTGTACCACAGATATTGCTCTTTTGCAGAAATCCCTCTCTGCACACCACTGCTAATAGGATTTGGAGTACTTGATGGAGCAAAGGAGGGTATCTCTCCTTCCTGTGGTCAGAAGTACTCTAAATGTGGAGGGGTAAGTATCATGGGATGACATTGAACTCAGTACAAGTGGACAGTGGACCTCCAGAAATACCAGTGGGAGGGCTTCCCCTACCAGCACAGGAACTAACACCAGTCTGGGGAGGATTCTCCTAACAGTGTCTTTCACAGAGTAGAAGTTTTCATTTTAATAATGTCTAACTTATCAATTTTTCCTTTCATGAGTGTTGCCTTTGGTGTTGTATCTAAGAAGTCATTGCCAAATCCAAGTTCACCTTGCTTTTCTTCCATGTTACCTTTCAGAAGCTTTGTAATTTTGTGCTTTACTTTTAGGTCTAAGATCCATTTTGAGTAAACTTTGTGAAAGGTGCACAGCAAGTGTCTTTCTCCTTGCTAAGGTGAGGGATACTGTAAATGTGGAGAAGACAAGCAATATAGGATGACATTGAACTCATTCCGTGTGGGCAGGGGGCCTCTAGAGATACCGGTGGGTAGGCCTCCCCTTCCAGCACAAGAACTGTCACCAGTCTGGGGAGGGGTGTTGCAAAAGTGTCTTAATGAAGACATTTTACCATCAAAATGGGATTTGGAGCCACTGGTTGGAAAGGCTTCAGGCTGGCAGTTAGTCTCTATGGGGCACTGTAGGAATGAGGGTGCCATCTTGATCCACAAGGCCATGTGTCTCAGATCTTCACTGTGAGAATATGGTGGGGTTCCTGGTGGTAAAAACCAGAATGTTTGCCCTTTAAGACTGTAGCCCCACCTAGTTTATCACTCACACTACACAACACTCAGCCTTCAGAATTTCATCAAAATCACCATTTCATGGTCTTACCATTTATGACTCTAGCAGCTTCTGCTCCAGGTCAGCATATCTCATCTGCACCTTTTTGTATGCAACCATCTTTACATATTTTGGGTTAGTGGCTTGCCCTGCAACCGCAGTTCTCTAATGGGTAAAACAAAAATTATTGATTTTCCGTTTGCCAAGTATTTTCTTATTGTAAGGATGGGAGTGTGACCTTACAACTGTATATCTTTTTTAGTGGTTGTTTTTTATATATACCTAAGTTATCAGCATCTACTGTTAACAGTTCATTAGTTCAAGTGAAGTGTAGAAACCTCACATTCCTTCATGTCCCTTTTCTATTTATGATGTGATTGCCCTAAATATTTATTATACATACATTTACAACAACATCAGACAGTGTTATAAATTTTGCTTTAACTGTCAAACATAAATTAGAATATTTGACAGGAAAAGGCCTATCGTATTTATCCACATTTTTGCTTTCTTTCTTCCTTCCCGATGTTCCAATTCCCCATTATCCTTCTATCCCCATAGAACTTACTCTAGCTATTCTTTTAGAGTATATCCCCTGGTGACAAATCCTATTAATTTTCTTTAATCTGAGAGTGTCTTGATTTCACCTTCAGTTGTTAAAGATATTTTTCCTATATTTATAGTTTGGTGTTGAATGTGTTTTTCTCTGTGCACTTGAAAGACGTTGTGCCCCTTCCTTCTGTCCTCCTTGGTTTCTGTTGAAGAAAATCCTGTCATTTGAATTGTTTTCCTTCATCATTTCTCTCAGGCTTCTTTCAAGATTTTTTCTTTGTCTTTAATATTCAGAAGTGTGTCTATCATGAATCATGACGTGTATTTCTTAGGATTTATCCTCTTTGGATTGATTCAGCTTCTTGAATTTGTAGGTTTATTTTTTTATTTCAAAATATTAGGGGGGTACAAATGTTTTTGGTTACATAGATTGCTTTTGTAATGCTTGAGTCACAGCTACAAGTGTGCCCATCACCCAAATAATGTTCATTGTACACATGAGCTAGGTTTTTGCCCTCGCCCCTACTGTGTCCATGAGGTGCGGGTAGGGGGAACACTGAAGGGGCTGGAAGCCTGATACTTTATTTTCAAGAAGGTCCTAGTTCAGTGGTCACAACAGTGCTTGGACTCATGAGGGTGGAAAACCTTCCAAGCAACTTGGCAGCCCACCGATATCTGGAAGTGTGTGGGAAGGAGGAATGGAACCCTCACCTACCCTTTCACTGGGCTCTCAGCTTCTCTGGGGTTGATCTTTGCTGATATCTTTTTTTTTTCTCCTTCCTGTTCTGCTTCACCATTTCTTTCTGTGAAGTCTCTGGCAGGCTCTGGCACCTTTACATCCAAACTACAGCTGAGCTTTTTCCACTCACCCTTTTCCTTTATCTGAAACCTTTCTTTCCCTATGGGACAATTTGGTAACTGATGTCTCTAGTCAGCCACCTTGAATTTGTAGCTTTATGACAGTTGTGAAATTTGGAAAGTATTCAGTCATTATTGCTGTGAGTACCTTTTTGGCTGGATTCTCTTTCTGCTCTCTTTCCAGGACTCCAGCAACATGAATATTAGATCTTTTGTTATAGTCCCCCAGGTCCCAGGAGCTCTGCACATTTTTATCTCAGTGTATTTTGTCACTGTTGTTCAAATTAGGAAATTTCTATTGTTCTGTCTTTCAATTCACTGATTTTTGCTTCTGTTACCTCCATTCTTCTTTGATGCCCATCCATTGAGTGTTTAATTTCAGTTATTGCCTTTTTCAGTTCTAAAAACTTCATTTGACTTTTCTTCATATCTGCTACTTCTTTGCTGAGACTTTCTATTTCTTGCAGAATTTTTCTATTATTTACACTTATTTAAAGTGTGTTTGTGATATAGGATGAAGCACTTTTTAATGGAAGATTTAAAATTTTTGTCAGATAATTCTCACATGTCTGTTGCCTTGGTGTTGACATGCATTGAGTATATGTTTTTATTCAGTTTGAAATCTTCCTGGTTCTTGTTATGTGAATGATTTTTGGTTTAGCCATTGACATTTCAGTTGTTATGTCATATTACTCTGGATCTTATTTAAACCTTATGTTTTCACTGGCTTTCTCTGACATTGCTCTAGCAAGAGAAGCAGGGCACTATCTCATTACTGCCATGTGGGAATGGAACATCAGGTAGATGCCTAATAGAGAGCCAGAACTTCCACCTTGGAGCTCTAGTGACAAAATCTTTTAGCGTGTGATACTTATCCAGAACTCCCAACCCCACCCAACCTCTACTGATACATCCTTGATGGGGAGAGGTAAGTATCACTCATTACTGTTTTCCATGCAGCCTCCGCTGACCACGGAGAATGAGGATGGCCTCATTATTGCTGGACACTTGTGAAAGTCCTCACTCTTTGAGAAGCCTCTGATGACATCCTAATTGTGAGATGAAAGGGTGACTCATTAGCTTTGGTTGTAAGTATAGGTTCCTCATGAGCTATACAATGTGGGATTGGGTGGGCAATGCTTCATTACTACCTGGTGGGGATGAAACTCCAACCTCCCTACTCAGTCTCCTTTGACAGTACTCTATGGGTGGTGAAGGGGTAATTGGAGCTCTTAGTATAGTCTGGTGAGGGTCGCAACCCAGACTCACTACTTGACCTTTCCTGGTATGGGTGTGGGTGGGGCCGCAGGCGTTTTTCTTTCATGGTGATGGCATTTAGTGGGAGCAGAGCAACTATTGTCTAAAAATTTTCTGTGTTGCCCTTTTCCTGTTTTTTTTTTTTTTTTTTTTTTTTTGTGTGTGTGTGTGTGTGTGCGTGTGTGTGTGTCATTGTTAAAGAAAGCAGCTTTTAAGATTCCCCAGCCCCCACCCAGTACCTGCTGACCTTTCTATGTGCCGGCTTATTTTTCTCCATTTCTGGGCTACAAGAGGCTTAAGGAAAACCAGGGAACTTACCATCTTTTTGTTCCTTGGGTTCCAAGGTTGCTAGCCAATCTGCCTCTTCTCTCCACCACTGAGAGTCTTCTTATTCTTATTTTATCTATAATGCTCTGAGTGTTTAGTTTTACTTAGCAGGACAAATAGAGGAAAGCATGTGTACTTCACCTTCCCAGAAGTGGAAGTTGAATCCCTACAGAGAACTTTAAAACAGTAATAAAACTGAATAGCCAGTTTTGATTTTTGTCACCATAATACTCTAGTATTTCTATATAATTCCAGTGATACTCTCCTCCCAAAACTTTTATTTTTATCCTTTCAAAATATGTTTTTTTAAGTGGGGAATTGTTAACCTAAATAAGAAACAAAGAGGGTCTCTGAAAGTAAATGGCATTAATTTGGGAATAGACCATTGCTATAGAATACATGTGCCATAGTAAACTATGTGCATATTCAGGGAGGTAAAGGAAGACAAAGGTTTTAAAAGGAAAAAAATGAGGAGGATTACATAACCGTTTTCAGGTAATCTTCCTTGGCTACAAAGTGTGGGGAGTTATCTACGCTCCCAACAAAGAATCGGGTCCCCCAGGCAGGGATCCTTGCAAAGGATAAGGAAATACTGGAACATAGAAAGATAAGAATACACACAGACGATAGTGCAGTTTTATAAAGAATGGATTCATAAAAAAGGGGGACTGGGAGTCCCCACAATATTCCCGTAAATTGTGAGACCACCAGCGAAGGTTCACATCAGTATTTATGGGGACAGTGATTGGTTGCCAAGGGTAACAGACTTATATAACAGGTAGTTCGTTTTATGGTAATTCTCCCAAAAATACTTCTAGTGGTCCCTTAATTAACTTTCTCTACATGCACACACGGTTGCAAAATCTTTCTAAGAGAAACTTATAAGTTCTAAGATAAAACTATCACTTTAGCAGAAAAGTTAAACAGAGATATAGTTGCTCCATATTTCTTTATCTAGTTATTGTGGATTGAGACAGGTAATCAGGAGTCAAGCAAGAGCTGTCCCTTGGGCTAACTGCTTTTAGCCACAGGTGTCTGTCTGTTGGGTGGGCACTCTTTGATCAGCTCTCATCCCATGGCTCCATGTAAACCTGCTTTGATATTCAAAACAGGCCAAAAGCACAGTTTTGAGACTGCATCCTCACCTTGGAAAGCAGCTGGTACTGACCTGTGAGATGCCCTCCTGAAGAAAGTCATCTATTGATATGCGAACTAACACATTCACATATTCCTTCAGGGAAAAGCCCTACAGAACTCCTGAGATCATTTCTGTCTCTAATATAGCAATATTAATCTATGGACCAACAACAAAGACCAATAAAAAAGGTGATGCCAGTCTGAAGTTGGACATGCAGTTGCCGGGCCGATTTCCCTGTAGAAGTATTTTTTGTTTAAGGTTGTGATGGCCTCTGTGCATCAAGATTGTGATTTTTGCAGAGGCTTTTATGATGGTTTTGTTACCAGGCACACAAGCATGAGAACACTCTCTTTGTGGTCCTTCCTAGCTCTATTTGTCAAGGTTTTCTTAATGTTTAGTGACTCCGTTTTGGTTCTAAGAACTTTCAAAGAATATAATTTCTAAAAATAGTTTTATCAAGGAATGCTTGGCATAAATAAACTTATCAAAGTGTATAATTTGATAAGTTTTCCATGGGTATGCACCAGTAAGAAGCAACATCACAATCAAGACAGTGAACATATCCATCACCCTGAAAAGGTTATTTCTAGCCCTATGTAATTCCTCCCTCCTGCTACTCTCTGAACCCCCATTCCCAAGCAACCACTGATCTGTCTGTCATGACAGATTAGTTTGAATTTTAAAACTTATACAAATACACAGAAGTGGGATGGTTGCATCATATGGTGGGGGCATGCTTAACATTTTAAGAAACTTCTTTTCCACACTGTACATTGTTGTCTGCTTTTTTGAAGATCAGTTGGTTGGAAAAATTGGATAGCCACATGCAGAAGAATGAAACAGGAGCCCTACCTCTGACTAGTCACCAAAATTAATTCAAGGTGGATAAAAGACTTACATCTAAGGCATGAAACCATAAGTATTCTAGAGGAAAATGTAGGAAGAACTCTTCTAGATATTGGCCTAGTCAAAGAATTGATGACTAAGAACCCAATGGCAATCATGACAACAACAAAAATAAATAAGTGGGATTTGATTAAACTAACAAGCTTCTGCACAGCTCTAGAAACAATCAACAAAGCAAATAGTTCACAGAATGAGAGAAAATATTAGCACACTATGTGTCTTATGAAGGACTAATATCCAGAATTTACAAATAACTCAAGCATATCAGCAACAACAACAAAAAAAAAACAAACATCCTTATAAAAAAAAATAGGGAAAGGACATGAACAGAAGATGTTCAAAAGAAGATAAATGGCCGATAAACCTGAAAAAATGCTCAACATCATTAATCATCAGGGAAATGCAAACTAAAATCACAATGAGATATTAGCTTACCCCAGTTAGAGTGGCTTTTATTAGAAAGACAAAAAACAATAGATGCAGAAAGAAAGAAATGCTTACACAATATTGGTGGAACTGCAAATTAGTACAACCCATATGGAAAACAGTAAGGAGATTCTTCAAAGACCTAAAAGTAGATCTACCTATCGATCCAGCAATCCCACTACTGGATATGTACCCAAAGGAAAAGAAGACAGATGCTCTTGAATGTTTACTGCAGCACAATTCACAATTGTGAAGATGTGGAATCATTCCAAGTGCCCATTGACTCAAGTGTATTAATGAAATGTGGTATGTGTATTCCATGGAGTACAACTCAGCCATAAGAAAGATGAATTAATGCCTTCTGCAACAATCTGGATGGAACTGGAGACCATTGTCCTAAGTGAAGTATCTCAAGAATGGAAAAACATACAGCACATGTAGTTATTATTAAAGTGGAACTAACTGATGAGCCCACATATGCAAATAGGGAAGGAAAACTCAGTGGAAATCAAGTGGAGGGGGAGCGGAAAGGAGGGTAGATTCAAACATTTCAAAAGCAACCCATGTAACTTCAAACGTTTATACCCCTTCAATATTTTGAAATAAAGAAATTTAAGAAACTGCAACACTGTGTTTTAAAATGGGTGTACTGTTTCACATTTTCTTGGCAGAACCTCAAGTACAATGTTAAACAATTCCCTTCTCCTTACCATGAACTCATTAGTCTTAGGTTGTACTTTTTTACATGCAAACATCCATCACAACTTCTGGCACATGAACATTTGCCTTATCTGCCCTATGCTGATAAAACCCAGGTTTGTTTACTATACACCTACAGAGATGAACACAATACCCAGAACTGAACTAAGAGTGGATACCCAAGGCAGAGAGTTTATTCACTGAAGTCTTGACTGCCCGAAGGCAGTGATTTCAGACTGGAAAACAGAAAACAAGGAGGACCTCTGTAAACAATGGGAAAAGAAGGTGGATGGAAAAGTTCCCTGGTGGTAGCCAAGAAGTAGATAGCCTTCAAGGGGCATAAGAAAAATCTGTAGGCGAGAAGTGGAATGATTCACATTTTTACAGAGACTTAATATGGACACATATCATGGAGGTATTTTAGGTAAGACATATGGAACTAGGTAATGGTGAAGAGTAGAGAGAACAGAATGAACTTGTCAATGGGGGCGGCTGTGGGGAAAGGCTTGGAGGAGACACAGTCTCCCTGCTGTGTGATCCACCAGAATCCAAGATGGAGAAATGAGGAGGGTGGAAGGTCAGTTTGGAAGGCTCTTTAGGGGCATTAAAGAAATACTCCCTTTTCCCAACCAGAGCATCTAGGCCCCCCAGCATCCTCTCTCCTGGAGTGTCAGGATGGTGCATTGAGAAACATCTAAGTTGCATCTTGACACCCACCCCCTGCCTAGGGTGATGGGATTGTGTCAGGATGTTGCCTTGCGATGTCTAAGCTGTGTCTTGGGTTCCCCAGCTACTTTCCCCACCGCCACCCCAATCCCAGGACATCCGTGTGGTGCTTTGTGATGCCTAAAGTCCCGCAGGGCTCCCATTGGCTGGGGATGGCTTGGTGACCAAACAAAGCTTAAGGGCATGGCTGCACCCTATCCTGCGGAGGGTATATATACGGAGGTCAGGCGGCCTGGGTAGACTGCTGGGAAGCACTGACACGGTGAAGATGACCGGGAAATCACAAGCTTCTTGCAGCATCATTGAACAAACCCCTGCCAATGTCAAAGTTGGGAAGAAGAGGAAGGCCCCTTTTCAATCTATGTCCATAGGCAGCTTCAAGGTGAGTGACCCACCCAAGCTCCTCCCCACCTTCGCCTCGAGTTCTGCCCCCAGCTCTCCCCCTGCCCTCGCCCAGCCCAAACCCCTCTTGGGCCACACACCTTCTCATGCTCCCACGCCACCTCCACCCTCTTCCCCCATACTAGTGCCTTCTATAATCTCCCTGTTGTCTTTGCAGGTGCCCAAGGTAACCAGGAAGGAAAAAGGACCCATTCGAGGCACTTTGAGGGGAAAAGCTTCTCCAAAAGTGACACCTTTTCAACTCAACACAAAGAGGAGATAGGGCCGACACTGTTCGACCCTTGTCACCAGCTAGATGAGGAGGAAGTCAGTCAAAATGAGCAAGAGCAGGCCCCAAGAGTGAGGAGAGCTCCACCACCTCAAGCGTCACCCTCAGCAGCCAGTAACTCTGAAGTGAGGCCAGCGACCTCAGAGCTATCTGAGAAGTCTCTAGAAATCTGGCTGTGGGGACATGGCCAACCATGTCAATGAGGAATTTTTCACCAACGGGGCATATGATAGTGAGGAAAATGAAATCAACTACCTGTGAAATGGTGCATGTGTCCCTGAGTGTTCTGTGATGGTGGGGAGGGAGGAAGGAGGGAAGAGGCAGGTATGTGGGAAGGGAGGGGCTGGGACCTGTGGTGTTGGGATCAGACCAGCTTGTGCACGGAAAGCCAGACACACAGGGTAACCCCTGGACCAAATTTCCTGCTTAACACTTTCAGCCACTGAAAAGGCAAAAAAGACTTAGTATTTGTGTGTGTGTGTGTGTGTGTGTTTGTGTGTGTGTGTAAGGGGACAAGAAAGGAGAAAAGGAGAAGTGTGATGTGTGTGGGGCATGAATACCTCCTCCCAAAAATGTACACAAAGTAATTGCCTTCAGGACACCCACCCATCTCATAGTGGTGTTTGTTACCTTGCTAGGCTATGGTACCCAGATGTGTGGTCAAACACCTGTCGAGATGTTGCTGTGAAGATATTTTGTAAATGAGATTAACATTAAAATCAGTAGATTGTGA
>JAPYYL010000031.1:10292506-10312175 GCA_028534055.1 Eulemur mongoz | reverse complement strand
CCTCTCACAAAAATCAAATCATGGTGGATAACAGACTTAAACCTCAGGTGTGAAACGATTAGAATTCTAGAAGAAAACATAGGAAAGACTCTTACAGACATTGGCCTAGACAAAGAATTTATGAAGAAGACCCCTAAGGCAACCACAGCAACAACAAAAATAAATGAATGGGACATGATTAAATTAAAAAGCTTCTGAACATCCAAAGAAACAGTCACGAGAATAAACAGACCACCTACAGAATGGGAAAAAAATTTCGCATGCTACATATCAGATAAAGGACTGATAACAAGAATCTATTTAGAATTCAGGAAAATCAGCAAGAAAAAATCAAACAACCCTATCAAAAAGTGGGCAAAGGACATGAATAGAAATTTTTCAAAAGAAGCTATAAGAATGGCTAAACAAACATATGAAAAAATGCTCAACATCCCTAATCATCAGAGAAATGCAAATCAAAACCACAATGAGATATCACTTAACCCCAGTGAGAATGACCTTTATCAAAAAGTCCCAAAACAACACATATTGGTATGTATGCGGAGAGACAGGAACACTCATACACTGCTGGTGGGACTGCAAACTAGTGCAACCCCTATGGAAAGCATTATGGAGATACCTTAAACAGATTCAAATAGACCTACCATTCGATCCTGCAATCCCATTATTGGGCATCTACCCAAAAGAACATAAGTCATTCTATGACAAAGACACCTGCACCCGAATGTTTATAGCAGCACTATTCACAATCGCAAAGATGTGGAAACAACCCAAATGCCCATCAATTCATGAATGGATTAGTAAACTGTGGTATATGTGTACCATGGAGTATTACTCAGCTATAAGAAATATTGGAGATACAACATCTCTATGGTTCTCCTGGAGAGAGTTAGAACCCATTATATTAAGTCATGTATCCCAAGAATGGAAAAACAAGCATCATATATACTCACCAGAGAATTTTTTTCCCTGATCATCACCTAAATTCACATCTGGGAATGATACCAATCGGATATCAGACTGAAGTGGGGAGTGGGGGAGGGTATAAAAAAAAAAAGAAAGTGACATTAGTAGCAGCATTCAGAATTGAGGCCTATTGACTGTGAAGATAAAAACTGTAGCATCAGGTGCTCAAATAAATAGTAGTGATGTCCTAAAAGGAATGGATCTGGGACATGGTTTACCTGTATTCCTGGCTGCCATGCATCCTTGTGTCCTGTCTCTTTTCCTCCCTTAGCACTCTAGCATTCTCAACTATTAGAGACACTTCTCAATATTTTTTTCATTAATGATTTTTCCACTTAGATCAGTTAGAGTTTGTTTTTGAGTTTGCAAATAATGATCCAAACTAGTGCTATTTCCAAAACCAAGAGAAAAAGTAGAAAAAAAAATGAAACTTATGACGTATAAAAGAAAGCAGGAAAAAAGAAAAAAGAAATAAATAAAGGAGTGGGGAACAATAATTAGAAAACACAATATAATATGGCACAAATATGTACAAATATAAATGTGAGTAATAATAAATGTGACTCAGTTAATCCTTGCTATTAAAAATCTAAGACTAAAAAATAAAATAAAATAAAATAAAATCTAAGACTCACAGAGAGAATTTTTCAAAATTCAACTTTATGTTATTTTTATGTATAAGTGTTCAACCAAATACAAAATAACGTATAAATTTTGTGATTATTCTTCCACAAACTCAAGACGGAAACAAAACGATTAGTGTGGAGATTATCAGACACTTCATAATATTATATTAAATGCGTTCTATTTTCATAGCTTTTAATTTATAATACCCTATGCAGCCTATAAGATAAATATAACATTATTTTTAGGAGTGAAAAATACTCAGAGAGTTTAATGTCTTTGCAATAATTTAGGGAATAGCTAAACCGGATTGAAAATTCCAAGTTCAGTACTATTTCTACTATGTCACAATTGTCCACAATGGACAAAGGTAAATAATTTTGCTTCTTCATAGACATAATTTTGATAAAATTTTCTAAGTTTGTAAAGGACCCCAGAAATCACATCATGATTTTAGGAAAGATTAAAATTGCTTTATTCACTAATGATCTCATTATATTGTGAGTAGTTTGAAGGTAAATAATATTTTTGTTCACCTTTATAGCCCTATTGACTTGCTTAACACTTGGCACTTAATAGGTGCCCAATAAATGTTTGTTGAATGAATACCTGAATACTCTAAAACAAACCACTTTTAGCAATGTAAGGAAAGTTAAAAATGAAACAGTAACATTATCTAAAAATAAAAACTCTAAATTCTTACTTTCAATTAAAATTAATGATTATTAACATAGTGTAGCACTTGGAGCAGAAAACAGAAGTGACTGTGTATTCTCTCTCTGTCTCTACCAATCTCTCTCTCTCTCTATGTGTGTGTGTGTATGTATATATATTGACATATGTATACATATATATAAATACTAAGCTAATTCAAAAGGTATTATTTAATATATAAGGGCATTACTCGTGTGTTGATTTTAAAATTATTTCACAAATCTTATATTTAATCATTAAAACCTCACCATGATGGCTCCTCTCAGTTTCAATTAAGTTTGATTGAAATTGGATATGTAAGTTTTTAAACCTCAAATTCTATAATATTACCTAAGATGTTGTTTAAACCTACAAGATAAAAATCAATATTACTGCCTATAAAGATGGGGTATAAAATTGTTAGAAGGCTAAGATTGTAAAAAACTTTTAACAGAAATGAAAGGAATGTAAGCAACAAACTTATTATTCTACAGGAATACTATTTTCTGACTGGTTTAAATTATTAGTAAAGATATAGGTTCTTTGGCATAATGTTAAGAGCTACAATAATATAATAATAAATTACAGTATAAGAGCTTTCTGTGTGAATATTAAAATGTGCCCTATATATCACAATAATCACACATTATTTAGCCAGTATTATTGATGTGATACATTTATTTGGTGGTTATTTACTGATACTTTGAAGTAGAAGAATGTGCACATCATTTCCTGTTAAATAGTGACATAAGGATTCAGATAATTTCAAACCCTATTTCAGATTATGGTAACATTGTTTTCTTAGGGGCAGGGGCAGGAGGAATCATTTTCTATCCTCCACTAAGAGGAAGGCATTCAGTAACATGGACAGTTCACATGATTTTATACAACTTCAAAAGGTCACATGACTTCAAAACCTCTGGCCCTTGGGGTGGTCAGGTAAAGCTTCATGGTAAAGCAGGACTATGCGTGCCTTGAAGACAGCAAATAATTTAATGGGAAAGGAAAATGAGTTGGAAATTCCAAGCCATAGAGGAACATGATAAAAAAATAACTCTGGTATAATTTATAGAGAGAAATAACAAGGAGATCAGATGAGCCAGAGCTGTGGTCCATTTGAGAAAAGTGGAAGACAGGCTTGGAATGTTGGGTTGGGACTAGATAGAGGATTTTGAATAAAAGGCTCAAGAGATTCCATTTTATCCTGGTTGCTAATTAAGAACTTTTATAACACAGGGTAGACTAAGTTATGATGAAATTTAAAACAAAAATCTTAGTGTCTTAAAACAAAAGAAAACCTCTGTCTCTGGTTCCTGCTACATGTTCACCTCAGGTTGGTGAGGGGTTTGCTTCACGTTTTTCTCATCCAGGCATGCAGGCTAAACCACCAAAAATGTTTTCACCATCTAAAATGTCACCATGGAAGAAACACGAAAAAGGGTATGCACGCACAGGCTCTGCTCTGATTTGAATGTTTGTGTCTTTTCCAAAATTCATGTTGAAACTTCTTTTATATGACAATATTAAGAGGTGAGGCCTTTCAGGAGGTGATTAGGACATGAGAACTCTGCTCTCATGAAGGGATTCATGCCTTATATTAATAAAAGGGCTTGAGATGGGTTAGTCCATTCTCCTTTTTTGCTGGTCTGCCTTCCTACATGTGAGGACTCAGGGTTCAATCCTTCTGCCATGTGAGGATGCCAAAAAAAGGCCCTCCCCAGACACCAAACCTGCTGTGCCTTGGTCTTGGACTTTCCAGCTTCCAGAATTGTGAAAAATAAATTTCTGTTTTTTATATATAAAAAAAAGAATAATATATAAATGGAATCATACCATATGTAACTTTTTACTTAGCATAAACTATGGTCTGAATGTGTCCCCCCAAAAAAATCATGTGTTGAAACTTAATTGACAGTGTGATACAATGAAAAGTTAGGACCTTTAGGAGGTGGTTCAGTCATTAGTGTGGAGCCCACAGGAAGGGGATTAGTGATCTTATAAAAGAAGTGAGAAGGACGAGTTTGCCCCTTATGCCATGGGAGAACACAACAGGAAGCACCATCTATGAAGCAGAGCGCCTTCACCAGATATCAAATCTGCTAGCACCTTGAACTTGGACTTCCCAGCCTCTAGAACCATGAGAACATAATTTTCTATTATTTATAAATTACCCAGTCTAAAGGAATTTATTGCATTATAGCTGCCTGAATGAACTAAGATAGCATTCTCTTGAGGGGTTGCATATATCAATAGTTTCTTCCTTTTTATTGCTAAGTATGATAATATTCTATTCATTGATGTACCATAGTTTGTTTAACAATCACCCCATTGAAGGTCATTTGGGCTGTTTTCAGTGTTTGGGTGTCATGAATAAAACTGCTGTGAACATTTATGTACAGGTTTCAGTGTGATCACACATTTTCATTTGTCTGGGACAAATGCCCAAATGTGAAATATGAGTTGTATGTTAGTTGCATGTTTAGTATTTTTAATTAATAGGCTTTAATTTTTAGAACAGTTTTAATTTATAGAAAATTGAGCAGACAATACTGAGAGTTCACAATACCTTCATCCTCCCATAGAGTTTTCCTTATTATTAACTTCTTATTTAGTGTGGTAAATTTGTTACAATTAATGAACCAATATTGATAAATTATTATTAACTAAAGTCTATTGTTTATGTTCAGGTTCACTTTTTGTGTTGCACAGTGCCGTGGTTTTGGAAAACTGTATCATGGCATTCAACCACCATTCCAGTATCACATAGAATATATTCACTGCCCTGATGAACTTATTGTGCTATGTCTATTCACTGCTACCGCTTCTCCCTGAATCCCTAACACCACTGATCTTTTTATTATACAATAGTTTTGCCTTTTGTAAAATGTCATATAGGTGGAATCATATAGGGTGTAGACTTTTTAAACTACATTCTTTCACTTAGCAACATAAGTTTAAAATTCCTGTCTTTTTTTCATGGCTTGATAGCTCATTTAAAGAAAATGCTGAATGATATTTTTATTCTGTGGTATGGATGTACCACAGTTTATTTATCCATTCACCTACTGAATATCATGGGATATCATGGTTGCTTCCAATTTTGGGATGAATAAAGCTGCTATAAACATATGTGTGCAGGTTTTTGTGTGGAGGTAAATTTTCAACTACATAGAGTGAATATCTGTGTGTGCTTGCTGCATCATATAGTAGGGCCATGGTTGGCATCGTAAGAAACTGCCAAACTGTCTTTCAAACTGGCGTACCATTTTGCATTCCTACCAGCAATTAATGGAAATTCCTATTGCTTAGCATCCTCACCAGCAATTTTTATTGTCAGTGTTTTCCATTTTGGGCATTGTATAGGTGTAGTGATATTTCATTGTTGTGTAAACTTGTAAATGCCTAATGACAAATGATGTTGAACATTTTTTCACGTGCTTCTTTGCCATCTCTATATCTTCTTTGACAAGGTGTCTTTTCAGATCTTTTGCCTATTTCTAAGCTGATCATTTGTTTTCTTACTGTTGAGATACAAGAGTTCTTTGTATATTTTGGATACAAGTCCTGTATCAGATACATATTTTGCAATTATTTTCTCCCAGTCCATGGCTTGTCTTTTCATGCTCTTGACAGTGTCTTTTGCAGAGCAGAAGTTTTTAATTTTAATAATGTATAACTTATCAAGTTTGCCTCCATAGTGGAGCAGCAGTCCAGTTTCCCCTTGCTAGTCCAGATCAGTCACCCCAGCCAACACAGCAACTCTTAGCCTGTTGAGACAGAGACATGAAGAAAGAGCCCAAAGTGACTGGTGGCAGTCTTCACTTCCAGTTGAGTGGAATCATTGTTGTGTCTCCTGGAGAAAGCATTCCTCCACCTGGAACTATGAATTCTAGGCCAGCAGAGAATAAGGTTGTTGTGAGAACAGGAAGCAAAACTTTTGCTGGTAGGTCACTAGGGGTAAGATAGATGCTGCGACGTCGACTTCCACCCCTTAATTCCTGGACCTTTGAATCCTGGCTATGACAGAAACCACACCATATATTGGATGCTGATTCAGAGCATATACGCCCTTCTAGAGAACCGCTGCCCTGCAAAGTATTCTAACCTACTTGGTACTGTTAACTATGACTTCAAAAGGGCATTACCCTGTTATTTTTCACAAATATATTTGTTTGTGTATCTATGCATATATATATATATATATATAGCAAATACTTTTATTTCCTTTCCTCCATTACTCCATTATCATGTAATATACATGTGTTGACTTCATACCAGTATTTAGGTATTTTTGATTTTATGTAATATTATTTAAATTATGGGATATCTGCACAAGAAAAACCTCATTGAAGGAACTTATCTTTCCTTCTGGGGAAACAATTAGTATTTTTCTATTTGTGTGCAGGACAGTTGTATTATGTTAGGCAGAATCACGACCTTGCTATTGTCTTTATTTGGACCTTAGGTATGGTCTAAGCAGCTGCGTATGGGCGCCAAGTGGAGACGGGTTTGACTGCTGATGGTTAATTTTATGTTCTGACTTGGCTAGGCTCAGATAGCTGGTCAAATCCTGTGTCTGAATGTTTCTGTGAGGGTGTTTTTGAAGGAGTTTGGCCTTTCAGTCAGTAGACTGAGTAAAGATCGCCGTCACCAATGTGGCAGAAACTGAGCCTCCACAGAACAAAAAACGTGGAAGGAGGGTGAATTCTCCCAATTTCTGAGCTAAGATATCCATCTTCACCTCTTCCCAGATCACTCATCTCCGGTTGTCAAACCTGCAGACTCCAGGACTTACACCAGCATCTCCCTGCTCCCTGCTTTCATTGCTTCTATTTCTGTGGAGAACGCAGATTATTGGAAACATGTAGGCCACTATCTACACAGCACTCTTCTTAACCTAAACCCATGGCCTAAAGCGATCCCTGTTTATGGAGCTAAATCTCAGGTCTAGCCGTGGGCCCTGTTCAGACCGGCAGTAAGATATTTTCCTACAACCCAGTGGACACATCCACCCAGATGGGCCAGAGCACCTCGCTACCTGCACACTCCCCACTGACCTCATCCTCCCCACTCTTCCTTATCCCATCTTGACCAAGTCTTCCTCCTTCCCCCTCACTTTCAGCTAAGGGGAGCAGCTCCCACTTAGTCAGCAGCCCCAAAAGTCAGATCATTAAAGATTCTCACCATTATTTCATAGATCCGGACTTCCTAAAACTTTCATGTGTGTATATACCTCACCACCCTTCCCGCAGCAGACACCATTAAGTAACTGGTCCCTTCCTAAATTTACTTTTTGTTTTTCTTCAAAAGATGTTCAATAACTGTTTGCTGCATCAATGAATGAATGGATCAAAATACCAGAGATTCCCATTGGCTGATTCAAAGTGTGGAGCCTGCCCCCTGCCTGGGCCTTCTGCCTTCATGAAAGGCATGTGCCATAACTGCTCATCTGACATCAGAGTTCCCCTGGAGTGTCCCTGAGAGAGTCATCGTGGACGTCTCGACCCCAGGCCCAATCACCATCTTGGAGTTGTGGATGCTGCCAAAAGGATGGGGCCTGATGCTTCCTGCACTGGGCCACACACTTCCCCGTCAGTGTGACAAGGAAAGGTACGACTTCTTATGTCATGGCAAGTCCACAGCCAGCCCCTCATTGGCAGATCCTGGGGTGATTAACTCCAGGGCTTCCTTCCTCCAAGTAGCTGTACTGCTACCTTCCCCCGCCCAGTGCCCATCCAGGCCTGTCTCACCTATTGGTATCGAACGCCAACCCACCCACCCATGCAGTGGAGTTTCAGGGGGCCCAGGGTATACAGGGGATTAAATCCCAGCCCCCACAAGTGTTGACACAGCTCCGAGCCTGGGACACTTGCCAGGGTGCACTGTACCACTAGAGGCATCAAGGGACTTCATGGGACTCACCCAGAGTGATGCAGGGTGCCAGCTATGCTCTTCCAGACAGAGTTGGGGACTCCTAAGGGGGATGGGGTGTTTTCATCCACCTAACAGACCTGGTCACTCAGATCACACTGCAGCTTCCAGCTGGGGACAAACTATAGGCCCCAGATTTCCCAAGCCCATTCATGGGCCTTGTCCTGTCCTCCTCCCTGTCCCTTCCCTCCCTCTGGTCCTTCCCCCACTGGGCTGAGCTCTGAAGGCAGAATTCAGAGTGCCAGCCTGCCTGGGGCTCTGTGGCCATGGCTTTACACATGGTCTCTTACCTGCACTCTGGCCACCCCTGTTCTCGGGATTCCCCCCAACACCACTCACTCGCTGAGGTGTCGTGTCTGCTCTCCTGTCCTGGCTCCTGCTCACTGTAACCAAATCTGTCCTTCTCTAATGGAAAAGGTACGCTGGCATTTCCAGTGTTTAAATCAAGCCTAGAGGAAGGTCTTACTCAGGACATCACTACCTGAATCCATCTTCATCTGGGGGAAGAAATAACCTAATCAGAGACAGTGGAGATGCAAATTAAAATAACAGTGAAACAATATTTCTTCACCAAATTTTATTCATAATTTTCACCAAAATTGAAAAGATTGATAAAATAAGATATTTGTTAGCGTGTAGGATATTCACATACATTTCTGAGAAAACACATTGGTACTGTATTTTTGGAAGAAAATTTTGATGATATTTGTAAAAAGTTGAACTATTCATACTATTTCCTCTTTCAGCCAATTTCCATGGTAATGTATCTTTATTATTAGAAAATATACATATTTGCCAAAGAATTTCAGGTTCATGGATATTATTTCAGTTCTATAATTCATAGCAACAAACGGAAAACAGCTTATGTGCTCATCAGAAGAAAGGTTTAGTTAACTGTGACAAACAGCTACTTTACAGTTCTAGGGAGCAGTTACAAAAGTGGGGGGGAAGGTCCTGCACCCATCTTATTAAGTGGCAAAAGCATGTGATATATCTATATGTCCATCATACCTGTGAGTATTTAACAGCACTGTATGTTTTCATAGTGCATCTACATCTTAAAAAACCCTAGAATAAGGCTTACATTAATGCACACTATATTACTATGAACAATAGTGGTGACCTCTGAGGAGGGGACTGAACTGTAAGTGAACTTTGTAAAGAGAGGAATTGTGATTTATCTCTATTTTTAGAAGTTTTTGTAAGAAGAATATAGGAACTATTCCTTTGCAATTGAAATATCTAAATAAGCTTGATACCAAAACTAGTAGCTGTGTATTATTTGAAGTAATGGCAAGGTCATGCAACAAACTCTGATATTTGAATGGCTTAACACAAGAAATGCTTATTTTCTGTGCATATAAATTCTGATGTCATTTGTCAGGGGCTCTCAAGTGACCGGAGAGCCCTGGCTGCTTCCTCCTTGTGACTGCCCCATCTCACATGGAGTTGCCTTGCTTACCATTGAATGGAGGGAGAACACGAGGAAATGGCGCCCTGGCTCTCCAGTGCCTGGATAGTCACATGACCATTCCTCATTACAAGTGGACTGCACTGTTCCCATGTGTCCAGGATGGAGAGGAAGACAAGATGTGTAAGAGCACTTAAAATCCTTGCCACAAACTGTTACATAGTAGGTGCTCAACAAAAAGCAATGGCTATAATGTGTTATGACAACACCCTTTACTGCTGGGAGGAGTTTCTGAGAAGGCCAGATTTTTCCCAAGCTCTCCAAATTTCGAAAGTGCCTACTACATGAGAGGTGCTTTCAATTGCAGGGTCACATGTAGTTTTCCAAGGATCCTGTAAATGTCAGCAGGAAGGCTTTGCCTTCTTCACTCAATGGCACTTTTCTGCATTATCCTTTAGAACAGAATCTGTCATCCCAGTAGGCTGAGGACTTTCTCTTTCCATTTGACATAGGGACAAAATCTTAACCTGTGAGTCTCTGCTACCTCTTCATGACTGAACATCTGCACAGGATGTCCTTAGTCACACTGAAAGCCAGGACTTTCCTATGGGGCAGATACATAGAGCAGAAGCACTGGAAAGATGGTTATTCCTTCATTTTTAATCTGAGCTGGCATGTCTACTAGGGAACCACTTTTTACTTCCTAGGGGAATACCAGAGTTTCAGGAATTCAGCTTCAGAAGATATTTGCTTCACAGTAATTTCCATAGTCTTTCCTCATTTACCAATATAAAGGAGATGCTATGAACTGAACTTTGTCCCCTTGCCTCAATTTTATATGTTGAAGCCCTAAGGCCCAATGTGATGTATGTGTAGATGGGGACTTTTGAAAGTAATTAGAGTCAAATGAGGTCATGAGAATGGGGCCCTGTTGATGGGATTAGTGCCTTCATAAGAAGAAATATGAGAGAGGTTTCTTGCTCTCTCTGTCTCTCTCTGTCATGTGTACACACAGAGCAGGCATCTATCCACAAGCCAGGAAGAGAGCCCTCACTAGTGATTAAATATGCCAGTACATTGATCTCAGACTTCCCAGCCTCCAAAACTGTGAGGAATAATTATCTGCTGTTTAAGCCTCACAGTCTATAGTATTTTGTTCTGGCAGTCTAAGCTGACTAATATGAGAGACTTTGGTTTTTGACCACCCCGGAAAGCTCTTTAATCTATGTATGTGCTCAGTGGCCAGTTTCATATAAGGCACCCCATTAAAATTCTATTGTAAATATCGTGTGGGGGGCGGTTTAAAAACTTTCCCTCTGACTTCAGTGTTCTATCTCAGGAACTGGTAAACTGTGTGCCAAATCAGATCCCACTCAACAGATTATTTGGAAGACATTTGGGGAATGTGTTGAAGACATCCAACAGGACAATCAGGTGTCTAAAGTTCACTATTCAAATTGAAAGGGAACTTTGCTATCAGAGGGGTTCCAGGGTGAGGGAGAGGAACTATTAAGGGCCTTCTGCAGAGAGTAGAAATACTCTATGTCGGGGGAGGAGAAGTGACTCTGGGCAGTGCCACTGGCAGGAGGGCACAGCCTTTAGAGGATGCAGCCACAGAGAGCTGTGCAGCAGGCCAGATACCAGAGTTGGACAGGCAGGCCCACAGGGCAAGACTTATAAAAGGACATGGTAATGTAGTAAAGTACTGGTACTGCACAAAAATGCTGACATCTGGGCAGGTTTGGCTCTCAAGGAACCACATACAATCCCTAAATTGTATTTGGTTCACATTGCCATTCTCCTTCTTGACTTAGTCATTGCAGTCTGCCATAAGGAAATAATATAGACCAGAAGCTCAAACAACACACATTTATTTTCTCATAGTCCTAAGTCTGAAAAGTCTGAGACCAGGGTGCCAGAGTAGTGGGTGTCTTGTGAGGACTTTCTGGCTTTTAGATGGTCACCCTCTCTGTGCATTCTCACGTGGCAGAGAGAGATAAAAAGAGCTAACAACCTCTCTGGTGTCTCTTCTTGTAAGGGCACTAATCTCATGATTAGGGCTGCACCCTCATGGCCTCAACCAAACCGAATTAGCTTCCAAAGGCCCTATCACCAAAGATCATCACATTGGGGATTAGGGCTTTAATGTATGAATTCTGGGGGACACATTACATTTCATAGCACATTTTTGGGCCTGCTTTTAGTACCTGGCCCACAGGCCTTGTTTTGTTTGCCTTAGAAACATTATGAAATCATGAGAAGAGAAATGAAGCAAGACCAAGGTCTCCTTCAGGTTGGGAGAAGTGGGAATGCTGTGGGCTATAGATGAATTCAGATCATATGTTTTCACAGGCCGTCATGACAAGGTGCCAGGAACTGGGGGTTTAAACAACAGAAATGAATTGTGTCATTTTCCTGAACCCTGGAATTCCATGATCAAAGGGATGGCAGGGTCGATTTGTTCTGAAGCGTCTTTCCTTGGTTTTGGAGATGGCTGTCTTCTCCCTGCATGTCACAGAGTCATCCTTCTGTGTGTGTCTGTGTCCTAATATCCTCTTCTCATAAGGACACCAGTCATTAAATTAGAGGCCACCCTAAACGTCTTTAAAGACCATATCTCCATTTACAGTAACACTCTGAGGTACTGCGGTTTAGGGCTTCAGCATATGCATTTTAGGACAGACACCATTCTGTCCATAATGGCAGGGGATCTAGTCCCAACCCCGTTGCTTACTAGCCACGTGGTTATGGGAATCTACCAAGCCCTGTGAGCCTGAGGTTCTTCATCTGTGAAATAGGTTTGATAGGGTCTGTCTTGTAATACTGTTGGAATGTGTGTAATGTATGTAAAGCACCCGACTCAATGTCTGGCATATGTTAGATCTTTACTGATTGACAGTTATTTTCATTACTAATATATTTGGACCTCTGATCTTACTACACTTACCTCTGGGAATTTTGTTTTTGCTAGTGTTGCTATTATCTAGGAAACCTCTTAGTATGCAGTGCAATAGGACAGGGAATTCCAATTCAGCCAAAAATGTTGCTTCATGGATAAAACTCAGTAAAAATTCCCTCCTAGATGATTTACTATTTAATTTTGGCATGGGGGAGTGTTCTTCAGCTGGATACAGCTCAAAGGTCCTGGCATCTGAGTCAAGGACCAGCTCCTTCCCTCCCTCCCAGCTGCTTTTCCAGCCAAACTGCTATTTTCATCCATTTCATCACCACTTCAAATCTAAGCCCTTACAATTGGCCAAATTACACTTGAGATAACCTAATTAAAATGCCATTTTAATAGTGTCAGCTCTGGCTCTCCCAACCAGGCAGATGTGCACCTGGCTTGTGGCTTGGGGGCCTCACTTCATGGGAGATTCACCCTATCTCTCAGGAAATCCCTGCAGAGGATGATTGTCGATAACCTGACTCTTGAATTTGTTCATCCACAGTGGGACAAGAGCACAGGACACTTTCCACACCCGCCCCAGCTGGAGATTCCTCTCTGCTTTGCTCAGCATCCAGAAGGAACTGCTCAGGGAAGTTCTTCCTTCAAGGCTTTGTTGTCAGTGCTAAGTCACGAGTCACATGGTCTGACAGTCTGGCCCTGCCACCACCCAGCTTCATTACAACCAACTCCCACAGAAGGAACTGCAGTTTTCCCAAGCCCCAAACCATCCTGTCTCAGGGCCCTCACACCCCACTGGTCTCAGCAGAAGCACCACCCTTCAACACTTCCGTCACTTGTTCTTTAGGACTTACAGGCCACCTCACCACCTTAATTATATGACTCCAGCTCTCAGACTCTCTAACTCTATGGGCACGGGTGGGTCTGGCTCACCCTAGTGTCTCCATTAACCCAGGGCCTTTCAAAAAGCAGATGGTCAATGAATATTTTGGGAACAAGTATGCCAGTGAGCAGCGGCTCTTATTTATTGAGATTAAATTTCCCCTATATTCTAAAATATGCCAAGAAAATTCACATACACACATATATTTTAATTTTATAGAAAATCACGTGAAAAAGGATAAGATTGTAATAAGGACATGTCTTTAAATTTTATTTCTCTATTACATAACTCCATATATTTAAATGCAAAGTTCTTTCACATTTCCAAGAAAATTCCTATTGAAATGACATTCTAATTCCATCTTGTTCTGAGCAGCAAAATGAAATGGAAGGTGACCCCATTTCTTTTTCAAAATGCCAAACTCTTACTTTTGATAAGCAAAATTATATGTGTGGTCAATATTATTCCCCAACTTAGAGGCTGAAGATAATTAAAAGTTCTATGAAAACGAAGAAAATTTGAAAAATTCCCAAAGGTAAACAAAGATCAATATGAAAACTCACAAATGTTACGGACACAAAATGTTATGAACTGGTGGTTTCTCCAAGCTACTGGGACCTCCACTACTTTAAACACTGACTGCTGTCTTTGAACACAGAGGAAAGAAAGAACTCATTTTTCATGGGGCAGGAGGAGCTGCTGGAAGGGGACCTGGATGTGAACTGGCCCTGCCCCCTCCATTGGCCTTGGCTGAAGCTCCTGCTCACTCCCTCTCTACCTCATCTCTCAAAGCTTCTTCATAGAGGATTAGGAAGTATCTGGGATCTCTCCAATTGAGCTTGGCCACATATTTCTGACTTTCATCTTGCTGGTTTCAGCATGGGCCCTGGGAACCCACAGGAACTCATAACATGCAGGATCACTGTTAGGCACCTGCAGGTACTACAGGTACCCTTCCTGCACCCAATCCTGGCTGATGAGCTACCCAGGCTCCCCGTACATATAATGCTCACCCCCAGCAGGCACCCCCATCACACCCAGTGCATCCAGATAACCTCCTCCCGAGTGCAGTTGCCCTCGATGTAGATCACACCCTCCTCATTATCAGGAGGCCGGCCTTGGGAAAGCGCTGACTATCATTCAGCCCCTCACTCTAGGTGAGGTCCAGGGCAGTGACAAGGACATAGGAGTGGTTGGCAGGATCCAATTCCTTCACATCGACGCCAAAGACCAGCTGCATGCACTCGGAGGCTTTGATGAAGATCTCAGGGAAGTGGTCTTGGTAATCTCTGAGGACAATATTCAGCATTTCTGCCTCGGTGATCCTTCATTTGATACTTGAGGAGCAGGAAATCAACCAAATCAGACATCTTCTCTTCCAGCTCCTCTTGCAGCAGGTATGCAGGGACTACCTGGTCCTGGGAGGTGCTTAGCCCCTCCTCTTATGCGGTGTTGGATCCCTCATCATAGCTCCGGATTGTAGGCCAGGCCAATGGGGGAGGAGGAGCCTCCCTGAGGACTCTGCGGAGGACCCAGTGTTGCAGTGGCAACCTCCTTCAAGTTGTCTGAGGTCACAATAAAGGAGGGGGCACCTGCCCCCTCCTGCTGACATCCGGGAGCCTGTGCACCCACCAGGCCCTGCGCCTCTGTTTGGGCCAGGAGGCCTTTGTTAAGCTTGCAGCACTGACTCCTATGATGGTGGTGGCAGCTCTGAGGCATGATGGCTCTGGTTGGGGTCAGTAAGCAGGGGTGTTGGCAGCAGTCAAGCGATGGTGTCCCACAGACCTGTGAAGAGAGGGAGCATGTCAGTGGCCTCAGTGAGAACAACACCCGGGGTGCTCTTATAAAGTGCAACCTACAGGCCTTCTCCTTAGGTGATGCCCTGGAGCCTCCCAGAGCTCCTCTCCTCCTGGTCAGCCTGTCCCCTGAGCACATGTACATGAAAGGAGATGGCTCCTAAGTCGCAGTTGGACTGCAGAGTGTGAGGGTCCAGGGCAGATAGTGGGTGGGTGGGGCGGGGCACTAATGGGTCCCCTCTCTCCTTGGGAGGGCAGAGCCTCTGGCCCACATTCAGAATGTGTACCTCACCTTGACTCCTGGCCCGGCCTGGGCCTCCTCTGCTCTGTGCCCTGAGGACACTGCCTCAGACCAAGATCTCAACATGGGTTCCTGGATCCCCTGTAAGGGAAAGTGAGGGACCCTCATGCTGCAGATACATGCACAGCCCTGGTACGCCTAGTGCTGTCAGGAGGGTGGTCCAGGCTCTGTGAGGTGCCTACCATTCCAGGGTGTATGGTCATCTCCGTGCTCACTCAGGGCCCTCACCTTTTGCCAGGAGGGCCCTAGACCCCACCCCTCTACTCGCCTGAGAAACTCTCAGAACAAGAGCTCACATCCCTGATGTGGAGCAGAAGGCAGTGAGTGGGCCCAGCATCTCCCAGGGATGAATGCAGGGCCTGTGTCTGACTATTCTGGGGTGGGGATTCACTCAACCCTCCCTAAGGATATGTACCTTTAATCCTGGCAGGGCCTCGACCCACCCCTACGGACTTGACATGGTCCATCTGATCTCAGGCCAAGCTTTAACTCCTGAGGATGCCCCTCCCCACCTGCCGTGAGAGCCAGAGTTTGCCATGTCTTGCTGCTCCCACCTGTATCCTCCGGGGACTGAAAACAGAGAAGACAGACTCTGTGGGGTCCCTTCTTTCTGGGGTGGGTAAGTACTTTCAGTCCTTACTAAGGGTACTTATCTTGACTTCTGACAAAACCTGGCACTCCTCCCTCAGCTGATGTGAGGCTGCACCTCTCAGAACAAGGTCCTCTCCTCCCTGACACACTCCCCAGGTAGAAGTCTAGGATCAGCACATGTGGTCACCCATGCTTTGGTCCTCCCAGGGACAACAACTGGCATAGGGGATGGACGGGCTCTCTCTATTGGGGGTACGAGGTCCCCTCACTCATCCCCCTGTGTCCTCACCTTGATGATGCCTAGCAGGCCTGGGACTCTTTCCTGTGCCGACCTGGAGCTGCGACACTCAAACCAAAGTTGTAACCACACTCAGCCCCTTCAGGCAGTAGTGAGGGAGCACCAGGTCTGGCCACCCTGTCTGGACCTTCCAGGGCTGACTGTGGGGACAGGGTGTTTCTGTGAGGCCTCCACTGTTCTGCAGTGGGGTACCCCTAGTCCTCCCTCACACCAAGGTGTTCACCTTCCTCTTGGCCATAAAGAAGCATGGGTGTACTATATGTGGCCATCCTGCCCAGGGTCTCCCAGGGATGAAACTAGGGTCAAGATTGGGGCCCTTCTGTCCTGGGATCCTGAGTCGCCATCCACCTCTTGTCTCCCTGTAGGGTCTGGGCATCTCCCTCTGCTCACCTGATGCTGTGCTCACTGTACCAAACCCCTACCCTCCCTTAGACGCAGAGGTGGCTGTCAAGATGCACGTGCCAGGCCACCCTGCATGGGTCTCCCAGGGCTGATGGCAAGGACAGGCATCTGTGGGCTTCCACCCTATCCTGAAATCTAAGGCTCCCTCCCCTCCTTCTTATCTCTGTGTTCTTATCTTGGCTACCTGGTACAGCCTGCGTCTCTTCCACTCACACCAATGCCCTTACTTCTCTCCACCCCTGAGATGTAAGTCATTGGCCCCCACACCCTGGGCCATCCCAGTGGTGATATTCAGGGTGGAATGGGATTGGCGGTGGGAGACCTCAGTACTCCCTCAGGGTCCTGACCTTGATGCGTGGAATAGCTTGAACCCACCCACCCCACCCTATATCCTTGAGTCATCCCCAGGTCACAGCAGGCTCCGACTCCCAGAGTCCCCTAAATACTAAGGGGGCAGGACTGAGCCTGAGATGTCTGCCCCAAGGTGGCCCAAGGCTGACAGCAGAGGCAAAGCTGGATTATTTTGGGACGCTTTACCTGGGGTGGGGGCCCCCTCACTCCACCCTCATCATCTCACTTGACTCCTCACAGAACTTGGGCTCTCTTTCCTTGGGCGATCTGAAGCCTCCCCCTGAGACCATAGCCTTGCCTCTGTCAGCCCCTCAGACGCAAGTCAGTTGGGGTTACATCCGGGCCCCCTACACTGGGGCTTTCATTTTTGCGGGCTGACAGCAGGAATAAGAATGGACTTTGGCGCCCCCTATCAGGATGTAGGTGGGCCTCTCAATCCTCCCTTAGGGACCTGCCCTGTATGGAGCTGAGACAGCCCCGGGTCATACCAGGCTCCGACTCCCAGAGTCCCGTAAATCCTAAGGGTTAGGTACCGAGCCTGACAAGTCTGTCTTGGGGTGGTCCACTGCTGTCAAGCAGGAGCAAAGTTGGATTATTTTGGGATCCCTCTACCTGGGATGGGGCCCCCTAAGTCCACCCTCATCATTTCAACTCACTCCAAACAGAGTCTGAGCCCTCTCCCCTCCGTCGAGGTGAAGCCCGCCCCACAGACCAACGGTCTCGCCTCTCTCAGTCCAACAGATGGATGTCAGTGGACGTCAGATACCACCCTCCACCCCGGCTTCCAGGGATGACAGCAGAGGTGGAGTTGGATTATTTGGGGACTGTTTACTTGATGGTGGGCCTCCTCAGTCCACCCTCCACATCTCATTTGACTCCTCACAGAGACTGGGCCCTCTCTCCTCCAGTGACGTGAAGCCTGCCCCTCAGACCAAAGGCCTCGCCTCTCAGCCCACCAGGGGAACGTTGGTGGACTTCAGATCCCACCCTGCACTCTGACTTCCCTGGATGACAGCAGGGGGGAGCTGGATTATTTGGGGACCCCCTCAGTCCACTCTCTGCATCTCACCTCACTGCTAACAGATCCTGGGCACACTCCCCTCTGCTGATCTGAAGCCTGCCCCTCAGGCCAACCGCCTCATCTCTGTCAGCCCCCCAGAAGGATATCGGTGGACGTCACAGCCGGCCCCCCACATGCGTGCTTCACCAGCCCCCACACACGTGCTTCACCGGGCTTCCCCAAGCTTCCCCGGGCTGACAGGAGAGGTAGAGCTGGATTATTTGGAGACCCCCTACCAGAGGGAGGTCCCCTCACTCTACCCTCACTCAGCATTTCACCTTGAATCCTCACAGATCGTAGGCCCTCTCCTCACGGATGACCAGAAGTCTGGACCTCAGACCAATGGCTTCACCTCTGACAGCTCCCTCATCCTGCAATTCGGTGGATGTCACATCCAGCCCCGTACCGGGGTTTGCCAGGGGTGACAGCACGGACAAGAATGGAATGTGGGGCCACCTATGAGGATGTGGCAGAGCCTGGATAATCGCCCACTATGGCCCTCAGTTGACCCTAGGTCAAATCAACATATGACTCCCAGAGTCCCTTGTCTTTTAAATGGGAAGGCTCAGCCTGACAAATTTGTCCCAGGGTGTCCCAGGGCTGAGAGCAGGGGCAGAGCTGAATTATTTGGGGCCCTCTGCCATCTGCTGAGCTGAATTCTGGGCCTCACACCAAGGCCCTCACATCTGTCAACCCCTGAGGCAGAAGTCGATGGACATCACCGATAGCAGAGGCAGGGATGGGGCCCCTCTATCCTAGGGTCTAAGGTTCCACTAGTCCTCCTTCAGTGTCTCATCTTGACTGCCAGCAGAACCTCGGTCTCTGTCCACACTACAATGGGATCACCCACAGCTGACCACTAGTACAGTGCTGGGGCCTCTCCCATTCTGGAGTCCAGGGCTACCTTGTCCCCCCTCAGGGCCCTCACCTCGATTCCTACTGAGGCATGTGACACCTCCCTGGGTTTACCCAAGTATGCCCCAGTAGACCAAGGCTTACACTGCCCTGAATCGCTTGAGGCAGAACTTCACCTACAGAGGACAACACCTGTATTGTCGAGAATTGAGGGAGTGGTCCAGCTGACAACTCTGCCTGGAATCTTCCAGGACTGACAGGACAGAGATGGATCCTTTGGGATTCCTATGTTCTGGGGTGAATGCACACCTCAGTTGTCACCCATGAGAGCTTTCATCTTGGTCCTTGGCTCCTTGATTAAATGCTCTGTGGTAAATGGGCTCTCCCTTCCACATCAGACCACTTGTCCTGCTGCAATTCTTGTAAAAAATGATTCCAAGTCCCAGGCTAGATGTTAAATGGGGAGCTGTTGCATCCATGACCAAGGTTGAGCAGACGTATATGTAGTGTTCTCTTATTCAAACCTTTTCTGTATCTATGTTTTGTACAATTTTATTTAACTTCCATTGTTTATGCTTTTTCCTTTAGTCATTGATTCTACT
>JAPYYL010000031.1:10262926-10292006 GCA_028534055.1 Eulemur mongoz | reverse complement strand
CGACTTGGGGAACAGACATGCCTGGAGCTCTGACTTGGGGGGAAAGGCAGTACAGGAGCAATGTATGTAACCTGCAATTCTGTATCCCCCATGACAAGATGAAAAAAAAAAAAAAAAAGAAAACCCAAAACATTTCAAAACACAAAAAACTATATTGAATAGTTGAATGAACCTAGCATTGTGGGTCAAGTAGGGCTTTGGAAATGCTGGAGGGGAAAGGACCTAAAGAGTCTGGGGACATAATTCAGTGCCAGAAGGAATGGAGATGATATGAGCTGGGGTGAAAGAGAGGAAATGGCAGCTCCTGCTGCTCCCTGTCTCTGACACAGATGGCCTTGCTACCTTCATGGGTCTTCATTTTCAAAGAGCTGTACCTGGTGGCTAGAGGCAGCTTGAGAGAAGGCTACCTGGACCAATGATATGCTCATTCCACGTCCCACAGCACATCCTGCTGGCTTCTATAACCTTGGAGCTCCAACAAGTGTGACTTGATGTACGAGTCCAGAGGCTCCTGACAAAGGATGTTAGACTGACACCCTGACCAGGCCCAGGAGGGCATTACTGGCTTAGAAGGAAGGCCAAGTTTTCCACATGTGTTGGGAACAGAGTACTGCCTCCCTCCTCACCTGGATGAGAGCTCTTGGTGGAGGGATTGGCTTGGGGGCTTTGGCCACTCTGTTTGGCTTATTTCAAGGTGTACCACAGATGCTGCTCTTTTGCAGAAATCCCTCTCTGCACACCCCTGCTGATAGAATTTGTAGTACTTGATGGAGCAAAGGAGGCTATCTCTCCTTCCTGCGGTCAGAGTTACTCTCAATGTGGAGGGGCTAATATCATGGGACGACATTGAACTCAGTCCAAGAGGGCAGGGGAACTCCAGAGATACCAGTGGGAGGGCTTCCCCTACCAGCACGGGACCTACCACCAGGCTGGACAGAATTCTCCTAATAGTGTCTTTCACAGAGTAGAAGTTTTAATTTTAATGTCTAACATCAATTTTCTCTTTCATGAGTCATGCATTTGGTGTTGTACCAAAGAATTCATTGCCAAATCCAAGTTCATCTTGATTTTCTTCCATGATACCTTTCAGAAGCTTTATAGCTTTGTGCTTTACATTTAGGCCTATGATCCATTTTGAGTAAACTTTGTGAAAGCTGCTCAGCAAGTGTCTTTCTCCTTGATGAGGTCAGGTGTAATGTAAATGTGGAGGGGACAGGCATCATGGTATGACATTGAACTCATTCTGAGTGGGCAGGGGGAATCCAAGTATACCAGTGGAGGGGCCTCCTGCAGCAGCATATGAACTGTCACCAGTGGGGGAGTGGTGTAGGGGAAGTGTCTTAATGAAGACCCTCTACAATTAAAATGGAATTATAATGGGATTTGGAACTCCTGGTTTGAAAGGCTTTAGGTTGGCAGTCACTTTCTGAATGAGAATGGCGTCACCCAAAATGGAGCCACAGGTTGATGGGCTGAGGGGCCCTGTAGTAGGGAGAGCACCATGTCAATTATTCCATCTACCCAAGGGTCGTTGGTGGCTCAGATAAGCCGTCTCTCCCACCTCTGTTCCACATACTTCCTTTCAGCTGCCCTCACTCTCAACAGGAGCCTCGGAAGAGTTCAAGAATGCCAAGACTCCAGAAGAGGTTGACTTATGGTTTTGTGAGAGATTTCACTGAATGCCTGGGTCATCTCCAGATCCACTCTGTTCAGGACCAGCTCAGCTTTTGTGAAGTTCAGTTTGCTTTCTTCCTCAGCTTTGGCTTTAGCATCTTGGGTGCATTAGCCTTTCTTGTAGCCAGAATAGGATATACAACTTGTGATGGCTAATTTTAGATGTGGAATTGACTAGGTTAAATGATACCCCGGTAGTTGGTGAAGCACTATTTCTGGATTTGTCTGTGAGGGTGTTTCTAGAAGAGATCGGCTTTCAAATTAGGGGACTAAATGAGGAAGATTTGTCCTCACCCAGTGTGGCTAGGCATGATCCAATTGGCTGAGGCCCACATGGAACAAAAAGGCAGAGGAAAGGCAAGTTTGCATGCGCTCTCTCTCTCTCTCTCTCTTCCGGAGCTGGGACACCCTTCTCCTGTCCTTGGATATCAGATATTCAGGCTTTCTTGCCTTTGAACTCTTGGACTTGCAGCAGCATCTGCTCTGGGGTCTTGGGCCTTTGTCCTCCAGCTAAGAGTTGTACCATCTGCGTCCCTGGTTGCAAGGCCTTCAGACCTGGACTGAGCCATGCTGCTGCCTCCTGGTTCTGCAGCTTGCAGACAGCCTATTGTGGGACTTCTCTGCCTCCAAAATTGCATAAGCCAATTCCTTAATCATTCTTCACTCATATATCTGTATTTATCTGTCTATGCATCCTATTGGTTCTGTCTCTCTGGATAACCCTGACTAATAAACAAACTTTGAGGTTAAGGTGGAAAGCTAACACAATAAAGCTCTGCTCCCATACCTGGAGATAGATGCGATCCAAGTTTCACTCCTATCCCGTGACCTCTGGGATTTTGGTACTGCAGCCCATCATAAATAGCAAAAGGGAGGTTTTCCTTTTCTTGAGGAGAAGGGATGAGGGGAATGACTGCCTGGAGGTCCTTCTGTGCCCTCCCCACAGTAGATAGCTCACTGATGAATAACAGTATTTTGGAAATTTAGCATAAGTTGATGGCTTATGTGTCAAGGTTAAAGATGAGAAGATTACTTCAAAAAGGGGCCTGAGATTTGCAACAACATGGATGGAACTGGAGAACATTTTGTTCAGTGAAATAAGCCATGCACAGAAAGACAAATCTTGCACGTTCTCATTCATATGTGGGAGCTAAATAACAGAAACATCTCAAGGAAACAGAGAGTATGAAGATGATTATCAGATGCAAAGGGTAGTGAGGATAGGGGGATAAGGTGGGGATGTTTAAAGGATGCAAAAATATAGTTAGATGGTAGATAGAATGAACACTATTTCAGAGCACAACAAAGTGACTATAGTCAACAATAAGTTAGGGTTTGTTTTAAAATAGCTAGAATAGCAATGTTTCTAACTCAAAGATATGATAGTACCTGAGGTGATGGAAGCCCCAATTACCCTGATTTGACTAATTCACATTCTGTGCCAGTATCAAAACATCACATGCACACTATAGAGATATACAACTATGATGTACATATAACACTAAAAACGAAAAGGTGGGCATGAGGACCTCTAATTCGGAATAAGAACAAGCAACATGCCTTCAAAGACCAAGGGAAAGTACATATGGTTGTTATCAGCACTTTTCAATGATAAAGCCTTCACCATTCCTGGGTACACAGCAAGGTGAATGCTCTGGCTCCTTAGAGTGTGGTCAATGTCATTAGTCCTCGCTAATGAACTGTGAGTGTAAGTGAGGTGTTTCCCTTCTGACAGCAGCACTGAATTACTTGTGCAAGCCCTGCTACATTTCTGTCCCTCTGCCATGAAGATTGCTGAAGGACACATCAATAGCTATCATAAGCGGAAGCTCCCCCAGTGACCTGAATTAGAGACAAAGTGTGAGAAGAAAGTTAACATTTCTTGGATGAAGTTCCTGGGACTTTGAGATGGTCACCACAGCAGCACCTGGGCTGTCCCGACTGATAATCCAATTTCAAATAGGGCATTTTTATGTAGTTGGCCATTGTCTGGTGGTATGATTGGGCAGAGTCCTTTTTACTCATTGGAGAGGACGATTGAGTTCTCATTTTTCTCATCCAAGAATGGACATATTCCTCTATGGAGAATGTGTTGGCATGGGAAGTTTCCCTGAGGTGTGGCCGCTATGGAGCTACAATAACAGGAGAGGGTCTTTGGTTAGGTGGAACATTTTGTGCTGCAGGAGGCAGAGCAACATTAGCAATAGAAAAGTATGTTTGTGTGGTGGCCCTGCAGATGTGCCTCTCAGGTACTCAGTAGGGAAACCTGCCATCAGAGGCAGCATTACTTGTCTGCCCCAACCTTGTCTGTGCGGAGGCCATACTTCCCCTGGGGCTGTCCCCTTCAATGACTGGGTGTAGTAGGGATGATGGTGCCAGCCTGTTCCTGTCTGAGCAGGACCAGAGGGCACAAGTAACTGCATGAGCAAATAGTTCAGGCCCCCTTACCACCCAACACCTAGCACAGCGCCCCTTCCCCACCCTGCATCTATGGCCATATGGAGGGTCCTTTATGGCCAGCTGAAGTGGGGGAAGGTACAAGCTTAAAATGGCTGGTACTGCATCTCAGGCAGATGAGCGAGTGCTCTTGAAAGACTGTGATAAGGGAAAATTCTTGCCCAAATGGACAGAGCTTTGAGGGGTGTAACTGGCCTGGTGTCAGAGTGGGCTGGCTAGCTGAGAGGGGATTGGAGGAGGCTCCCGATGGCACACAGAGTATTGCAGACAGGAGTGAAGTGGGGAAGGATGACAGAGTCAATCAACTCCCATCAATTTTTGCCTTCTTTTAACCAATGGCACTAGAGGGAGACTTGCTAAGAAGCTGATGTGTTTCTGCTCCCTTTGTTTCTCCTTGAGAGAACTACCTTGGGAGATATCATTTCTTTCAGGTTCTTTTGTCTAGCCTTTTGACTTTTTACAGCCATAATTTGGGTCTGTGTATTTGGTTGGACACAGATAAAAGAGAGACAAAATCCAAGAGAGAAAAACATGGGGAAAGAAACTGAAATGGAGAAATTTGGAGTCAAGGATGCAGAACTGGATTCCGTGCAACAAATCTTAGGTTGGTCTTTGGAAAAGTTCATGTTCCAATTCTGACACTGACTCTCTGTGCAGTTCCAGAGCAGCTTCCAGACCAAGGGAGGGAAACTCATTGGAGTCCCATGGCAAATATGTCTCTTCTCCCCTACTACTGTTAAGCATCAAAATAAACTCAAGATTATTAAGAAATAAGCCAAACCTTCCTCAGTCCTGTACAGCTTACCGATTCCTGTCCTCTCCCATCCTTGTGACCCCAACTGGGAGAAGCGCTTGGATTGGATAAGAAGCACCGTTGCAACCCAAGGGGCCCCAGGAAGCATGCCAGACTGAGAAGAAGCTGGTAAGAGCTCCTTCACCTCAAGAGTTAGCAAAGCTGAGAAGCGGGGATCCCATTCCCTTCCTCTCATCCCTGCCCTTAGGGCAGTTGTGTAGTCATGCAGGCAGCAAGTGACAGTGGTCTCATCAGTGTCAGGCCCATCCCAGTGCTACACACTCCACGTGTGGCCATCTTCTGAACCTTGCTTGTCCGCAACAACTTAGCCAGCAGAAGACCACGCAGCCACTCATGGCAGTTCCCGGCTGCGAGAAAACTCTTCCCCAAATCCAAGCTGCACCTCCTCTTTCTGCAGGTACCTGTGACCCCTCTGGCACGGTAAGTTTTCAGCAGCAGGAGAGGTGGTAGGCATTGAAAAGGAGATTTCTGCCTGTCAGGGTCACAGTGGAATCTGTGGGAAAGCCACATGGAGCTGACCGCACTGCAAAGGCAGGTCCAGCAAGGGTTCCTGGCTGCAGTGTTTGGTGAGGGAGGCACTGAGTAGTGTGTGCTCTGCAGTGGGATTCTCTGCAGCTAATCAGGCCTGGGGTCAGGTCTTAGTGGGCAGGTGGGGTTGGGATCCTGAGTCCTGTGGGGGAGACCAAGGGAAGCCAGGAGAACGGGGTGTCATCTCTTGAGGCTCTGGCACTTTGCACCTCCTTTTTGGGTCCAGACATACAGGGCAACTGGGTCTTTGTCCTCCTCTTCTTTTCTTGGTTTTCACTTGCCTGGGACCAGCACCACTTCTGAAGACCTGTCTTGTGTGTGTGTTTGTGTGCGAAACGTTACTGTACTTCATCAGCTTTCAGTGTGTCTCTGACTTGGCTGCGCTCTGAAGAATCTTCTGGCACTGTGTAATGTCAGGCACCATGACCAGTTGTGCTAAACTCAGGAACACGCAACTCTACCAATGACAACTGACCCTGAGGACGCAGTCTGGCTAGATGGTGGGCACAAAGTCTCATGCAAATTAAGTCCACAGAAGGTACCCTGACCAACTGGGGCTATTTCATAATTTAAGTATATCAGAGAGATACATTAACACCCACCCTCCCTCCCCTGGAAACGCAACTCTGATACTATAGATTTCCTATCGATCACAGGACATGATACAACAGACATGAACACACTGCACTTTTAGTAGGATAAGTCACGATTTCCTTTGATGTTTGGCTATATAACAGCTAGGAAGTTACTGCTCATCACCACAACAGGGTACCAGACACGTGCATAGCTTAGCAAATGTATTCATTAGTTAATAGCTCAAAGGGTTACTTCTTGTATGTACAGAACAAGGAACTCTCATCAGGAACTGCCACAGTCTCAGCAAAAGTCAGCTCTAAATGTGCAAAGACTTTGCAGCCCTGCTATTAACAAGGTGACATGAATTGTAAGAATACATTTGACAAGCTCCATTGAAGATCGTCCATGACCTGTGCAAAGGCACCCCACAGTCACAGATGGAAAGGGCAAGAACTTGGTAGGAAACATGTCACCTATGCCCACAACAAGTCAACACTTTGGAGAGAAGAATGCGGGTGTACCTCCTGTGCTAGTGGCACAGAAGGGATTCTAGGGGGAAGTGGATGGGACGGAAAGTGGGCAGAGGAGACCAGTGGGGGTCGCTCCATCCCAGATGCTGCCCAAGCTCCAAATGACTAAGAGCTCTTTGACTGGTGGGGGCTGAGAAAGGCTCTGGGGTGCACCCCTGCAGCACTCAGCTGGACACTGCACTTCCAGAGTCACTTGATGTGAGGAGAGGAGAGGGAGGTGACGGGGCAGTGGCAGTCAGCTGGAGGCAGGGGCTTGCACAGCTGGGGTGAGGCTCAATGACACAGACAACAGACAACATGCAGGACTTGACAAGAGGAGATCTGGCAATTCTCAGGCTCAAACGAACAAATCCATGGCAAACTCAGAAGGTTTAAGTTCCCAAAATGGTGTCGTTGCCAAACCTCCACCTCACACTGACACTGAACTACAGGGTATAAGTTACAGTAGAGTTCAACTGCTGTTGTTGCAGCACGTTAGGGAAAGATATTCTTTGTAAAGTATAATATTATATCTAGCTATGTGGATTTATGGAGATATTTACAAGTGGCCTCTCTGCCCTTTCTCTGTGCAGTGAAGCCTTCATGTGCATGGCTGCCAGACACATCTGAAAGCTCTCTGTTTGTTCCTAGTGCTCCCATCTCCTTTTGTGACTGCCTCACAAATCGACTGCTCACTCTCCACAGGGCTCAAAACCCACCAGGGTCCTGGAGATCCAAATTCAAGGCAACCAAGCAATGCTTGGGCTCCAGGAAGCTGGCCTTTCTATGGCCATGTGGGGAGCTTCAGACATGAGGTTACTGCCCTTCCCCCAACCTGAATCTCTCTGTAGGGTGTCCAAAAATAAAGAGGGAATATCAGCCAGTCTGGTGGCAACTGTGTTGTTTCTAAGTGTCCTACAGGATTTGTGTGCGTGCGCATGCGTGTGTGATTGTGTACATGAGTGTGTGTGACCATACATGGTATGTGTAGGTCAGGGTGTGTATAGGCATATACTGATAAAGGTGAGTGCCCCCCCATGCATATCTGTACACATGGATGACGGTGTGGGTCTGTATGGGTGTGTGAGTGTGAGAGGCTATATGCTTATGCAGAAGGGAGGAAGAAACAACAAGCTGGGCCACTGAGGCAGGCAGACCTTAGGGCAAGTTGGCACTTCCCTCTCTCCCCTCTGACTACTGCTTGCCCTGGAAGGGTGGAAGTGGCAAGTTCCAGACTCTAAGTCCAAGGCGGAACTTGGGGCCTGTTGATAGAATCCAGTAGCCAACCACCATCCAGGGGTAGGCTACTAAAGTGTGTCCTGAACCCAAATTGGCCACCACCACAATCCACGCCTGCAGCCATTTCAGGCGATGCCCTGGGGGCTTTGTTACATCACCTGCCTGCCTATGTCTACCACCAGCTGCCGCACGTGTTTCAGGGTTACAAGGCAATGGGAATAGAGGTTAGAGACAACAACCCGTCCGCTTTGCTGGCCCTCCAACCCCATCATTTGCAGCATGCTTCTGTTCTCATTGTATCCTTCAGGCCCTCCCCCCAGCCTGTGACTTCCAAGCATGTCCTCCCGGAACAAGGCAAGATGCTCTGCACTTGTAGATGATCCCAAGGACAGAGCATTTACTCCTCAAGGCACTAAATTACCACTCCTCAGGACTACATTCATGTCCTCTGGCTCCTTTGTCCAGGAGACAGCAGGGATTGGTGAAGGGAGGGGATGAGTAGTGGATGGGGACCAGGAGACTCCAGTCCCTGTAACAGGGAATTGGAGAGAAACAGTCCATTAACCAGTGCAGCGAAAGGGCGCCCCCCCATGCGGGAACAGGCCAAAGGAATTCTGGTGCTTCTGAAGGGGCTGCCAACAGGGAACATATATGTTGTCAGGTGCATTTTGCTTCACGCTCATTCAAACCAGATTATCACAGGTGTGCACACATGCACTCACACACACACACTCAGCATACATACATACGTTTATAAACAAGCACACACATACGTAAGCCACACTTTCACGGGGATGCATCCACATGCACACATCCACACGTTGTTGGACATACACTTGCATTCATGGCAGTATAGATTTGCAGCGATAGGCACAGCAGTATACAGCTTCTCAAAATGTTGTATGTGTATCTAGACTTACGTTGATACATACGAACACATCCAGGTACACAAGGAAACACAAACAAAGAAGTATACTTAAAGGGAGGTGGGCAGATGGGTGAAGGGCTACAGGAGAGTCCTCTGAAGGAGAAAGAGGGTTACAGTATGAGTGATTGGTGATGCTCACTCCCTCACGGTCTCCATCAATGAGGTGGAGCTGCTTGGCAAGCTGAAGCACAGACAAAGCCTACTTCCATTAGGGGCACTGCTGGGTGGGCAGTGTCCACGTTCTCCATCTGCTTGCTTCCCCCTCCTTGACTGGCCAACAGCCAGTTCCAGCAGAGACACCCCTGGTACCAGTACCATAGAGTAATGTTGGGGGCCTGGCAGAGAGGCAGACTCTGTGCCGGAGCACCCCATTTTGTGAAGGGGAGAAAAGAAAGGGGAATTCTTTGGTTTAGAGAGTTAGGAGAAGGAAGAGCAAGTGGGGTGGCTCTACCACTCACTGTCTGCACGCCCTCAAGCATGGCACACAAGCTCCATTTGTTTTCCTTGCCACACTGGGAAAAATGTGCTTTGCCTTTCCTGGCTTGCAAGGCTCCTGTGAGGGTCCCATGGTGTGGCGGGTTTGGAAGCTTGTTGACACTATGCACTAGACAATAGAAAGGATTAGTATATAGATTTACAGTAGATGTTCATCTGCTAGTCTGGGTCAGACGGTGAACTCCCAAGTCTCAACTTTCCTAACCCTAGTGCTTATTCCCAAGTGTTTACTCTGGGATTTGTGATCAACTCAGTGTCTGATAACAAGAGAACTCCTGACTCATACAGATGTATCAATTCCTTGTTGTCAGGCATTCTGAAGCAGAAATACAGCCAAGAGATGTTCCCGTTCCTCCAAAGAGGCCAGCTCAACAGTGTCATCTCCAACTTGCCCTTGTCTCATGCCCCACTGCAAGCTCCTGTTGAGTGTGTGCTCCATCACTTACCCTGACAGGTCACCGTGCAGCCTCACCCACCTACGTTCTCCTCCCAACCCTGCACCACTGCGCTGCATTCTAAATACGACAAAAAGAGTGGGGAAAAGGCACTTACAAATGCTCCCCGAGTTTTCCATGGCCAGTTCCCTGAACTTCCAAGACATGGATAGCCCTTCCCCTGTGCACCCCAGCCCAACCCAGCTTGACTTTTTCCTATAAGGCCCTAAGCAGAGGGTGAGCAATGTCCAGAACCCCTAGGAGGGGGGGGGGGCGGAAAAAAAAAGAAGAGAAAAAGCCATGGAAAGGAAATTTTGACATGTCAGGGTGACAGAAAAGCCCCCAGAAACGTTTGTAAGGAAGGCTTAGATCCTTCCCCTGTCCCCAAACCTGGCTTCCCCCCTGTCCTCTAAACATTCCCAGGGACCTTTCCATGCTTACTAGCAGTGAGAAGTGTTTGGAAAGCTGAGAGCCTTCTAGCAGGAAAGGAAATTAATGTGATCTTTACCTCAGTCCCTTCCTTTCCAGCCAGAATACACGCTTTCCAATCACTCTCCACTTCATGCTTATAAAGAGAAGTGTGGAACTGATCAGATTGCCCAGAAAGCCACAAAATAAAATGAATGAAGGAGAGAGGGAAAAATAAAACCAAAAGAAACCATAAAGGAGCAGAGCACAGTGTCCCTGCCTCTCTGGGGCCACTGGGGGCCTAATAGATGTGGTACACCCAGTAAGCAATGTTGAACAACCCAAAGCCCAGAGGGAAGAGGAACCGGGACCACTTGTCAACCTTAGGAACTTACTTGGGGTTAAGGAGATCGAAGGAGAACTCTTTGGTGAAGGCACACCCAGGGCTCAGGGAGGCACTGTCCTCAGACTCTGAGCTACTGTCCTTGTCTTAGCCACTGGACATGAGGTCATCATGATCCAGGCTCCAGATACTATCAGCATCACACTCGGGCTGCTCCTCATAGCCAAGGCAGCTGCTCTCAACATTGACGTCGTCTTGTAAGCTATGGATCTCCTCCAGCTCACGGTTTGCTTCTTGCACACAGTCCTGGCCACAGCGAAGCACGGGCCACACACTGGGGCAATGGCCATGGCTCTCGTCTGAACTCAAGCTCCCATTAGAGACTACGGAGTCAAGGGTCTCAGCATGGCCAAGGGCCTCGGCACGGTTGAGGATTTCGGTAGGAATGACACTGTCACTATTCTGGAAAGTGTTAAAGCGAACACTGTAGCCAAGGCGAGCCTGCTCTGAGGTGGAGGGGAGATTACTGAGGCTTTCTGCGGTGTCCAGTGGGGCCTGGTCTGAGAGAGAAGTGAGTGGGCTGAGGCTTTCCAAGGTGGCCAGCTTGGCCTGCTCGGAGATAGATGTCAGAGAACCGAGGCTTTCTGGGCTTGCCAGGGGGGCCTGAACTGGGGTGGTGGGAAGAGAGCTGACTCCGTCTTCCAGGATAATCAGGCCATCCTTTGAGGAGATAATGGATAGGCCCATCAGTTTCCTGTGGCCTAAGTGGCTATGCATGGGGGCAGAGAGAGGGGAGGGGCTTTCCTCATCAGTGCTTGCATTGTTACTGTCGATCTCTTGACAGACAGAGCTGTCTCCTCTCAGGGTCTCTGGTGTGCAGGGGCTGAAGATTAGGACCAAGTGGCTGTCAACATGCAAGGGAAGGCCATGGCGGCTACCAAGCTGTTGTCTTCCTGGGCACAGCTGCTCCCTCGGGAGCGCTGTGTAGTGGATGGAGGCCTGCTCAGGCAGGCAGGGCTGGGCTCTCTGCAAAGGAGGAGAGACTTTATTGGACATTAACGTACCTCCCACAGCAAGAGCCTCAGCACTGCCTTGGGAGTCTGAAGTGCCAAAGAAGGTGGTGTAGACAGGTCAGCCTACCTGCAGAGCCTGATCAACCAGGCCCAGTTCTTCCACAGCCCTTCCTCACTTGCACAGGGTGAGCTGTTGAGGCTTTATCAAGGGGGTCTGGCAGGTGTGCAGAACCAGGGGGAAATTAATGGAAAGGGAGGCAGCAGAGAGTGTAGAGGTTCCAGGCAGAGGCCACTGGGAGTTTATGGGAGTGCAAAGGAGACAAGGGACAGGAGGGAAGGAAGGGGTGGGACCCACCCGTGTAGAAATACACTTCCTTGCTAGTAATCTTCTGCCCCAGGAAAGAGAACTGAGGGATTTGGAGCTTCTCAACCATGTGGACGGCACTCCCATTGTCTTTGCAGAATAATATGATGTCTTCAACCGTGTATCCATCTGCGAAGGGGAGAGAAACAGAGAGTCTCAGAAAACAGACCCAGGCAGATTTCACACCAGAGCAGCCTGTAAACCAAAGGATGGCCGGAACTTGCCATTTTGGGGGCTCTTTTATGCTTTGCTGAGCCTGAGCACTGGGGAAAGAGAACTCTCACTTTGGTGTTTCTTATCCAGAAAGGAAAGCACAGCAAAGACGCACTACAAGCTCCCACCCACCAGCTTGTGCACAATTTCCCAATAGTGGGTGCCACTTCCCAAGGGGAAAACTCACACCTTCAAGGCCATCTTCTCCCAGAGGCCATATATACACCCCCATCAGGTCAGTCGATCAATCACCTCTCATGGGTATCTATCACCTGTCTTTCTTTATCTCCATTTCCTATGTGTGTAGGAGAGAGAGTGGGAAGGAGTAGGGTGTGTAGAGGTGTGCTGTCCCTCTCAGTGTCAGTTCCTCCTTTGGTTTCCCGATCGCCACAGCCCCAGGTGGGAAGAGGGGCCATAGGAGGTGAATGTACAGCATTGTACCTCCAGATTGCAGGCCTGCTTGTCCAGAGGGAATTGTGCAGATCCAGGGAACAAGCTGCTGTGTTGGTGAGTCTGTAAAGGAAAACAGAAAGAAAGGGCAATGTGAGCCCAGCCCAGGCAAGCAACCACTCCTGAGAGAACTGCAGGGCTGTGGAGGGAAGGGTGACTCAAGGACCAACCCACGTGTGGGCAGGAGGTGGGGCACTTGTGCGTGACAGAGACAAGAGAGACCTGGCAGGACTTAAACAGGGAGCACATGTGTGGCACGTCAGAGAACCGCGGGGTGTCAACATGGGAAAGGCCCTTGAGAGAACCGAATGGGGAGAGGGGAGGAGACTCGCTCTTGCTAAGGAAGCACATGAGGGTCAATGAGTTAGGAGTTGAAGAGTGGGTGGACAAGATTTCAACTCATGGAAAGGAGGAAGGGGTCACCCCAACAGAAGGAACAGCAGAAGGCAAGGAGCCTACGGGAATCTCTGAAAGTTCCACTTTGGCTACTGGGTAGGGTGAGTGAGTTGGGCCAATGCAAAACAGGTTCATGTGGCCCTTAGACAGGTTCAAGTTTGTGGCATATTCAGCAGGAAGCAGGAAGCCTGGTAGGATATCCCCAGCACCATAGGTGGATTCACTGAATGCCATACCGCACTGTTCCATCTTGTTGAACATGAAACTTGCGATTTTCCATAGTCACATCATGCACATAAGCATCCTTGCTGTTCAGAAAGTAGCAGTTGGGGATCCACAACTTCTCATGGATCTGATAGTCCAGAGTCAGGTTCAGGTTAGTCTCATAGTACACTAAGCATGCATCTTTCCAGGTCTGATGAAAAAACGTTGATTGTATAGTCCTGGGGAGAGAAAGGTAAATCCCAGTTGCAAGCTAGGTTGTTCTAGCTCTGTCCTCTTTGATTATATGTGTGTGTGTGTGTGTGTGTGTGCATGCATGCATATACCTGTGCATGCAAGCATATTGAAATGTGTCGCAACTATAGACGGGTGCATGAAACATATGGATGTTTAAAAAAAGATTATTAAAATGACCCTTGTGTAATTAAAATCCAGCTTAAGTAACAGAACATTAACAACAACTTTCAAACCCCAATGTGGCCCCTCCAGAATGTATTTCCCACACCTGCATTCAGTAACCATTATCCTAGGTTTTATGATTAATAATTTCCTTGCTTTTGGTTAGAGTTTCATTGTCCATATATTCCTAGAAAATATATTGCTTACAGTTTTTAAAAAGATTTTATCCCAATTGGATCATACTGATTGTACTCATTATCTGCTTCTTTCATGCAACATTTTATTCATGAGATCCACTCAGGCTGGCACATGTAATTATAATCTGTTTGCTTGCCTTGGTGGGTTACAGATGAATATACTATGCATGTTATTGGGTGAACACACCATACAGCCCCAAACCACAACAAAATAAAAATGATGAGGTGGAATTTAAAGTATACACCCCTGCCAAGAGCCTAGTGTCGAGAGTGTCTGAGGGTTCCTAGTGCTTCCAACTCACCAGCATGGATTGTTACTGTCTGCCTTTGACTGTTGCCAGTCTGGTGAGTATGTGATGGGTTCTTACTGTGGTTTTACTTTGCCTTACTACTAACAAGATCGAGCATCTTTTCATATGTTTCTTTTGCTTATCTGCTCTTTAGTTTTCTTTGCAAAACTGAAATTCCTGTTTACATTTCTTGATCATTTTTCTAACTGTTCTTAAAATATTCTTCTTTTTAATTCACAGAAATTATGTATAGTTTGAATATCAGTCCTCCACATTGCAAATAGCTTAGTCTATTCTGACTTATCCTTTCACACTCATCATAGGAGTTTTGTTGGCTTTGCAAAATAGAAGTTCCAGAAGTTTTGGATAAACAAAGTTTTCATACAGTCAGAGGTACCAGTATTTAATATTATGGTTTGTGTTTTCTGTGTCTTTGGAAAGAAATCTTTATCCACTCCAAGCCACAAAGAGAGTATCCTACGTGATCTTTTAAAAGCTTCATAAGCCTTCCACTTTTCAGTGTATAATCCATCTGGAACGAATTTTTGGATACAGTGTAATGTAGGGGTTCCATTAACTGATTTTTTTTTTATTATAGGTGGCTGTAGTTTGCAAAATATATCTTGTTTCTTCACATGAGTTCTGTCACGGGTCAGAACAGCTGGAATTGGCTTATAACCCTGCTCCTTATCCCATGACCCCTGTCTCCAGCCCCGTGGCTGAAACTGCCCTACTTGCCATATTCGTTTCTGATATCTGTTCAATGCTGAAGAAATAGACAGGTATTCTCACAGGCATAGTGGCACCTATGACACAGGAAATGGTTTGACATGAAGGGTAGAATATGGAGAAGAGCACAGACTCAGGAGCCAGACTGCCCGGCTCTGAACCTGCTTTGACACTTGTTAGCTGTGTGACCCTGAGTAGGTCACCTGACCTCTCTGAGCCTTAGGTTCCTCATGGGTAAAATGGGGATAATGATAGCACTGATCTCATAGTCAATGCAGGTCAAGAAGTTAGAGTAGGGTGGACCCATGTTATGCTGAAAGGAAGGGGTAAGGGCAAAACAGAGGAAACGAAGGGGTGAAACACTCTTTTTCTAAATATTTCCTGATAAAAACTGAAGGCAATGAGCCCCCAAACAAGATTCACAGTTGTGTGTGCGTGCATGTTTGTGTTAGTGCATGTGTGTCTGTATGTGATTGTTTAAGCTGTGCGTATGAATGTATGTGACCATGTCCATGTGTGAGTGAATTTGTGAGTGCTTTCATGTGCAGGTGAATACGTCAGTGTTGGTGAGAAACAGCTGTGGATTATTGAACATGTGAGCATGTATGTGTGCGAGTGTGTGTGTTGTGTGGGACTGAATGTGTGAGCATGTCCATATGGACAAGTGTGTTCCTGTGAAAGTGGGAGTGAGTTTGAAAATGTATGGGTGTGTCTGTGGGTCAGCCTTTGCTTCATATATTGGGCAACAGCCTTTTACCGCAAGCAATAAAACCAGACATGGACATGAGACAGACACTGAATGTTCTGGCCTCAGAAATAGCTGCTAAGTCAGACGATAAGCTCGATTTCCATTCTCTATGATCATGTCTTGTCCCTGACACCATATGGCACTGAATGAGCCATCTTTTGCTGTATTTACTCTGAACTCTTTCTCCTAGGCCTCTCAGTACCCCTAAGACTCTGCATATCCTTATGTGAGCAATAACATTTTATTTCCTGTCTCCTCTTAGCAGACTCCTTATTCCACAAGATCCAGCTTACCTGTCACATGCTCTAGGGAATCAATCTTTCTTACTTTCTCTCTCTCTCTCTCTCTTTTGTAGAGATTAGGTCTCATTCTATTTCCCCAGGCTGGTGTGCAGTGGCATGATCATATCTCACTGGACCTCAAAGTCCAAGGCTCAAGTGATCCTTCTGCTTCAGCCTCCGAGTAGCTGAGACTACAGGTGTTTTCAGCTACACCCAGCTAATTTTTCTTAGGTTTTGTAGAGATTGGGTCCTGTTATGCTGCCCAGGCTGGTCTTGAACTCCTGGCCTCAAGCGATCCTGTGGCCTCAGCCTCCCAAAGTGCTGGGATCACAGGTGTGGGCCTTTGTGCCTGTCTCAGGGTGATCTTTAGGGACTCCTCTGGGCTGGACCTGCACTCCTCTCCATGCTTCCAGAACCATTTTCCCTGTCTTCTTTGGCATAGCTCTTGTCCTCCCAGATTAGAAAGGTAATCTACTCCATTGACCTTGTGCTTCAACTCTGTATCCTCAGTGTCTAGCACGTGGTGTGGACAGAGTTGGCACCCTATGTACAGAAGCCTCGGAGCAGAGATGTAGGATTTCTATTTAGAAACGCACCTCCCATTTTGACTAGCATTATGGTTGCGTGGGAGTGTGTATTTGTTAAATTTTTCATCAGTCTTGACACCTAAGATATGGGCAGTTTATTGCATGTACATTACACCTCAAAAAAACACTATCAACCTAAAAATCTTCTTTAGAGAAAAGGAATAATAAGTCTCCCTAACTATCTACCATTGCTTTGGCTTTCTAGGAGAGGAGCATGCTAGCTCTGGGATTGAAAGGAGAATCAAAGAGAGCTGAAATGCTCCTCTAGGAAAAGGCAACAGAATCTAGGACCTCCTGGTGCAGCCACTTTCCTACTAAAGGAAGGCTGTCCCCTTGATGGTGAAGTGTACGGGAACCCCATGTGGCTGCCACCTTGGTGAGTGACACTTTTCAAAGGCCATTCATAGCTTCTCTTTTGTTTGGTCTTTAAGACAGTAAGTGCTGATATGGCACCAGAGTCTTTCTGTCAAGACACGAGCCAGGGCAGTAGTCTCAGCTTGGGGCAGGGGTGCAAGCCAAAAGGAAGATTTGAGAAACTGGGACGTGAGGCAGAAATGTGCTGGTGATGAACCTGGGGTCCGAAGATCTCTCTAGGAAGTTTCTCAGCCCTCTGGGAAGCACAGGGATGGGTGTGCCCAGGAAAGGGTCCCCAGTGTTGTGAACTGTGTGAGCTGGGGTGCAGACCCTCCCAGGCTGGCCAAGTTGTAAATATCGTCCTAGGGCTGAGACAAAGCTGAGATGAAGTCCTGGCATGCTCACCTCATAGCTTGTGTGATCCTGAGTGAGACAATTAACACCTGAGAGTCCTGCATCCCTCCTCTGTGAAATAGTCCTAGTCCTTACCTGGCAGGTGCGGGAGGAGGGAGGCAGCCTGTGCTGGTCTGCTTTGGCTGCTGTGACAAAGCACCACAGACTGGATGTCCTGAACCACAGACATTTATTGCCTCCCAGCATTTCAAGTCATTGACAGCAAAGCATTAAATCATGGGTTAAGAGCCCTTGTAAGTAGAGGACCTGTGTGACTGCCTAGACTGCACAACCGTGCCACTGACCTTGGTTCTATCCTTGGGACTGCTCTTTTTTATTTATTTATTTATTTTTTTGAGACAGAATCTCACTCTCTTCTCTGGGCTAGAGTGCCATGGCCTCAGCCTAGCTCACAGCAACCTCAAACTCCTGGGCTCAACCGATCCTCCTGCCATGCCAACATGCCCAGCTAATTTATTCTATTTTTAGTTTGTTTGGATAATTTATTTCCACTTATAATAGAGATGGGGTCACACTCTTGCTCAGGCTGCTCTCGAACTCCTATGTTCAAGCAATCCTCCTGCTTCGGCCTCACAGAATGCTAGGATTACAGGCATGAGCCACCTTGACCAGCCCGGGCCTGCTCTTGAAACCAATCAAGTGTGTGCTACAGTATCATCTTGAGAAAGGGCTGTAGAAACATGCAAGTGCTGGACTTGAAGATTGAGAACTTCCTGAAGTTGCATGCCTTCCACTTCCTAGCATTTGGGCTCTTTTGGACATTTCAAATGAGTTTGCTTACCCTCAGTGTTCCCTCCTCAATCCCTGCTCAAGGTGCCCTTACCCAGCATATAGCAGCCTTTCACGTGGGTGTCCTGGAAGGATCAGAGTCAAGGGGGACCATCCATCCCGTGGGGCTCAGACCCACAGCTCTGCTTGTGCCTCTGCCCTGGGGCTGGAACAGTCTTGCTCATCCTGCAGCTTGGGGGAATCCCAGCATTCTCTAGCAACAAGATCCATCCAGAGCTGTTGCTACAGAAATCCTGGGATTTCCATAGTTACCAAGGGCACACTGAGCATCTCTGCTCCCACAGCTGCATACATCTGGTATCTGCAGAAGAGGGGCAAGGGAGCTGATCAGCTACTGCCAATGGGGGGCAGAGCTGGGCTTTCTGAATCTCATTACTTGCACAAACACGGTTAAATAAGTCATCACGGGCAGGGCCACTCCTCTAGGCTGATAGTCCTCCCTCACCCAGAAGTCTCCAAGAGATGGCCGATCAATTTGGAGTTGTGCAGTCCACTGGGCTTCCACAGTGCCTGAAGCCCCTGGCACAGGAATCATCAGACCATGTTGTATCTCTGTATCTGTGTGTACTCCCACACCCTTCATCATGGGCTGCTGTGTCCCCGGTGCCCAGCACAGGGCAAGGATTCTCAATCTTCTACTTGGTTTCTGGGGGAAGCCTGTGGGTCCCTTCTCAGAATGTTTTTGAATGAAGTAAAATAGGCAGGAATAAAAAGGAAAGAAATTTTATTGAAATACACTCATCAGAATATTTCTAAACCTGTAATTGGTGATACCATAATATATATGTACATCTTCATTAATGTGTTAAATAATAAAATCAAGTGGCAGGTCTAGTAACTACTGTAATTTGGAAGTAGCAACAAGTGTAACGATATTTGGAGAGAGCTCCTGCCACCGTTACTGTGACATGAAAATAACAGGGATTCCTCTTGATTACCAGGTGACAAGCACTGCTAATTTTCTTGTGGTTGGTTGCCTGCATTCATTACTCATAATGCTAAATTTCAGTTAGAGGTTAGTGAACACTAAAATGTATTCTTTCACCATCGAATTCCACAGACTCCCTGAATTTCTGGAGGTTGTGAACTCTAGGTGTGGACATTGCACAGTGCATGAGTGAATGAATTCATGCCCGGAAGCCTCAGGCAAGTGAGAGTCTAAGCAAAAGGGAGGCAGGCTTTGTTACTCACAGTTGGTCACACTGCTCCTGGTGACCTCTTCCTTCAAAAGTGGAGGAATTTCAGCAAGTGATGTTGGGACAACTGCATATCCTAAAGCAAAAGAATGAAGTTGGACCTCACTTTGCACGATATACAAAAAAATTAACACAAAATCCACCAGAGTCCTAAACAGGAGTGTGAAAACTATAACAAGCTTTACTAGAAACCACAGTAAAAATACAGGCAAAAAAGGAAGAAACAGACAAATGGGACTAAATTTAAAATGTCTTCACATCAAAGGAACAATCCACAGTGTGAAAGGCAGCCCATGAAATGGGAGACAATATTTGCAATTCATGTATCTGATGAAGGGTTGCTATCTAGAATATATAAACAACATACACAACTGAACAACAAGAGCAAAAACAAACAACAAGATTAAAACAACGGCAAACAACTGGAATAGATGTTTTCCGAAGAAAATATACAAACTACCAAAAAAAAGAACACAAATGAAAAGATGCTCAACATCACCAATTAATAGGGAAATGCAAACCAAAACTGCTATGAGATGCCACCTCAACACATTAGGATGAGTGCTATGCAAAAAACAGAAAGAAAGAAGTGTTGAAGAGGATGTGGAGACACTGGAATCCTTGTGCAGTGTTGGTGCCAATGTAAAACACAGGAGCCACTGTGGAAAACAGTATGAATGTTCATCAAAGAATTAAATATAGAATGACCATATGATCCATGAACCCACTGGTGGGTTGACATACAAAAGATTTGAAAGAAGATTGAGGACCTATTTGTACAGCATGTTCACAGCATCCTTCCTAAGAGGCAAGAGGTGGAGATAACACAAGTGTCCATCCACGGATGAATAAATAAGCAAAATGTGGTCCATGCATAGAATAGAATATGACTAAGTCTTAAAAAGGAGGGAATTCTTTCTTTCTTTATTTTTTTGAGACAGAGTCTCAGTCTGTTGCCAGGGCTAGAGTGCCATGGCGACAGCCTAGCTCACAGCAACCTCAAACTCCTGGGTTCAACTGATCCTCCTGTCTCAGCCTCCTGAGTATCTAGGACTACAGGCATGTGCCACAAAGACCAGCTAATTTTTTCTATATAATTTTAGTTCTCCAGCTAATTTATATATTTTTTTAGTAGAGATGGTGTCTCCCTCTTGCTCAGGCTGGTCTCGAATTCCTGAGCTCAAACCATCCGCCCACCTCAGCCTTCCAGACTGCTAGGATTATAGGCGTGAGCCCCCATGCCCAGCCTAAAATGAGGACTTCTGACATAGGCTACAGCATGGGTGAACCTGGAGGACGTCATGCTTAGTGAAATGAGCCAGTCACAAAAGGACAAATACTGCATGATTCCATTGATATGAGGTCCTTAGAGTAGTCAAATCCATAGAGCTAGAAGAAGAGTGGGCGTCAGTGCTGGGGGAGGGCCACTGGGGTCAGTGCTTCATGGGGAAAGAGTTTCAGTTTGGGATGGTGAAGGAGGTCTGTGAATAGATGGTGAGGATGGCCGCACAACACCAGAAATGTGCTTAATGTACCACTGAACTGTGCACTTATAAATAATTAGCATGGTATATTTTATGAGATGTGTATTTTACCACAATTAAAAGTAAAAAGAGGTGAGGAAAGGAGCAGCAGCCTCTTGGCTTGGAAAAGCTGCCATGAATCCTGGCAGTGGCCTGACAGGGAACAGCCTCCCTCGTAGTCCTGCAACCCAAGGATGAGCAAGCTGGCATTGGGGACAGACAACCCCAGCTCCCGCACTGCCTGTGGACTATGTCGGAAGGACTGTGGGGCCTGGGAATCTGGCAATGTCTCTTAGCTCCAGGCGTCAGTTGCAAACTATTAGTGAGGGAAACGGGACCCTGGTGGCCTGAGGGAGGTGGGGGAAGCCAGTAGAGGCAAGCAGGCTTCTAAAAGTGGGGAGGTGGCAGAGGAAGATACAAACCTTGCCACTAAGCTGGCCTCACCCTCAGAAAGAGGCTTCCTCTTCCCAGGACCATTGCCTCTTGTGTCTTCCCAGGCTTTCTTGCCAGGAACCGTGCTTCCTACCTCGGCCACTGCCAGCTTAAATCATGACAAAATTTGTGCATTTCTAGGGACATTGTGAGGTCTGGTGTCTTTGACTTTGACTTTTTCCAGCATCAATGTCATATTCTCCAGAGTTGTCCAATGGGAATTTTTGTCCATGTCCCGGCAGCCAGACTTCCGGAGACTTCCCAGATAGCTCTGAAGTCGCTGGCCTCACTCCGAAGTTACCGGCTGCTGAGGGTGATGCTTGAAGTGGTGGAGTTTTCCCAGCTCTCTGGGGCCTGCTCTGGCTTATTTTGACTGAGTACCTCTTTGAGCTGGTGACAAGGGTCAAACGGTGTCGGCCTCTCCCCTCTTTGGGTTTCATTGAAGGAGTGGTCACATTTGGAGAAGCTTTTCTCTTCAAAGTCCTTCAGAGGGGTCCTTTTTCTTCCTGGGCACCTGCAAGGACAACAGGGAGATCACAGAAGGACAATGGTTTGGAGGAAGAGGGTCGAGGTGGGGTCGGAGCATGGGAAGGGGTGTGGGCTGAGGGGGGTTTGTGTTGGGCGAGGGCACAGGATGTCTGGGGAACAGGACTAGAGGGTAAGGCAGGGAGGAGCTTGGGTGGGTTGCCCACCTTGAAGCTGCCTCTGGACCTGGGTTGATGAGAGGCCTTCCTGTTCTTCCCCACTTTGATTCTTGCGGGTGGTTGTTCAAAGACGGTGCCAGAGCCTTGTGATTTCTTGGTCATTGTCACCATATCAGTGCTTCCCAGCAGTCTACCCAGGCCACCTGACCTCCGTATACACATCCTCCCCGGGATAGGGCCCGGCCATGCCCGCTGAGCTTTGTTTGGCCACCAAGCCACTCCCCAGCCAATGGGAGCCCTGGGGGATGATAGACATCAGAATACACCATCCTGACACCTGTATGCGGATGGGGGGATGCTGGAAGGCCTATATACTTTGGTTGGAAAAAGGGAAGATTCCTTTAGCATCCATAAAGATCCTTGCTAACGGATCTGCCACCCTTCTTATCTCCCCTGTTAAATTCTGGTCGGTAACATGACAGGGAGCATTTGTCTCCCACAAAGCTCTTTTTCGTGGACACCCCATTCAGTGGTTCACTCTGTTCTCTCCCACCCTTCAGCATTACCTAGTGTTTATATTTCTTACCAAAAGTCCTGCCAAGGTAATGTGGCTATATTTTCTCTGGAAATGTGAACCATTCCACTTCTGTCTACAGATTGTTTTGAAGTACCTTAAAGACCATCCCTTTTTTGGCTACTACCAAGAAACTTTTCCATCCACCTCCTTTTCTCAGGGTTCACATAAGATTTCCTTGGTTTTCTGTTTTCCAATCTGAAATCACTGCTTTTGGGCTGTAAAGTTTTCAGTGAATTAATTTGTTCCACTCAGTGTTGTGGTTTGGTTTCAAATGTGGGATCATGTTCATCTCATTAGGTGAAGTGCACAGGCTTGGGCTTCTACAGTGAATGGGGCGATGAGGCAGCTTTTTTGGTGCTGGAAGTTTTGCCGTGTGTCTGCATGTAAGAAACTACAACCTGAGACTGATGAGATCATGGTTGGGGGATGGGGGTCAGCTTCAACACTGTACTTGAGATTCTCTCTAGTGTGACAAGGGAAAGGAAGACCTCCACATTATTGGGAAAAGTAAAACTATGTTTATTCACAGACAACATGCAGAAAATTCTACCAATCTAATTTAGTGCTTCTAGAACTAATTCAGTTTAGCAAGGTTGCAGAATACAAAATCAATATCAAAATCAATTGTATTTTTATAATTATAACAATGAATATTTGTAAACTGAAACAAACAACAGTGCAATTTAAATTATACTTGGAAAATATGAAATGCTTAGGGATAAATGGAACAAAATTTGTATAAAAGAAAATCAGTGTACTGAAAAGTACAAAATTTGAAGGGGTAAATTAATAAATACCGAAATATATGGAGATAGATATCTTGTTCAAGGGTTTGCAGATTCAATTTTGTTAACGTGTCAGTTCTTCCCAGATTCATTTATGGGTTTCATGCCATCCCACCCAAAATCCAGAAGATTTTAGAATAGAAATTGTCAGCCACATAGCTAAAAGAATCCTGCAAAACAGAGAGAAAAGATGGAGGTGTCACACTCCTTAATTGTAAGATTTCTTACAAAGTGAGAATAATCAGGAAAGTGTGGTATTGGCATAATGATAGGAACACATCAATGGAAGAGAATAAAGAGTGCAGAAACAGACCCACACATATACACATATATAGATGATAAATTATTAATAAAGATGCAAGGAAAGTTTAGAGGAAAAAGAAGAAATATTATTTTTAACAATTTGATCTGGAATAATCACATGTCTACATGGACAAACATACATTTCAGTCCATACCTCAGACCATATAAAAAAGTAAGAAAAAAATGAGTCATAGACCTAAATGTACAACTAAATGTATAAATCTTCTAGGAGAAACAAAGAAGAAACTACGTGTTGCCTTTGCTTAGTCAACAATTTCTTAGATACAGCAAAAAAAGCTCAAACAACTAATTTTAAAACTTCACAAATTGAAGTTTTGAAATTAAGATCTGACCATCAAAGACATTGTTAAGAGAGAGAAAAGACAAGCTATACACTGGGATGAAATATTCAGAAACCACATTTCTGATAAAGGTCTTGTGATCCAAACATATAAAGAACTCTAAAACCTCAATAAGAAGGAATCATACAACCTTATGAGAAATGGGCAGAAGATTTCAATATTTCTTGAAAACAACATCTGTGAAAACTCAATAAGAAGGAATCAAAAAATCTAATGAAAAATGGGCAGAAGATTTGAACATTTCTTGAAAATGACATGCACATGGAAAATATCCTCGTACGTAGAAGCTCAACATTATTACACACAAAGAAATGCAAATCAAAATCACAATGAGATACCACTATCCACCTCTGAGAATGGCTAATATTGAAAACACTGGCCATGTTGGTGAGGTTTTAGAACACTAGAACTCTCACATGTACCTGGTGACAATATAAAAGGTTACAAGCAGTTTTCAAAAAAATTTAGCAGCTTCTTAAATTGTTAAAGGCACCTATCATGTGATGCAGGCATATCACTTCTAGGTAATGCCACAAATATTTTCAAAATGCAAAAGCTTCTATTATGACAGAAGGCAGATCTGTTGATGGCTGGAGATGGAAGTTGAGGGATGAGTACAGAGGAAGAATTATGAAGGGTAAGAGAAAACTTTTCGGTGAGATGGATCTGTTCACTCTCTGTATTATGGTGATGGTTTCCTGGGTGTATACATATGTCAAAGCTTATCAGATTAACACATTATGCAGATTGTTATATGGCAAATGTACTTCAATAAAGCTGTTTTTAAAAATTGTGTTTTCTTCAAGAAAAAACACAAATTTTAAAAAGAATGAATGTAAAAGACTTGGAAAGGGAGATCATTTATTCACTGCAATTGTTTAGATGTGTAGAGTAAGGTGTTCATAAAAATCAAAAGTTTAAATGTGGGTTTATTACTTTCTAAAAATTCTTTGTAAGGACTCAACTTCTGCCTGCAGGAAGATGGAGGAGATACATTTTCCCCTATTCCTCCTGCTAAGTACAACCAAATAGCCTGGACGTTGTACATAAAACAAGCATAAGAAGACTCTGAGTAGCAGAAACAAGAAATCAAACTTTCTAGTCACCTTGGGACACAAGCAATGACATGACAGTGAGTTCTCTGGGTTTTCTCTTTGCCTTTTATGTGCCAAACTTGGAGATAAAGAAGCAGGAACTTGGAAATACCAATAGGCACAAAGAAAAATGCCCCAATGAAAGCTTGCTGTTTCTAGCCAAAGGATCAGAAAAAGGGCAACCTGGTAAGGCAGAAAACATTTGACAAAAACTGCTCTCCTCTGGCCAAACAACAGAAGCAGCTGTGGCTCCATCTCAACCAGCCAGCAAAGACAAAGAGGCTCCACGTGGAAGCAGCAATGAGGCAGTCCTACCCCTCGCAGCCAAGGAGATATTCAGGGGAGGCCTAGCAGGGAGTAGGAACTCCCACTAATGCCCAGCTGTAACAAAGAGAATCCTTTTGGGTGTCAGTGGAGGCCAAGTGAGGAAACTGGTCTTCCACTCCCATGTGTCAGTGATGAAGAAGTGGGCCCCTTACCCTGCTAAAGCAATGTCAGAGGAAGTTAGTTAAAACAGAAGGTTTGAATAAGATCCAACTGCATTGTATAATACTAAAATGTCTAGGATACTACATATATATATATATATATATATGACTCTTCATTCCAAGAACCAGGAAAATCTCAACTTCAATGAGAATAGTCAATGACAAGGGCATAGATATTAGAATTCTTTGAAAGTATTTAGAAAGAAACAATCACAAGAATGCTTCAGGCTGGACATGGTGGCTGACACCTCTAATCCTAGCACTCTGAGAGCCTGAGGTGGGGCGATTGCTTGAGGTCAGGACTTTGAGACCATTCTGAGCAAGAACAAGACCCCATCTCTATGAAAAATAGAAGAATTAGCTAGGCACCATGCAAATGCCTATGGTCCCATCTACTCAGGAGGCTGAGGCAGGAGAATTGCTTGAGCCCAGGGGTTGAGGCTGCTGTTAGCTACAATGGTATGACTGCACTCTAGCTGGGGTGACAAAGTGAGACTCTGTCTCAAAAAAATATAAGTATATTTCAATGTGGAATTATAAACACATTCAAAGCAGATGAAAACAGAAGTCTCAGCAAAGAGATGGGATATAAGAAAAGAAATGGAAAGTTTAGAAGTGAAGAATATCTACAATAACTGAAAGAAAAGCCTTAATTGATGTGTCCAACAGCAAAATGGACAGAATAGAGGAGAGAATCAGTGAACTGAAGATAGAGCAATGGAAAAGTTCCAATCTGAACAGCAGAGAAAAAAGATATATAGAAAAAAATAAAGCCTGAGGGACAATAGGGCTCTAATAAAACATCTGCTATTTCTGTTATCAGAATCCCAGAAGGAGAGCAAAAGAGACTAGGATTGAAAATGTATAAAAATAAATTCCTAAAAACCTCCCCAATTGGGCAAAAGTCATAAACTTATATAGCACACATATTAAAGAAACTGAGTGAATTCCAAACAGGATAAACCCAAGAAAATCCATACCAAGATGTGTCATAATCAGAATGGCAGAAAACTAAAGATGAATATAAATTTTTGAAATCAGTGAAATGGAAATGACATCTTACCTAAAGGGAATAAGAATTCAAATGACAGGAGAATTCCTATCAGAAAATATGGAGGCCAGAAAAGTGGCACAAGAGCTTTCAAGTGCAGAAAACCATCTAACTACGTCAACTAATAAACAAGGGAAGAGTGGATTTAAAAGAAATGACCCAGCTATACGGTGCCTGTATGAAACTCACTTCAAATACAGTGATAAAAATAGATTGAAACTACACATGAATGTTCATGGAACCTTTATTTTTAATAGTCAAAAATTGGAAACCACAAAAATGTCCTTCAATAAATGAATGATTAAACGTCCTGTGGCACATACTGCTCCGCTATAAAAACGACCAAACTATTGAAAATGAAACAGCTTATACGAACCTCAAGGGCATTATGCTGAGTGAAAACATCCAGTATCAAAATCCAGTTTCATACTGCAGTATTATATAATATACAGATTAATAGGATTCTTGAAATAACAATATAAATATGAGAACAGATAATTGGTTTTCAAGGATTAGGAAGTGTGGGGGGGAGAAAGGTGAGTGCGATTATGAAGGAGTAGTGCTAGGGAAGTCTTTGTAGGTGGAATAGTGCTATATGGTGTCTTGATCTGTATCTTGACTGTGTACAAATCTATACTTCTGATAAATTGACACATTGTATCAATGTCAATTTCCTGGTTTTAAGGTGGTCCTATCGTAACAGCTGGATAAAACCGGATGAAGGGGCCTTAGAAGCTTTCTACTCTTCTTGTACTTTCCATGAATCTATAATTATTTCAACATGAAACTTTTTGAAAAAGTAAATACAGGCTTCAGTTTGGGGGAACATATTTAAAAAGATACCCTGAATAACCTCTATTATGAAAAAAACTGAAGTGCTGAGAAATCAGTCAAATCTTGTTAAACACATCACTCTTTGTTTTTTTTCTTTCTTTTTTTTTCTTTTTCTTCTCCTTTTTCTTTTTTTTAATTTCAGCTTATTATGAGGGCTACAAAAGTTTAGGTTACATACATTTCCCATGTACCTCCTGTCCCTTGCATCTTTGGGATGAAGCCCTCTTGGTCATGATGGATTATTTTTATTGATAAGTACTTGGATTTGATTTGCTAGGATTTTATTGAGAATTTTTGCATCTATGTTCATAAGAGAAATTGGTCTGTAGTTCTCTTTTTTTGTTTCATCCTTTCCTGGTTTTGGTATCAATGTTAGGTTGGCTTGGTAAAACGTGTTGGGGAGAATTCCATCCTTCTCGATATTGGAAAATAGTTTATGTAGGATGGACACCAATTCTTCTTTGTATGGGTGGTAAAATTTGGGTGGAACCCATCTGGACCAGGGCTTTTCTATTTGGGAAGTTTTCTTATTGCTGTTTCAATTTCAGTTATTGATATTGGTCTATTCAGGAATTCTATTTCTTCCTGGTTGAGCCAGAGAAGGCTATGTGTTTCTAAAAATTTGTCCATTTCTTCCACATTTTCCAGTTTGTGTGCATAAAGATTCTTATAGAATTCAAAATGATATCGTGTATCTCTGTGGCATCAGTTGTGATTTCTCCTTTCATGTTCCTAATGGATGTTAGAGATTTTTCTTTTCTGCTCTTGGTTAGTCTAGCCAGAGGTGTGTCTAATTTCTTTGTTTTTCAAAGAACCATGTTTTTGTTTTATTAATTTCCTTTATGGTTTTTTTGTTGTCCTTTTCATTTAATTCTGACTTGATCTTAGTAATTTCTTGCCTTCTGCTGGGTTTGGGGTCAGTCTGTTCTTCTTTATCCAGCTGTTTGAGTCTATTCATTAGGTTGTCTATTTGTAAGTTTTCTGTCTCTTTGATATAGGCATTTATGGATATGAATTTTCCTCTCAGGACTGCTTTAGTTGTGTCCCATAGATTTTGATAAGTTGTGTCTCCATTGTCATTTAATTCAAGAAACTTTTGATTTTCATCTTGATTTCCTCCTTTATAGAATAATCGTTCAGGAGAAGGTTGTTTAGGTTCCATGATTTTGAGTAGGAATGAAAGTTTCTGTTAGGGTTCATTATTACTTTTATTCTGCTGTGGTCTGAGAAGATGTACGGTATAATTTCTATTTTTTTTTTTTAATTTTTTGAGACATGCTTTATGGCCTAGGATATGGTCAATCTTAGAGAATGTCCTGTGAGCTGATGAGAAGAATGTATATTCTGTGGACTTTGGGTAGAATGTCCTGTAGATGTCAGTCAGGCCCATTTGTTCTAGCATTCTATTTAAGTCCATTATTTCTTTGTTTATTTTCTGTTTGGAGGATCTGTCGTGTACTGTCAGTGGGGAGTTAAAGTCTCCAGCTATTACGGTATTGTTATGTCTCATTTGGTTCAGATCAAGTAGGGTTTGCTTTATGAATCTTGGTGCACCTATGTTGGGTGCATATATATTAAGTATGGTCATGTCTTCTTGTTGAATTGTGCCTTTCACCAGTATATAGTAACCATCTTTGTCTTTTATTACTTTTGTTGGTTTAAAAACTAAGTTATTGGAAATTAAGACTGCCACACCATCTTTCTTTTGGCTACCGTTTGCTTGAAATATCAATTTCCATCCTTTATTTTCAGTCTGAATGCATCTTTGCAGGTTAGGTGTGTTTCCTGAAGATAGCAGATACTTGGTTTGTTTTTTGTTATCCATTGGGTCAATCTATGTCACTTGAGTGGGGAATTCAAGCCATTCACATTTATTGAGACAACTGATAAGTGGGAAAGATTTCTGTTCAGCTTGTTGGGTAGAACTTCATTGCTATGTT